>JAULSY010000024.1:0-277219 GCA_030512305.1 Cercophora samala | reverse complement strand
CCCCCCCCCCCCCCCCCCCCGCCAATATTACTTTTCAACATCTACACGCACATCGAGTTTTTTTGTCGAGCTTCTTTTATAACACTATACCCCTATTTTATCATGTTGTTGTTTTCTTTTGGTTTTTTTTGGCAATTTTGATCATGATTTTTTACCTGCTTGTTGTCTATATTATTTGGGGGATTATACATAGGTAGCGTTGTGATGGGATGAATAACAAAGGCGATGATAACCTTTTTTGCCAACTGCCCTTCCATCCTGGAGGTGTGCCTTTACACTACTGCTAAATCTACACTCCCCCCCCCCTTGTGATCCCTTCGTTTTCTGTTTTGTATGTATGTACATGGGTAAAAAACCTTTGGTACCGACTTTAAAGTAGGGTTTTATCGAAATAGGAAACAGGAAGTTGCATGCACCACCACGTACATAAAGCCGCCACGTTCTATAACTCGACAAAAGTCACCGACAGACGCTGACATGTTTGTTGGATCTTGGCGGGGTTTTTGTTACCCCTGGGGGGGAAGGGGGGTGGGGGGGGGGCGTTCGCATTAGGAGTATTAGGAAAATGTAAGGGGGGTTTTTATGCAAAGGGTTGTGTATGTACATTATGCTATTATGGTTATAAAGAGAATGGAAGGTATGTCTATGAGACTGTGCCATACCTTAGCTCCAAGATTGGACGGGAACCTGGTAAATCTCTAAACTCTAAAAAGTGCGGGGTTGCTTTAAGTTTGGGTAGGGAAGGAGCTCCATGCCCCCTCAACACGTTGACAACTACCTATTTAAAGTAATTACGAGCACTTCTAGTTGCGAATATTGAGCTTTTCCCTGTGGTTTCCTGCGGTGCGAGGAGGCGGCAACTTGGAAAAAGCCGACCTAGGTACTTCAGCCCGGTTCGCAGTCACAAGATAGGTAGGGTGGTAGGTAGGTAGCTCCTGCCGCTGCTGCTGTGGCTTTTCATACATACATACAAAGGCCTGGAAGGAAGGAACAAGAGAGTAGTAGAGACGGGAAAAGAAAGAGTGGCAAGAAGTACCCCGCCTAGTAGCTTCCACTACCTCTCTTGTCTTTGAGGATTACAAACCCTTTTTCCTTGTATGTACTTTGCGAATGACTATCTGAAGAAGGGGGGGCAACCAAATTTGAGAAGGACGGACGGACTTCAACGACGCAACAAACAACCACGACACGAATAGCAACGGGGATAATTTTGACCAGATCCGAGTCTTGCGAGTACGTGTAACGATAAACACAAACAAAAACTGTGAATTTTTTTTCTATCTCGCGTGTTTATAAAAAAGCCTGGAAGTTGGTTTGGACTTGGACTCTTGCTGACTGATTTTACCCTTTTTGTGGTGGGTTAGGTGAGCTAAGTTACCTTAGCTCAAGCTTTCTTATCGCCGAAACACAAAACCGACGGAGGGGGTCCGGCGGCGCAGAACGGGGCGGGGGCAGCAAACGGAATATCGTCACCACTAACTGACCAACTTACTGCCGCCAAAGTCCACACACCATCTTTTTGACCATCCCCTTTCACAAAAAAAAAAAAATCCCAAGAGAGTGTATTTTGTTTCATTACCCCGGCGTTTGTGTGTGTGTCGGTGGTTCATGACATCGACACACGAAACCGCAAGTCACCACCACCCGCCACCACCACCACCCCTCGCCCGCCGCCGGGAGACTTGCCCCCCCTCAACTACTACTACTACTACTACTACCACCGATACCGCCAAGATGGTCGGCATCCTGTCCCTCCCCCCGGAGATCTTTCACAATATCCTTGCCAATCTCGACCCGGGGGACCTGGGAAGTTTGCCAAGAGTCTGCAAAGGGTTTAGGGATTTTGTCGAGGGGAATAATCCGCTTTGTAGGGATATCTACCTCAGGATTCTGGTGAGTTTTTTTTGTTTTATCATGTATCATGCTAAGTACCAGTGGGGGATTAATAGGGGGGGGGCTAATAAGTTGAGCCCAGGACAAACCACCCTCTACAAAGGGGATCGATTTTGTGCAGGAGCTCCGAGACCTGCTTCATCTGGAACAAGTCACCGCTGCGGACTGGCTTATTCCTGAAGATGGGGATTTTAACAAGCCGAACCGGTATGCTAGGAGGGAACTGCCGTTTGTTTACAAGACTGTCACGAGACTGCTGAGCCATATCCCCTCTCTCGACCACCAAGGGCCCGAGGAAGGGTCGGCGAGGCTGGTGAACGCGGAGACGTACCACCGGTCGGCGACGTGCGAGTTTCTTGCTCGGGTGCTCGAGGGGGGTCCACGGTCGGTGTACGATGAGAATTGGAACGGGGCTGTCGATGGGTACTTTTACCAGTCGTCGATTTTCAAGAGGATCCACAAGCGCCCTCAGGGGCACTTTGGCCACGTCAGCCCGAAGACGGTCAGGAGGCCGGTGGGGGAGGAGGTGGACGAGGAGGAGAGGGAGCGGAGGCGGATGAGCGCGCATTTGCACTGTCTGTTGGGGATTCAGGACTTGCTGAGGGATGTGACGAGCGGGAGCTCGCTGAAGAAGTGGACGCTGGCTGAGAGGGCTTATGCGACGGCTTGTGCCAAGGTGTATGATATTAGGGAGTACAAGAGGGAGGAGACGGCCTGGGGGCCTTTTTACACGCCTGGGGATGGGGAGAAGAAGGAGAAGAAGAAGGGAGGGTTGAGGGTTGATTGGGAGAAGGCGGAGGCGATCATGATTGTGCTGGGGACTAATCTGAGGGCGAAGGGGTTGGCGTTTTTTGATGCGGTCGAGCATGTTTGGGGGAAGAGGTTTGGGGGAGTGTGGGAGGGGAGTTATATCCCTTGGGTGCCGGAGAGTGCGCTTGCGAATTTGGAGAAGAAGAAGATGGAGGAGGAGGAGAATGCGGATGAGGATGAGGAGGAGAGGGAGAAGAGGTTGGAGTTGGAGGAGCTTGCGAGGAGGGATCCGTATGGGGTGAAGGGGACTTGGTTGAGGGTTGTTTGCTTTCTGGACTATACCGACTTCTTTCACTTCAACTTTCACAACCACGGGGCGGACGGGCAGGCTGCTGATGCGCCGAGGGAGCCGCTGAGCACCGGGGAGGCGGTGAGGCTTATTCTCATGAAGGTTCATGTCACCAAGATTGAGCCTGCGGATCCGGAGGCGGGAGATCACGAGGACTGGCCGGTTGTGCATTTTGAGGGGCAGTCGAGGGCTTTGGACTGGTCTTGGGATGGGAATGCCGATTCGGATTTGAAGGGGACGGTGAGGATGACGAAGGAGGGGGAGGTGAGGTGGACGACGTATTCGATTTATGATGGGGAGGAGCGGTGGAAGAGTGAGGGGTTTCAGCTTGGTGGAAGAAAGTCGGCTAGGGGCGTTATTGGCAATTGGTTTGACAAGTAAGATCTTTTTTTGTTTTGTTTGCTGTTACTTTTGGGAGAGCAAATGCTGACTTTAGACACCAGAGACTACAACGAGCACGGTCCTTGCGGGCCAACCGCCTTTTGGAAGGTTTCGGACCACGAGTACGACTCCAACCCGGACGAGACGGGGGAGATGCTGAACAATCTGTGGCCACTGCGTACGCCTTACTTCTCCCCCATGGAGCTTGCTGTTGTCCTGACAGTTGTAGTCGACAATGACGACGACTCGGACGCTGAGGAGCATGAGGACAGCGATGAGAATGGGTCTGACTCGGATGAGGTTGATGATGAAGAAGAGGAAGAGGAAGATGAGGATTTGGACCATGAGCTTGAGGAAGAGGATGAGGCGGAGGAGATTGAGGTTATTGGCGGGGGGTTGACGATTGTTGAAGAGGGGTCAAGAGATGTTCCCGGGTCGGATTTGCCTCCTGGGCAGGGCTTGCGCGGTGGTGGTGTTGAGGATGGAGGGGATGATGAGGAGGAGAACCAAGACGGAAGTGAGAGCGAGGCGGTTGGCAGAGAGTATGCTGATATCGAGCCGCCTTCCGACGTGGAGTCGAATTATGATTCCGACGATAGGGGACCGTACGATGACGGGTATGATCCGTATGAGGAGGCGGAGGCGTACGCGCAGGAGATGGCTCAGCTGCCTAGGTATGAGCTCAATGCGGATTACAGGCGGTTCAACGATATGATGGCGGCTAGGTTTCAGATTGGGATGCCGGAGCCGGACTATGATGGCGATTGGGAGCCGTGAGGTGGTACTACTGGGACATGTGGCATCGAGCATGATCACAGGGATGGATTTCTTTGCTTTTGACAATGGGGGAAGGTTTGCAGGAGTTTCGTTTTGTGTTTTTTTTGTTTTGGTGTCTTTTGTTCCGTTGCTTTGAGGCGTTTGGGAGACGGGGGGTAATGGCAAAGTACATGGATTGGGGGCATGAGGGCATTGATTTTGTAGGAGCAGGTATCTAGGTATGGAATGTAGTTGGGGGGTGTCACGTAAATAGTAATGATGGATTTGTTGTACTTGCTACAAATGATACCCTGACCATTTGGGTAACCTTTGAATATAATCACTCTCGTGGACTTGCAAACATGTCAAGAGGAAAATGGGCAATATGAGTTGAGTGATAAACAGACACAGCAATACCACATCCCAAGTTGAAGACATGTGATATATAACTGTCTCTTGAGGGGTCGCAGAAAAATCAGGTCCGTTATATCCCCTATTCAAGGACAACCTAATCTGCCACAAGAGCGCACGCTGATCCTTTTTCTTCTGAGGGTCTCTCATACGTACCTTGGTTGCTCAACATCACCATACACCACGTACATAAAGTTGATCGAAAAACCAATAAAAAATCAATTAATACTCTTTATACGTACCGCCCGCACCGCCAACCACTAAACAGGCAGGCAACACATACTCATGCCTGTATTGAACAAATAATACACAGCGCCAAAAACGCCCATCCCAAACCCCCCCCCCTAAAATGCATGAAACCACCGCCCCCCCCCTCCAAAAAAAACGCCGTCGATCCACTGCCCATTTTACGTCAGGCAAACCAAGCAAGCAAGATAAATAATCAAACCCCCTTTCCTTCTCTTCTCCCTGTGTAGCCGTCTACCACCCACCTCTTCACAACCTCCTAGTAGGAAACCTCTCCTGCGTCCACCTATTAGCCCTCAGATTCGCCAACTTCTCCGGAGAATGCGCCAGACTTGCATTTCCCCCCGCCCCCTCTCCCGCCTCCGTCCCCACAGCCCTCGAGTCCTGCAGCCTCTGCTTAATCGGACTCCTCTCCCTAAACCGATCGCTCAGCTGCCTCTGCTCCAGCGCCGCCATCTCCCTGTTGTTCCTAGGCGACCTCCCGATAGCCCCCTCCATGCTCATCGTCTTCTTCAGCGGGCTGTCCTTGTGCTGATACAGCCCCAAACTACCCCCGTAACTCGATGGGGGCACGCCCAACGGGTTGGTTCCAGAGGTCGATCTCATCGGTGTCCCCGCTTTGAACGGAGATACAGCTCTGTTCATCGAGGGGGGCTGGGGGACGGGGGTGGAGGCGTCGTTTTCAAAGGAGGAGGTGAATGACTTGGTGAAGGATCCGGTGGAGGACACGGCTGGGGCGGCGTTGCTTCTGCGGTTAACAGTTACTGAGGCTGGGAGGTTGTGGTTCTCGCGGTCGGGGTAGCCGAGGAGCTGGGCTGAGGGAGTTGAGATTGTGCCTGGGGTGCTAGGCCTAGCTGCCGTCGATGCGAGCGGGGTGAAGGGGTTTGTGGAAACCCGTCCTCTGGGAGTTCCGGCAAAGGTGTTTCTGGCTCTGATGGACTGGAATCCGTCTGGATCGATAATCTTGGCGTAGTTCGGGTTGGGGTGCGTCTCAAAGCTACGGCGAATCACAGAGGATGGCGTGCCAACAGCGACGTACTCCTGCTCGATCTTGTCGTCATTGATAGAAACCTGAATGCCCACCTCGCGATAGACAGGGTGCAGTCTGGGGTGGACGTATTTGACGTCGTACTCATGCATGACCTCCCTCTGAATGATAGCATTGTCCTTGCCCTGACGGGTGAACTTGGAATGCATAAGCCACATCTGAGCTGACAGGATAACCTGGAGAGCCATGCACTTGAAAACCGTGACACTGGGGCGCGGGTCCATGGCAACCAGGGGCAGGAAGAGCCAGTGAATCAAGACATGGCCAGGGCTGAACAAACAGAACAGGCGAAGCGTGGCCGGATACGGATCCCAGACCTTCATCTCCCACACATCGCGTGTCTTATCGGGGTGCGCTCGCTGCTCGGCGGTTTCGGAGCTGAGGAGGCTCTGGATGACACCCAACGGGCTCGAAGACGCGGGTGAAGAATCAACGCGGACGCGATGCGCAGAGGGCGTGGCCGGGGCATTAGTCTCGACGTTCGCCTCGAATAGACGGTAGGTACGCGATCGTGTCAGGGTGTAAAAGGCGTTGAGGCAAGAGATGACGGTCAAAGCCCACATGCTAGAATGAGCCTGAACAGCTGTCAGCTCCAACTATCTTCGACCCGAAACCAAAAAAGAGAGAGAACTCACCAAAAAGGTCAACGGGCCACTGGGCGGAGCATCGCCAAACACATCATCCACATCCGGACGCGAGGCGATATTAGCCCTCGCAATCAAGAAGAGAAAGTTGGCGACAAGCCCAAACCGAGTGCCGAAAGCCGTCGAGTCCCAGTCAAACGTCTGAATTTCCTCCGAAAGCCACAGATAAAAGTCGCCCGGATTCAGGCGGGCCTTGATCCGCTCCGACAGCGGCTGTCGCCGTACCAGGCGCGTCGGCGGCATCGTTACTGTGTATGTATGTCTTGTTTTCGTAAGTCTCGCAAGTCGTCCGACCCAACTATCCGTTTCGTTGCGGTGGTATGTAATTGCGCAAATCTGTCGCTCGGCCCCGTTCAATGAAGTCACCACCACGACTTTTCTCAGATCCCCATCTGCGTCAAAGAAAAGACCCTTCAATTTCACCACGAGACCTCGAAATCTGCCTGTGTAGAAAGGAAAAAGATACACCCCCGTTGGCGTGAAGTTGTCGATGTTTGTTTGGTGTGAAAAAAGAAAGAAAGTCGCCAATTCTTTTTCCTCTTCTTCAACGTTGCAATTGTTTACTTTTTTTTGCGAAAAAAGACCAACCGCAACCAGCCAGAACCAGGTTGAGAAAGGAAGCTCTCCACAAGCGGAAAATTGCCGGGAACAGGGATCACACCCCCGGCAGGGCGGCAGGCTGCCAGCCCACTAGCGCTGGCTTGGCTCCCAGCTTGGTCAGAGCTTCGAATATCCACTTGCTTGGTTGCGCTGCGGCCTGCGGCGTCACTTCAGTTGGCTGCTGCTGCTGCTGCTTGCTCTCTTGTTACAGCATCACAGTGGGGTTGGCTGTTGCTCCTCCAGACATCCTCGACGAAACAACATCGACAAACCACTTACACACAAGCCCCCCCCCCTCTTGTCGCATCGCATTCTATTCACCTCAACAACCCAAAAACCACCAGTTCCCCCCCCCTAAATCCTCTAGGTAGCTGGGCGCCACCACCATGGCCTCCCAACCATCATAAAAATACCGGCATTTACCCGCCGTTTTTTGTTACTTTGAATCCGTTATTGGCCTTTTCCCGGCCGGAATTGGGGTACGGGCCCCCCCCCCCCCCCCCCCATATCATCTCCCCCCCCCATCCCGCCTCTACTAACCCCCCCCTCCCCTCCCCCCCTCTCAGCACGTCACCTCCCCCCCCGACAACCAAAAGAACTTCCTCGTCGTCGACGCCAAAACCGAAAACTCCGCCATCGAAGCCGCCTTTGAAAAGTTCACCACCGAACGCAAAGACATTGGCATCGTCCTCATCAACCAACACGTACGTTTTGTTTTCCCCCAATACATACTATGAACTGAAAGATGAGAATGGGGGTTTTGATACAATTTGTGTGTGTGAGAGAGAGTAGATCGCAGACCGGATACGATACCGCATCGACACGTACACCCAGGCCTTCCCCACCGTCCTCGAGATCCCCTCCAAAGACCACCCCTATGACCCCGAGAAGGACAGCGTCTTGCGCAGGGTGAGGAGGTTGTTTGGTGAATAAGTCCCAGGCAACAATGGGATCATGGGGTTTAAGAGGCAGCGTCGAAAACTTGTTTGATGGAGGGGGTGGAATGAAGGTGTATAAGTGGGAGAGGGCATGCACACGATATGCGCTTTATGGGAAGCAACATAAAGTACACCTCTTGGGGGGTTATGCCAATGGAGGAGGACTGTGTTTAGATTCATTTCAACGAAGACGGGGCGGACGAAGCATAATGATGTTCCTGTGTATTCCAGTATAGCAAGCCTCAAAAGACTCCTTTACTACCGATTCAATATGCTATTACACTCAAAAAACGATGCAATGAAAAAGGTGCAAAACAAGCCAAAAACACACAAAACTCCCAAACTACCCCCTGATCAAAACGAACGGAATGAAACGAATCCCAAGTACCTAGTTGCGCTTCCCAAAACGTCCCACAGAATGCAATGTGTGCAAAAGCGTGTGTATAAAACAATACAATCTTTCCACGGACTCCCGTCTGGTTCATCCCTTCGGCTCCCTTCATATCCATAACGGCATTACAGCATTGTACACATTGGACAGCGGTTTACCCTTGTTGGGGTCCTACAGATCACCAAGGATGCCACCGAACGACTTCTTGCCGAAAACAACGGTGGCGGTCAAGCAGGTGATGTGTTCGTCGTCCACGCTGTAGACGTCGGCCTCGACGGTGTATTTTCCCTGATTTTGATAGTCAGCATAGGCCCTGGGTTATTGGGTGAAGAAACATACAGGTGGGATCTCCTTGGGCAAGTCGACCGACTTGGTGATGGAGATCTTGCCCTTCTCAATGGGGCAGTCGAGGTCGACGTTCTTGATCTCCTTGCAGAGATCGGCCTGGGTGTTGATGAGGCGGATGTAGCCGTACTTGACCTGGAGGTTGACGTAGGCGCCCTCGAGGATGGTCTCCTTGACTGTACCGCTAGCCTCGATGACGAGGGTGGTGCCGCTGGGAAAAGAATGTTAGTTTTTTTTGTTGTTGGCTTGATATCAGTTGATTATCTTGATTTTTCACACATACGCCTCAGGTGGGTTTGGGGTCAAGTCGACCTTCTCGATGGTGATGATATCGTCCCCGCGGTCGGCATCGCAGTACTTGAGGGGGTTATCGCCGGGGATGGCAAGGTCATCGCGACGAACAAGTGATTGCTTCTCACCGTGGAAGGTGTTGAGGGGGTTCGCGCTGACCGCCGTGGCGAGGGCGAGGACGGTTGTTGAGAACCTCATGGTGAGGGCCGGTTATCGGTGGAGAACGGGGCAAATGCGGGGGAAGATGGCCCGGGGACAACTGGGTTTCTGTTGTCGCGGGTTTGATGGTGGAATTGATGGTTGAGCTCTGGTGTGAGACTCAACAGGTTTCTGACTGAAGATACTGATGAGAGGTCGATGATGATGGCGACAAACGGAGCGGCTGGCTGGCTTGCTTGCGTGTTGAACAGAGGCGGGCGGTGCGGTGTCATTCGGCCGCTGTGGTTGGCCTGCCAGGCCGCCTCCAAAACCCCAACCGCACGTCATGGGTGGTTCAGCCTTCCACTTCCCAGCGGCGGCCGTGCACAGGTTGGCAGGAACCTGGGGCGCCACAGACGCTTGTCCCATTCTGGCGTATCATGTGAGCCGGGGTGGGCACTTTCGCCTTTGCAAACCAATCACCGCTTGGAAATGGCGGGCCGAAACAGGGGTCCAACGTGACTCCGCTCTCCAAGCGATATCGTAAACTCAAACCAAACATATCCAAGATTTGACTTGTCCATCATAGACAGTCCTCAGTAACGCGAGATTGTGTATATCTGTCGAGTGTCTGTTCACTTCACTGATCAATTCCCTAAGATATCCTACCTTTATAAGTACTGCTTATCACTGACGGCTTGGTAGTAGATGACATTCCCAGACCTCAAATCGGCCAACGGCATAACAAGACCATAAGAGCACCCGCGTAGCTAGCATGGTGGAACGGCTCCCAGCTTCCGACAGCCATTGTTTGTTAGGCAAATGTGCGGAAGGAGACATTACACTGATTTTTCCTACATGACATATAGACGGATATTACGCTGTTGTCGACCACGAGACAACATGATCTTGCTGACAGTATCCCAGATACCCCAGTTCACAACAAACAGCTTGGAACCCAGCAGCGCCTGCGCCAGCCACCAGCTAGCTTCCCTACCTTATCAGCAACGGCCTCATGCTTGTCTGAGACTCTGACGGAGTCTTGCCCCTGGATCTCAGTCGTGGAGAAGGCTGCGAGCTTCGTGACTCGGTCGCGCTTGTGGGGCAAAAAGTCGTCGTGGTCCTGCAAAGCAACCATACTGTAGCATGGTGCAACGATGGCAGCATATTGTTGATCCTTCGGTTGCAGTGTCTTCTGGATTGGTCTTGATGCGAGGCTGCTGTTCCCCCTTCAGCAGGAGTAAGCCAGGAGGTATTTTTATGGTCGGGGATCAACACTGTCCTCAGCGATGCTCCAATCTCCAGGGCAGCAACTGTCACATACCCCGCCACAAGCTCATGATACTAGTGTAGGGGCGCTGCTAATCAAAGCGCTGGCGTTGATGAATTCACAGCGGACTTTATCTTTTGCTTTAGCTACCCACCAACAAAGCATCCTAGGATATCCGTTCACTAAGAAGTTTGGCGCAGTTTCCTTTCACCAAAGCTTTCTCCGATACGGCCACCTCGAAAAAGACTTGGCACCGTCAAGAGGAGCAATCTGGAAACGTGACGTCAGACAGGCAGTTACGGAAACGGTCCTGGCACATCCAGCGCTCTCAGCGACAGGGTGAGCTTTCACTGTGAACTGATTCACAGGGTGAACAGGTCCCTACGGCAGTGTAAGGTGTCATCAAGCTCAGGGGTGAATCATCTGGGTGAAAGAGAACACAGGAGGCAAATCCTTCAAGCGGCACCGTTTACCAATCGGATCACAAGAAGTAGAATTCACCCAGCACGCCTACTAAGGCCTGAAAGTATCTATCCGGTGGTTGTATTTGCTGGATGTTCCAACCCAGAAATCAAAGAGGGTCGAAAGAGAAATGGGGCCGTGCTTCTTGACCCCTCCCTCCTCACAGCCTTGCGCACAGTACACCACGACCCCACGACGAACACCAATGAACAAGGCAAGGCATCCTTTCAGGCCATCCACTCCAGGGTGGTCTGTTTTTATTTTTTTTTGTTTTTTGCTCACAGCAGCTCAGCAAGCTCAGGAGTTTCTCCGGCGATCTCTGTGTTGAGGGATTCCCTGCCATCGCTCAACAGACTCCTTTTTTTCTTCTTCTCAAACCTTCCTTCAGGCGTTGCAAACCCACTGCAACTCGCAAATTTTTCTCGGCCTAGTCGTGAGCACTCCTCACCACCACTCCTCTTATATGGAGCCAAGTCGCCAGCTTGCAAAACTGCGAGTCGCCGACACTTTTACAACTTCTGGTTTGTGTCTTTTCTTATCATCCCCTATTTCCAGCACTCTCGGCGATATTTACCACTATCTGCACGAGGTGTGCAGGATTATGCTGCTGACAGTTTGCATGTCGCTGTGTGCGAACGACCTCCTATTCCCCGCCCATCAGCTCAGGCAAGCAGGCAAGCAGTCAAGAGTCAGTCAGTTCCAGTTTTGGGGGGGGGGGCACTCGCCCGCCGCTCGCTCACACCTCAGTCCGAGGGCGATTGCGCAAAGCAACGGGTGCGTTCAATCGACCACCACCAAGGGGCCCCGCCCGCTTCTCCCCCTCCTCCAATCCCGAAGACCGCCTTCTGAACCAACAATGGTGCCTACCAACCTGGAACCTTCACCCTGAGTTTCCCTCCATTGGCACTGGAGTGATGCCTCAGGCACCTTTGCTGCCGACGGCATCCAACCAACCAACCAACTGCATCAGTGGCGCTTGGAGGCTAGTGTACTCGGGTACTTCCAAGGTTGGGTTTGCTCTCGCTCGCTGCTCATTTTTTTTTCGTCGTCGGCGTCGGCTGGCCATGGACGCGCTAGAAGCAACCATCGCCCACGGAACTGGGTGAAGAAAGAATGGGACTCGGGATGCTGCTGAAAAAGCTCAGATGGCAACTCCAAGCCGTCTCTGTCTTCCTCGGCTCTTCATCTTCGGCCGCACCCTCCCCTACCTTACCCCCCAAAGAAGCTCAAGCAAGGTCCTTGACCTCTCACCCGAATCCCCCCCAAGGCTTTGCCAATGCAAAGTCACGGCTCGCCTGGTCTGTGCTTTCACATTCCCTCTGCTCTGGGCAACTTGTCCCAGTGGCCCCCCCCCCGGTCCCAGTCCCAGTCCCAGGTCGCAGACCCATTCTTTTGGCACACGGGGCTTTACTGAACGCAGCGCAGCGTGCTGTGGGCGGGCAAGTGGCAGCGCTCCTCTCTCTCTCTCTGTTCCTCGTGTTGTGGGCCCCCTCTCTGCTCTTGCACTTTCCCACTCACTCCTCCCCTTCAAACTCTTCCTCTCTTTATTCAGTCCGCATTTTTCGCGTCACCCATTCGTCGCTCGCCTCTCGACCACCCGAGCTGGATTTCCAACCATTGCGCCTCGCGATTTATTCCCGCCTACTAGAGCACCTTTGTCCTCCAGGCGCTTCTCTTCCTCGCTCATCACCACCATTGTGCTCCCGTCGAGAGAGCCTTCCGTGACGATCGCCACATTTTTACTCGACACCCACACCCTTTTCGGGTTTTCCTCTCGACAACACCGCGAGCGAGTCTGACTCACCCTCGTCTTAGCTTGACCGCGACAAATTTTATTCATTTTGCTGTTCGAGCTCCCACCGCGATCCCAACCACCAAGACGTGTCCTTCCACAGAGCCCTCATTCTCTACAACATCCCGACCGACCCGGCCAACCACCCAGTCAACCGACCGACCGATTCACGAGCAACAAGGAAACAGCCGTCAATCACTGGCAGCTTGCGTCTGTATGTGATTGCCTTTCGAGGCGGGCATCCCATCGGTGTCGTCGGATACCTCCCGTGGGTTGATTACATCGTCAGATCAAACGGATGACACCCTCCCCTTCTCCGGTCCAATCCTCATTGCGGCACATACCTCACGGTCAATCGCGTCGAATCGCGCGACCAGTATGCCCTTCAGACCCAATAGATAATCATCCGTACAATCCCTCGGTCATCCCGCCATCGCGAGGTCATCACCAAGATTATGACAGACAAGCTCCCACCATTGCAGACGCCTTTCGCGCCTCCTAGTCAGACCTCTCCGGCTTCGTTTTTGCCCCCAGCAGCCGCCGCGGCTCGAGATGATCCGCGGAGGCCAGAGCCTGTCGAAGAAGAGCCATACACTATCAAGTGTGTGTGCAACTACCCTGACGATGATGGAAACACCATTTTCTGCGAGTCATGCGAAACGTGGCAGCACATTGAGTGCTACTATCCCGATAAGGTCGAGGATGTCTCTACTGCCGACTTCTCGCATTCCTGCGTGGACTGTGATCCCCGGAGCATCGATTCACAGAAGGCACATGAGCGTCAAAGAGCCAGAATAGCAGGCCCACTGGCGGCAGAGTCGTCGGATAAGAAGCCGAAGCGCCCTCCCACCAAGAGCCACAAGAAGAAGCCAAAACCGACAGATCTTCCCATCAACGGACACGGTCATCACAGCATAGAACATGCCCCAAAACACCCCGCTCCACACGACAATCGCCAGCCCACCAAGAAGTCAAAGGGTTCACACAAGTCAAGCCAGTCGATCAGTGCGCAGGCCCCGAAACGAAGTCCATCGTATGGTAACGCCAAAGCGGCGCACTCGCACCCCCTGAGTCCTGCCACCACTCCTCCCGATCTTCCCGACGACTTTGAGATCCACACCTATTCCCAAACCTTTCGATTGCTCTGCAATGGACAACCGCCTGTTCAGAACGTCAAGGTAAACAGCTTTGCGGGACTATCAGTCTCCAACACCATGACGAGCTGGCTGCGTGACCCAGAAAAGATGAAGAAAGAAACAGGCCTGTCAGGCAAAGATGTCTTTTCGAAGCTGCCAGACAACGCCAGCCTGTACAGAGGGAAGGTCGAGGTCCAACAAACCAGGAAGAGTGTCGCGCCAGGAACAGTGTTGCAGTGGCATTACCTCAGAGCGACATCGACAATCGAAAAGGACTCGCCGCTTATCGAGGTCAATGGCCACATTGGCTTTCAAACCGAATACTGTGCCGAGTTGGAGAATCGATGGGACGATCTCACCACCCCCCTGCCTTTTGTACTCTTCCACCCTCTTCTTCCCCTTTATATTGATACCCGAAGAGAAGGCTCCGAGGCCCGTTTTGTCAGGCGCAGTTGCAGGCCGAATGCCGCCCTTGATACGTTCCTTTCCGATGAAGGCGAATATCACTTTTGGCTCGTGAGCGAGCGAGACATTGCACCCAGAGAACAAATCACGATACCGTGGGACTTCAGGTTCCCCACTGCTCAAAAAGCCAGAATGCTTAGAATCCTTGGTCTAGGCGATGAAGTAACGGGCACCCAACCTGAGGTCGCGGCCGACGAGGAAGAGTACCAGACTCTTGCCAACTGGGTGTCTATCGTGCTTTCGGAATTTGGAGGCTGTGCTTGTGATCTAGGACCCGAGTGCGCGTTTGCGTTATTTCACAGAAAACACCTAAACAAGTCACAACCGAAAAAGACTAAGAAGCGCAAGCCGAAAGCCCAGCATACCATCTCCCCCAGCAGCACAGGACATGCTACCAACAGCCGGGCTCCTAGTGAGGGCCACTTGGATGATGTTCCTGAGCACGAGCATAGGTCGATATCTGGCTCTTCCCGCAGCAAGCCACCGAGTCGCGACATGACGCCGACGGCGCGTCAAGGTTCATTCGATACTATAGGGATACTCACAGAGCCGACGGACCGTGATAAGAGAAAGGTTGCCATGGTGGAAGACTCATTTCGTCGCATGGAGCAGCAGCAGCCACCCCGTAAGAAGAAGCGGGTGTCAGATGGGACTGCTGCGTCCCATGCAAAGGCTTCCAAAGCCAAGCTGACTTCTCAAACATCAAACATGTCGAACGGCTTTACCGACCGCCTCTATGCCGACGCCGGCACGGGTACCTCTGTCCGAAGCAAATCCGGATCACCCACTTCACCCCGTACCATCATACCACAAGGCCGGCACACGAAAAAAACAAGCTCTAGAAAAGGTTCGGCCGCTGCTGCCCCTCCTCGTCCAGTGCCGACTACGAATCCACCAGTATATGTCGATGCCGCAGTTCAGACTGATCCCGAGCGAGAAACAGCGACGCCTCAACGGAGGGTGGGGTGTGCCTTGAGAAAAAGAGCTTTGGACAACCGTCGTCAGCTCCGTGCCGAGGAGGAAAGGAGGAAACGAAGAGCTATTGAGCATGCCGGTTCCATCTCAGGGGCCGATGCTTCGCCTGGCCAAGGATTATCCTTATCATCCCCGGTTTCATCCAAGGGACCTGACAGCAGCCCGGCGACAGTCGTCAGCTCCAAGGATGTGGCCATGACGGATGCCCCCTCAACTACAAAACCTATCGTTAGTCCATTGTCGCTTGCGTCGATGAAGCACAAATCGCCCGATCTCCGAGTGCAAATGCCCCCTGTCCCTGCCTTTGGGAGCCCGGTATCGGGCTCTTTATCCGCCAACACTCCGTTATCTGCTGGCGGATCGGTTGTGCAGTCACCTTTCTCTGTCAGTGGATTCCCGAGTCCATTTGGTCCACCGTCGGTCAATGGCATCGCGCCTGCGCCCAGTCCGGTTAAAAAGAAGATGAGTCTGAGCGACTACAAGCGGAGGATGAACGAGGCCCGACCATCGGCTGCGACAAGTCTCAAGCCTGCTGTCACGGCCACAGAGGAGCCGAAGTCTGCATCAACGGAGGGTCCCGCGCCGTCAACATCAGCTCCATCGGGCAGTGCGACAGCGACAACCGCGCCAAAGACCGGTGGTAACGACAGCCAGAATACCAGCTCGGCCGCTGCTCCGTCCTCCACTGTCAAGGAGTGACGCAGTCCGCCACTTGGCTTGTGGCAATGGGTTCTGATGACTCTGGCCAAATCAAATGGGGTGAAGGCATAAGGAGATATGCCCATGTAATAGTATATAGAGATGTCGAAACGTTGTATTGTTTTGGAAGATGGCTGCTGGGCTCGGTTAGCTTCATCAAAGGGTGGGCGAAGCGAAAGAGAGGGAACTGACATCTTGCGCGAGATATCATCACCCAGCGTTTGACGGGTCCATGCTTTACTCTGCAAGTCAGTTGCATCATTGCTTTCCTTTTCATTTTTTTTCTACTATTGTTAGGTCGACCAAAAAAGGGGTTCGACATTTTATCAACTTAATGATATGAATAAGGCTTGGAGTTTGGCAGCGGGCCCGGGTTCTTTTTTTGTTTGTTTCTTTTTATATCCTCTCTGGTTTCTTTTCTTTCAATACGTGGTGATGGGTCACCCTCTTTTCTTTTCTGGTCCCTCAAAATGGGGTGGATGACTGAAAGATGGGATGGGGTGATGGGGGGGCGGGGGGCTGGTGGTGTGGTTAATGGCTCGGGAAAGGGGACGGAAAAGGGAAATGAAAGGGACGGATTGGTTGGTTGACTTGTTTTATCCAAACTGACCGGCTGGGGATATTGATGATATCATCTATTACCTTCTCTCTTGGAACTTTCTTTTGGGGGGGGGCTGGGATTTCTTTCTTGGGTTTTCTTGGGGCGTCAACCCCTTTCGAGGGGGGGGTGGAAATGGGATATAAGGGAACCTGGGGTTTCGGAATAAGGGAGGGAGGGGGGGTGAGGGGTTCGGTTTTTGGGTTGGTTGGTCTTTGGGAAACTTGTTTGCGGATGGCTTTTTTCTTTAAACGATTGAGACCCAGCTTCGTTCTCTTCTCGAGATAACTTTTTTTTCTTCTTTCTTCCAAAGCGATATAGGGTTGCTGTCGAAAGACCTGTTTCTTGCTTTCTTTTTTTCTTCTTTCTTTTCGATCCAAGGGGAAACCAAAATAGGGGTTTTCTTTTTTGGTCGGAAAAGAAAGGGAGGGGGGGAAGATAAAAATGAGGAATTCTGGTTTTTGTGGTGTCCGTTATTTTCTGTGTGTGTGTGTGTGTGTGTGTGTTTATGAGATTTGGTTGAACGTGTGTGTTTGAGTGTTGGAGGTGTTTGTTTTTTTAAAATGTTGAAAGGTCGAAATGTCGGGCTTTGTCCTCTGTTGTTGTCGAAATGTAAGGGAAACTGGGAAGGAAGGGGGGTCGGATAATGATGATACCTATGATACCTGGGAAAAGGAAAAAGGAGGGGGGATGGATTCTCGTAGCTCTCTCACTCACTTGAGTAGGTACATAGAAGAAGAGGAAATAGGGAGGAGGGAGCTTAGGTCAGCAGCAGTCGCCTTGGGCTTTTTTCTTTCGGTTTAAAAAGGGCGCGCGCGCGTTGGGGTTTAGGTATGAAATGATGAAATGATTCGTTTCCGAGCGGCTTGCTCGATTTTTGTTAGGAGTAAATAGATGATGGGGTTTTTGTTGATTGTGACTTGGGTAGGTAGTTGGTGCAAGGTTGAGTTGAGGTTTGTGTAAGTCCAAGTTTCTGCTTGTTCAGGAAAAGATGACTTGCCATTTCCCCCAACAATCCAAAAGAGTTTGATCGATAAAAATGCGATGTTGTGCAGTCTATCATGCAACAACGCCCTTTTGAATGTCGGGCGTCGACTAATAAAGTGGGCAGAAAAAGAGAAAAGTTTGAGGGGGGGGAAAGAAGGGCTGGGGAAATGTCCATGTAAAAGCGGGAAAAAAGGAGAAAAAAGAGAGAGAGAGATGGAGAGAGAGAAAAGTGCAAAAACTTGCCAGCACAGCAAGCAGCACAGCGAGCGGGTTGACCACGAGAGAGAGAGAAGCACAGGACACATGATGAATATTACAGCGCGTGTCTCTTGCACTAACAATTGATTTTTTTTTTTTGGGGGGGGGGGCTTGGCTTTGGTTGTGAGCCACACACACACACCTACCTATCCGTACCTACCTGCCTTTTTTTGATTGATTCCTTGAACATGGTTTTTGCCACTTTCACTTTGGGCTGGGGTGATGAGGGGAAGGGGACCTTGATGGGCAATTGGGGATGGTAATGGTAGGATACGAATGAAATGAAAGAAAGTGAGAAGATGACTGTGGGATTGAGGGAAAAGGGGAATTTGTTTCCCTACGGTACCTATCCGAAATATCTTGATGATTTGTTGTTGTGTGTGTGCCTCTGCCAAAAACGCCCACTTTCAGGCAAACCACAATCTCACAACCCCAAACAACACTCACTTTAAAAAAAGATTCTAGCTTCCGAATCCGACAAAATCCATCATGGGATGGATCTTGGAAGAGAAACCCCCCCACCCAAGTTAATTCCAAAGAAATCTCGGGACCGGACGGGCCACGAAACCCAACCAACAAACAATCCCCTCCTCTGCCGCACCGGACAACAATGGGGACCGGAGATCGAGGGGATCCTACCTAATCACAGCTCACACAACCTCAGAGCCCTTACATGTAGACTCACAGCTTACCTACCATATTGCAGCTCAGATATTACCCCTCTTACATTTAAATGTATGTACATGTATATAGATTGATTGCCCACCTAGCCCGCCTAGTTCGGGTATCTAAGGTATGATACCTACCGAGCCGAACCAACTGCACCATCTCTCGATATTCCATATTCAAGGAATACGAAATCGCAGGTTGAGAAGCTCCATTATCCGTCTCCCTTGCTTGAAAGTTTCAACACCGACAACCCGAACCTCGATGTCCGGCTTCCGTGCCGTAGGTGAGGCGAGATACCAGACCAACCTTCCCTTACTGTCGGATTTGCTTACAGTACCTATATGAACTACCTGAGTTGATAGCAATCAGTTATCAGGCTAAACACCACATCTCCCACCACTCACAACCCCCCCTCCCCAATTAACCCACAAGCTTTACCCATCTCACCTCATATCCATGCTTACCTCACCTAACCTCACCTCACTCACCTCACTCACCTCACTCACCTCACCTCCCCAATATCACCCTCACACACCTCTCAATCAATCAACAGAAAACTGACCATACATACATACCTCCCCAAAAAGCACCTCCACCACCCAGATCTACTCATAAACTCTCTCCCCTCGACGAATCGGGTACAACTCCTCCCTTTTCCAAGCCGACATACGCCTCCCGCCCGCCTTTCCCTCTCCCCTCACCCATCCGCCCTACGAAAAAGCGTATGTGCATATAGAACCGTACATGAAACCGCGCCTCCGGACAATCAACCCTCTTTCCCCCCAACGCCCGTCCCGTAAGCCACCAAAAGTTCCCCTACGCATAAATAAATTCCAATATGGCCTTCAACCTACCTAGATACCTAATCACCCATCCACCCACCGGGATCCAAAAGTTGGCTACATACCCGAATTTCATGCATTTTGAGTAATTAGGTGTCTACTGTGCCAGACCCAAACATATAATCCTATTCCACCCCCTCTCCCTCGTCATGTGCTTCAAAAGTTCCCCTTTACTTTATCTTGTGTAAAAAAAAAAGCGGTATATAAACTATTGCATTTTATATTCATATATAACAAAAAAGAACATTGGTATAAGAAACTTCTTTCTTTGTGGTATAGACAAATTTCGCACCCAACAGAAACGATATATCATCAAGAAAAGTAAAAAGAGAGAAAAAGCCACACTCGCTTTATAACTTGAACCCTTACAAGGCACCAAAAGACATCCACAGCTCCAAAAAGATCATCAGCATCATCTCTCTCCCACCATATGAATATCATGGACAAAAAATCAACATCAGATAAAAAGTGAGTGGTGTGCTTTCTTTCCCCCCATCCCCCCCTCTCTTCCACCTCAAGTCCCAAAACAAGACAAGACACCGCCGCCGCACGTCACTTCAGTCACCCGAACCCGAAAACCGAATTGGCCGAGTCATACATGCTCGCCCCGACGCCCGTCCGCCTGCATCTGCAGGTCTCACGTCCACTGCGCGGCACCAAACCCCTCGCGCGCCCCCAAACCTAAACGCCACCCGGGTTTCTGGCGCTGCCCATAGACGCAGGTAGCCGCCATGCTGTTCCCTGTTTTCATGGGTGACTTCCCGCAGGACCCGCACCGCCCTGGTGGTAATAAGCAGGATTGAACGCCCCAAAAGAACTGTACTGCACCAGATAGTTCCAGTCCATCTGCCCAAAGTCCATTTCTTCCATCCCACCTGGCCCTCCTCCCCCAGGCCCGCCTGGTCCGCCTCCTGACCCAGGCCCACTGGCATTGTTGAACAACGGGTTCAGGCCTTCAAATCCATTAAACATGACAGGCGCATCACCCATTGCCATCATCCCTGGTCCTGGTCCTCCCGGCGGTCCTACCTGCGGACCTGGACCCGGTCCCGGTCCCGGCACCGGCCCTGTTGTCTCGGGCGTCAATGGCATCCCTTTACCTGGATACAACCCCGTTGGCGGATCATTCCCCCCGACAATTGGCGGGGGCAAAGCGACGGGCGGCCCCGGCACGCTAGCCTGGTGGTCACCTCCGTTCAACGGCGGTCCCGTCGGCCTCTTCATCTTCGACACTGTGTTCCTCAGCAGCGTCACAATCTGAGGCGTTGGCAACACTCTCCCCATCTGCAACTCGGCCTGCTCCCTCGCATCCCACGCCTTCACAAAGAAGTGCCCAAACGCAATGTGCAACGGTGACCGGAGATTCCTCCTAAGTAACCCCCGGCGGTCGTGATTTTCGATCATAGCGTCCCACGCCCGCTCACACAAGCTACCCGTCGTTCGCACTCTAAGCTCCGATATGAGAAAGATGTAGGCAGGAAATGGGAAATGTTGGTATGTGTACCACCGGAACCCTTGCAGTTCCGGGGCCCTCTGGATCATATTGTCATACTCAACCGTTCTGATCGCTTCTATGAAAAGCTCCTCTCGTTCGGCTGGATTGACACTCTCGATCCCCGAACTGCGAGTCAAAAAGTCGATGACACGGAGCTTGGAAAGCGCCTGGCGCGTCATGAGCAGCGTGAACGAGTGGAGAGGAATCCGTTGGTCGCAATGCTTCAGGTACACGTTTTCAATGTGCTGGTGAAAAGTGGCCAGATCGCTGGGCAGCGTCTGGTTGGCCACATGAGTGACTAGGTCCGGAGAGGATGGAGAAGGGCTATATTGCACCTTCTGTGCCTTGTTGTTGACGGCGGATCTGCCTCCCGGAGTCGTGGGCCCCGGACGCATGTTGCCGGTTTGGCTTGATGCCATGGTGAGCTCGATACGGGTGAGGCAAAACACCATTTCCGTCGGCCCCCGGTATGGGGGAGGGTGGTCTTTGGCGCGCTCGCTCAAGTCTGTATCGTTGACATTGGAGGGATAGCCGCAGTCTCCAGCACATGTCGACAATGCGGTGATGGATGAACCAGTAATTTCCGCCACTCGCTTGTCGAATATGACGAGCTGCCACCACAGGCGTCTCCGTTGTTCCGTCTCAAACGGCGTCAAGCCAAACTGGGCTCCGTCCCGGTGAATCCCCAGCCTCGTTGCTATTCTCACCGCCATACCGATGAGGCAAAACAGGGATCGTGGGTCTACATATTGTCTAACACAGAGCTGGGTCAAGTCAGCACAACGAGATTGGGTCCCAGGGACGAGGTCAGAAACGCACCAGGTAAAGGAACAAAGCCTGGAGCACCGCCAGATCCGTTGAACGCATGAAACCAGCATTGACGAGTGCTTGCTGGGTAGCATGATGGTACTTGCCCAACAGGACCGCCTTGTCTTCGCCAAAGGTACTTTGAACCTCGTCATCATTCATGGATATGATGGCGGCAAAGTAGATGGCAAACATGAGAGCCTCTAGGGGCCTCGCTATCTTGTTGATGGCTGAGCTGGCAGTGACGATCTCGACTTGGAGCGTCGGTGTGTGACTGATCTTGAGCAAAGGGTTGACATTGCTGATGTAAATTTGCCAGAGCTGAAAAATTTGAATGGCCGGTGGGTGGTGGTTAGTCACGCTTTGCATGGCGCCGCCCACAACAAAGGGGAAACCATCGTTGTTGTCGAACATGGCATCGTAGGCATGGTGAAGCGTTGGGCCCTCATACTCCTCCTCCGAGGACTCATCATCCGCGTTGCGATATTGCTAGTGACATGTCAGGGACTCCGGAGCAATCTGATATATCAGACAGAACGGTCTGGTGGCAACAAGACGAACATGTGGGTGGCTGGGATGGCGTTCTGGTAGGAATGAAAGTGCGGGGGTCTAATCTGTGACAAGAGATATGAAAAGACCGCAACCTACGTCTTTGTAGTAGCTGTTATTGGGATACCATTTTGATCTAGAGTGACTGCAGTGTCAGCTCGATGCAAGACCCGGTTTCTTGCTTCTCTATGGGGGCAGACTGACTTGTCATTGGCCTGGTCTGGCGAGACATGGTCGGCGGTACTCGACGGCGAGGTCTTGAGCCCGCTCAGATCCTGCTCCAGATCGGCAACGTCGTCTCCATTGTCCGAGGGCTTGAGGTCCTGGGCGATGGGTTCGAAGGGGAGGCCATGCTGGGACATCAAGTGCTCGTACTTCCGAAGTCTCTCGATGAGGTCTCTCTCATGCGGCTTCTTCTTCCTGCGTCGCGGCGGCTGTGGGGGCACGACCCGACACTCGACCTGGGCCTTGAGGCAGTTGGCGCAAGGCTTTTGCTTGTCACATCGAACCTTGCGTTGTTGACACAGCACGCATGAGTGACCGCGCGTCAACTTCATCACCGACGGCTCGGAACCAGTGATGGGGCCTGAGCCATTCCCAGATACGGCGAGGGGGAGCCGCGGGGGCGACGGCGGCTGCTCCAGATGTTGTTCTGTGGCCATGGTGTGGGTAATATGGGCGGACCTGGTAGACGGTCGTTTCTCGAACGATACCGGAAGCGCGGGTGAACCGCTCGGGCCCGAAGCGACGAACTGGAATGTAGGAAGCGATGCAGGTCTGCCGCGCTTCGCTCTGGTCCCTCCCCCAATGCTCTGCCAGGTTCAGCCAGCAAGATCTGGCCAATACCGTCGGAGCTGTGGGCAGAGCCGCAAGGCGAGACGAGGCAGCTTACCCAGACAGCTTAACCGGCCGGCTCTGGAGGAACGGTACTGTGCTAACTCCGGGACCTGGACCTGGATCAGGATAGTGTTGCTCTGTCGGCAAGGCAAGGCAGAGAGGTATAGTATATGTCAAGGACAGGCGATCGCTGCAAGAGTCGGCGCAGTCGGTGAAGATGGGCCGAACAATACCTCCCTCCTGGCAGGGGGGTTTCTTGACTGCCGACGCGCGCGGGCAACTTGAGGTGCGACGACCGACCACCGATGGCCGATGACTGGTGGTTGACGACTGGCGACCTGGAGATTCGCAACAACGCAACACCAGAGCGACAGTGAAATGCGAGATTGGCAGCTGTCAATAGGTCGGACCATCCAGAGTGGCTGCGCCGTCCGTGGAAGCTGCGATGGATGATTTGATGGATGATGCGCTGCGGGTCTCAGACCCCGTGTCCAGTACGGGAACAATGACAATGGAATAGGGTATCCAATGTACGATAGGGCAAGTGAGGGTATGGTATGTAAGTATGTAGGTAGCAGCAAGCAGCAAGCAGCAAGCGCAACAGCAGAATAGCAAGCAATACCACCACGGTGGAACAGAGGGCACAGGGGAAGCAAAATTCAGAAAAGGGGGCGGCGGCGACGACGACGGAGGTGAAGATGGAACCTGAAGAAAACGGGGAGATGCAATTCGATGAAGAATTGACGCAGACCGCAATTGCCCCTGCCGTCCTGGATCTGGCTAACGTAGGTAAGAAAGGAACTTGGGAAGGGACGAGGCAGGCAGGGCACCTGAGGCAGGCGTGCTTGCCAGATGAAGAGCTCCTCCTGCTTCTTGGTATCATACCGCCAATGCCTCCATGACCTCCGCTACCAGGCGGGACTGAAGAGTGCCTGCCCCTAACCAGGAAGGAGTCAAGGAACTCCTGAGCCACCAGTCAGCACTTGTGAATGTGTTGAAGCATCCCCTCACCCTGATTGGGATTGGGATGCCACTGCCCTGGCGCGCTCGAGTTGCACAAGGCAGCACACATGGTCCCAATCGTGGAAAGGAGCAGCGGTAGAGGAGGGGCACTTGGACTCTGGAGATTCGGGATTTATTATACACGGCCGGTGCATGTCAGCTGCGAGTCGCTGGGGAGCAGCTGCCAGTGAGGTCTCAACAAAGGAAGGAACATGTCTCGGGACCGAAGGGACGTGCTCATGCCCGGTCTGGGCACTCTCCACCAACAGGGAATAGCTCAGCGAGATGCCGGCGCTAGTAGCGATTCGATCATGCTGCAAGGATGCGCCCTCCACACTAAAAGGCACCGTTTGCACTAGCCGCGCCGTTGCGAGGCCGGGGTATTCTGTACGCCACTTACACGACCACTGGACCACCGGACCCGTCTGGGGAAACTCCAGGTCCAAATAACGACGGCCTCGCATCACAATATCCAGGTGCCCAATATGATGGAGACAAGAGGCCTAAACGAAACAGACTGCTGCAACGACCGGTGCTTTATGTCCGCTGCAGCTAAATTTGACACGGCCCGGATAGATTGCTTATACACTTAGTTCCAACCTAAGTTCTTGTTTACTCAACCTAACTGGCGGACACTTGGCTTCGGACGAACAATGGCTGCTCTCGTCTTCTCCCAAGAGGTAGGCACCGCCCAGGTCGCAGCTTCTATATAACACAAGAGTCCTGCGGTATCGGTTGCGCAGTAGTTCCAGGCTGTGTGGCTTGTCGATGTTGCTCGTGGCCGTCACCTCATCTTCCGTCCCGGGGGCATAACCCCAGAAGCAGGCCTGCTCGCTCTCTTCCTCTTGGGCAAATCCTGACGACATCTTGTCTCTGGCCGCGCGCAGCAATAGGCCCGAGACGCATTCCTGTCTCGCCCACCTCACCCGCCAGGTCTGAGTCTTGCTACAGTACATACTCCCCAAGGCACGTTGCCTGGGTATTTATTTTAAAGTTTGCACAAGGTCAACCACGCCCTTCGACTCTCCTCCCTTGCCGCGCCCCTATTTACATACCCTCCCTCAAACTTCATTTCCTCGCCAGCCAAGTTTGTCCAAACGGTTCGGCTGGTCACTCCTCACCTCTCACACGCCTCTTGACCTTATATCTCAGCGGCCTCACCCAACGCCTGCCGCTTCTGGTCGTCTCGGATATCTGCCCATCATGGCTACCGAAAAGCGATCTCTGACTTCGCTCGGCAGCGGGAGCGGGCAGTCGGGAAAGGTCACCCATACCGACGCCTCAACTCCCCAGGGCAGCGACATTGAGAAGTTTTCCCCAGCTTCAGGTCCTCCGGGAGCGGCTGTCGGTGGAGACGAGGACCTATACAAACCCAAGAGCGTCAAATTCTGGGTCACAATCCTGTGTAACTTTCTTGCCCTCTTCCTGGTGGCTCTGGATCGCACCATCATCGCCACGGCCGTTCCAAGGATTACGGACGAGTTTAATTCCCTCGGCGACATTGGCTGGTATGGGTCTTCCTACATGCTCACGACCGCCTGCGCCCAACTGGTTTTCGGCCGCATTTATAGGTTTTACGACAAGAAGTGGTACGTCATTGTGAAACTCTTGTGCGAGTGAACACGTTTCTGACTTGGGGGCTCTAGGACTTTCTTCACAAGCATTTTGATCTTTGAGATCGGTTCGGCTATCTGCGGAGCCGCTCCAAACTCGATTGTATTCATCTTGGGTCGAGCCATTGCTGGCTTGGGAGGAGCCGGCATCTTTTCCGGCACACTTTTGGTTCTGATCGATATGGTACCACTGCATAAGCGACCACAGTTCCAAGGGCTCTTTGGTATGGTCTTCGGGCTGGCGTCTGTGATGGGTCCTCTTGTCGGTGGTGGCTTTACCGGAGGAGCTACATGGAGATGGTGTTTCTACATCAACCTTCCCATTGGTGCCGTTGCCTCAGTCTTCCTGTGGCTGTGGTGGAATCCCAAAAAAGAAGATCATCCACCGGCCCCTTTTATTCAACATGTCAAACGCCTGGACCCCATCGGCATACTATTTCTCTTCCCTGGCATAGTGTGCCTCTTTATTGCCTTCCAATGGGGTGGATCGAGCTATGATTGGAATAGCTGGCGCGTTATTCTACTGTTTGTCATCTTTGGAGTCTGCACCATCGCCTACACCACAGTTCAAATCAAGCTGCCCGAGACTGCGACCATTCCACCCAGGGTCATTACGCAAAGAAGTGTCTTCTTTGGCACACTCTACACCTTCTTCTTGTCGGGGTCTATGCTAATGCTGGTGTATTATGTACCAATCTGGTGTAAGTTTGTTATTCCAGCTTTTCTGCTTCTTTGCTAACATGTTACTAGTCCAAACGGTCAAGCAAGTGGATCCGATAAAGTCCGGAATCTACACTGTACCCCTGGTTCTCAGCTTGGTCTTCTCCAGCATAGGCTCAGGGTTTGCCACCCAAGCAATTGGCTACTACGTGCCGTCCATGATTGTGGCGCCCATTTTGATGTCGATTGGTGAGGGCCTTCTCAGCACCCTCACAGAGGACAGTCCTTCATCTCACTGGATCGCCTACCAGTTTCTTGCTGGTTTTGGCGTGGGCTTTGGCATGCAGACTAGTGGTCTTGCCGTCCAAGCAGTGCTCTCCAAACAAGACATGCCGGCGGGCATTGCTATCAACTTTTTCGTACAGCAGCTGGGCGGTGCCGTCTTCACCTCAGTCGGACAAACAATTCTCAGCAACATCCTCGTGTCTCAGTTGAAGGACATTCCCGGCATTGGCGGCTCCAGGATAATCGTGACCGAAGGTGCGACCCATCTCATTGACAGAGTAGGACCCGAGTACAAGGCCCGCGTAATAGACGCCTACGAATTCGCGTGCAGACATATCTTTCTGGCGGCACTGGGAGTGGTATTAGTTGCCTTGCTCATGGCCCTCGGAATGGAGTGGGTTAGCATCAAGAAGAAGCAGGGCCCCGGCGGTCCAGGGGGCCCAGGCCTGACAGCAGGCCCGCCAACACAAGGAGCCATCGAAGGATCTGTTCCATCTGCTACGGCGACAGAGAAGGGAACCGGCGATCTCAAGCGACACAGCAAGTCATCTTCTTCGGGACGGGATAGCATCTCGGAGCAGAAGTCTGACGAGCCTAAGGGCGAGAAGGATACGGCGGTGATTGAGGGGACTACCACCGTGACGAAACCTGCTCTCTAGAGCTCCGAGACATTTCTGATTACGTCGAATGAACACCAAGGTCTTAGACTTTTACCGGAGTTGGCATTGGCTGCGGCGTCCGTGGCGTTTGGAAGGTTTTGTTTCTTGATGTTTTTTATTTTATGTGTACGATGGGGAAGGTTCAGGGGGGCAATTATACCGGTATTACAAAACCCAGGGGACACACAACAGTTATGGCGAACAGGGGGAACA
Source organism: Cercophora samala (assembly GCA_030512305.1). Lineage (NCBI taxonomy): Eukaryota > Fungi > Ascomycota > Sordariomycetes > Sordariales > Lasiosphaeriaceae > Cercophora > Cercophora samala. Next base: position 249,765 of record JAULSY010000024.1, on the reverse strand, counting down.
AGCAAGAGGATCTTTTCGGGAGAGGGTTGCATTTTTTAGCGAAGATGGACATGCTGGCTATGGAATTACAGAAATAGGTAGGGGGGATACCTCATTACTTCTCAACTACTACTTGGTGTAGATAGGAATGAATTAATTTGCTCGGCTCTAGCAACAAACAAACAAAACCAAAGAACCAAACAAGCACTGATCCGATATCGTTGTTGTCTTGATCTGAAGCGTGGGTGGCACAACAGGTTTGTGTGTTGTGTGTTCATGTTTGTCTTTGAATGATACGTGCATGGAGATGTTGTGCCTGGTACTTTTGCAGGGAGTTTGTACCACAGCAACGAAATGCCGTGATGGGTTGGCATCCAGATGGGTGGTTGTGTTCTAGATTGATTAATGTGATCAAGGAGACAGGAAGCCAGACATTTCACAAAAAGGCAATAGCCCAGCGGTTGTGATTTTATCTGTGATTTAAATTAAAACGCTTTCTGATGCAATTGCTTGCAGCCTGCTATGTTACACCACCATCAATCACCTTTCCATTATCAAACCACTTTCCTCCTCTCATCACCGTCACCGTCACCATCATTAGGTAGATAAATATACATACATGGAATTTATACACTTTTTCCTGACCCACCATCATCCCCATCATCATCACCAACCACTAACTATTCACACAAGACAGACAGACACACACGACACCACAATTATTTAGTATCACAACAATAGACAGACGGGACGAGATGAGGAGGAGAATCAAACCATGACCCTCCTCAACCCCTCCACCCCGCCCAGCACCTTCCTCCCCGTGACCGCGCACCTCCCCTCCCCGCTCTCCCACTTCTTCTTGTTCCCCTCCCCCCCCGCAGCGGCAAGTTTTTCGACCTGGGCCATGAACTTCTCCTGGTGCGGGCTCGCGCCCGAGATCCACTTGTGAATGCAGCTGTAGCAGTAGACTATGCCCGTCTGGCACGCCGTAGGGGTGGTGATTTCCTCTAGGCAGATGGGGCAGAGGCTGCTGCTCTCCTCCTGTTTGTTTTCCTCTTCGTCATCGTCGTCCTCTTCCCTATCAATAGCAGCCACCGTGAAAATCGGCAGCAGCGACGACGACGCAACTGGAGCCGCAGCCGCCACCCGAGCCAGCTTCTCCTCTTCTGTCGGGGGCTCCTCTATTTCCGATAGCGATGGCTGTTGTTTTGTGGACTTGGCTGTGGTGGTGGTGTTATTATTATCAAGCCCCGTAACCCCCGGCGGCGGAAGCTGCAGCGACTCGGCCGCCTTTCTAGACAGCTGCTTTGCAAAGTCGGACGAATACCACCACTCGAGAAACTTGAGCGCAAAGATACTCGTCGGCAGCACCAGCGACAGAGACGACAGCACCCTCTGCCACACCGACCTCGACCTCGTCCCATCCGCGGGAAGCACCTTTTCCCACTCCTCTATGGCCTTGTAGTCGGCCGGCCCCATCCGGCGGATTCGCGTGCCGATCATCCACAAAAAGGGGGACGAGTATTTGGTGTTGTCGAATAGGTAGGCTAGGGAGAAGGCGAGGATGGAGAGGTGATATCCCATGTTGATTGTTGGGTAGACCCTCCGCAAGAATAACTTGTAGTAGTAGCCTAGTTTTTCCTTGAGGGGGGCGTTGGCGGCCGGGGGCGCGTTGTAGGCTGCCCCGAGGAGGGCCCTGGGGGCGTCGACCTCGTGGGCTTCATCTAGTTTTCTCTTGAGGTAGGGGATGAGGACTATGACGAAGAGGTTTTGGTAGACGTCTTTTGTGCGGAGGGCCAGGGCCTCGCGGACGATTTGGGGGGCGTGGGCGGAGGCGCGGGGGATTTCGGATGTGAGGGCGCGCTCGCGTTTGAGGCCGTAGAAGTTCTCGGTGAAGGACCCGGAGCGGGTGAGGAGGTAGTGGCGCTCTATTATGAGAGAGAGTAGGGCGTAGAGCTCGTCGAAGGAGTTGAGGGCGCGGAGGAGGTGGCGGGGGTAGCGGTGGGTGAGGAGGGTGAGGAGGTAGCGGAGGGTTGGGGGGAGGAGGGAGTTGAGTTGTTGTTCGGAGAGGAGCTCGAAGAGGGAGGGTTTGCCCGAGTCGAAGGAGCCGCGGAGGGCGGTGACGAACTCCATTGTTCTGAGATACGATTGAGTTTTAGAGTTAATGTGCTGGTGATGATGATGGTGATGGTGGGCGCATTGCTTAGAGTCAAGATTCTATGTACACTACAGAATTGATGAATGTGATTGCGACGGATGCGATCACCGACAAGGGTGGTGCGGTTAAGCTGTTAAGCTAGCTGTAGCGGCAGGGGTCTTGACGCGATTTGCCGAGGCATGTTTCCCCAGGTTCGGATTTCGCAGGCAGTTGGGGTAACCTCCACCGGAAAGCAGGGGGCTAACATGGAATACGCGGGGGAATCCCATATCCTTTTAAGCCCCAGGTAAGCCGGTATGTTTGCATGTGGTTGGACATGTTGGTGCCTGTTCTTTATCCAGTGTCGGTCTAGATCTCATCCCGGGTGTCTTCAATTGACAAGATCTGCATCTGTAACTCATACGTAACATTCCGATCGATATACTCAGAGTTACTGTTTGGTGTGTTAAACTGCGGCCGACTGCATCAAACGCACCTCCCGTTGCTCTCAGCCCTACAAAACCCTAACCCACCACACCCACCCTTGATATCAACCCCCCTTACTATCCTCACCACCATGACCAAAGACAAGAGCGGCGCCTGGGAACACTCCCAGGACTATCTCAACCTCCAGGGCGAGGCCAGAGTCAGAGCTCTCATCGAGACCTTTTCCCAAAAAGCAGTCAACAAAGAAGACGAGGCAAGTCACCTTTTCCCATACGGTAGACAACCCTCCTCATGTAAAGACTAAAACTAACACACACAAAAAAACCAGGAATGGACCAACTCCTTCTTCCCCAACCTCAAACTCGTCTCCGCCTCGGACGAGCAACCCCACCCAAAGGTCGTCTTCAGCTTCACCGTCGAGCCCCAGCACTGCAACCGTCTCAACAACCTCCACGGCGGCTGCACGGCAACCCTCTTTGACTTTTGCACCTCCACCGCCACCTCCCTCGTCTCCAAGCCCGGCTTCTGGCAGTACCTGGGCGTGTCCCGGACCCTGAACACCACCTACCTCCGTCCGGCCCCCGTCGGCACCGAGGTCCTGATCGAGTGCGACGTCTTGCAGATCGGGGTCAAGATGGCCACCTTGAGGGGCGTGATGAGGCGAAAGGACAACGGGGCCGTGGTGGCCGTGTGTGAGCATGGAAAGGTGAATATTGATCCTCCTGCTCCCAAGTTGTAAATCCGGTTGGTTACATAGAAAGGGGCACGGTTTGGGTTGGTTTGGGCTGGGATAAGCAAGCGTTGTTGGTCTTTTTGTGTCATGTTTGCGATAGAAAAATTAGAGAGCCACCTACCTTGAATTCCTCACATGATCATCTCGACCGTCTTTCCAATCGACGAATAACCGATGCTCATAATCAAAGTGTGCTCGAGAGTCTAGTAAGGGGGTAGAACCACTCAAGGAATCAAAAGCAAAGCCGGCCTTCGAGATGAATACTACGGGCCTCAGTACGTTGGACGTTTTATACGTTTCAGAGGATGCTTTGGGCGTCAAGTTCATCACATCACGATACCAACTAGATACCAAGTAAGCTTCCCATATATTATAAAGGCAGGAAACATTGAAAGGTGTCATTTTTTCTAACTCGCTGTTTTCCCATGTGATACAGACAAAGAGCCACACCGAAATAAGACATAATAAAGTTATATACCGCTCAAAAAGGAAATGGTTCTTTGCCTCGTTGATCAAGATACCTTCTTCCGCTCTGGGGAGCTGTAAGCTTAGTTCCAGGGAATGAGAATCCTTTTCATGACAGGACCAGTCTCCCCATCCTCCCAGACAACAGCCACATCATGCTATGGCGGTGGTTTGTCATCATCATCAAATGATAGAATTTTCTCTTTGTTTTTCGATTCGTCCTTGCCAGCCTCCCCCCCTGGCTTAACTGATGGGGATTTCTTTCGAGGAGACTCCCTGGGACTTGGAGAAACTTCGTGGTGCGATGATGGAGTCTCCGCATCTGAAAAATCATCTGGTAGTCCTTCTTCAAACTCGAACAAGCCCTGCTCCCCTAACGTTTCCTAACGCTCGCTCTGCTCCTCCTCAGAATCAGGAGCCGGCCCACCCTGAAGATCTAAGCCATTCTCAACCTCGGCAGAAGACTGGTCATCGCGCGTACCATCCTAGGCAGCGGTCTCAACCTCCTCAACCTTGGCGGGCTCGTCCGCCTTCTTCTCCTCAAGAGTGACCTCCTCGACAGCCTTGGTGGTCTCAGCGACAGCCTTGTCCTCCTTGGCCTCTCCGTTGGAGACAGTCTCGCCGCGCTCCTCGGCCTCGAGGCGCTCAATCTCCTTCTTAGCCTTCTCGACGTTCTGTAATATCAGTTAGTATGTGGTGGTAGTATTGATTTAATTTTCCAAACACACCTTCTTAGTCTCGGCCTCCTGGTTGGACTTCCAGTTCGCAAGCTTGGCCTTGATCGCCTCAATGGCAGCAGGGACATCGGCAGCGCCGGATGGGAGGCTGATGCCGAGAGTCTTGCAGTCGTCCATCACGGCAGGGGGCAGGCTGAACTTGGTGGAGGCGGCGGCAGCACCCTCAGCCTTGTTCTTCTTGCCCTTCTTGCCCTTCTTGGCAGCAGGGAGATAGTCCTCATCACGGTCCTCCTTGCGCACAAGACGAACGCCCTTCAGGTCAGCAGCCTCGACCTTGCGGATGTCGGTGGCACCCAGACCCTTGTTGGCAACAAGAGGGGCCTTCTCGACAGTCTGGTGAGAGGGGTCGAAGAAGTGAAGGAGGCTGTTAGCCCGGCGAATCTCCTCAAGGAAAGCGGGCTCAGAAGCTTCTGCGAGCATCGCCTTGGCACGCTCCATACGCTTCTCCTTGGCATACTTCTCGCGCTCAGCAGCTTCACGCTCAGCACGCTTGGCCTTTTGCTCACGCTCATAGGCCTGGGCGGCCTTCTTCTGAGTGTAGTATTCGTCTCTAAAAACCTTGAGTTCGTTCCACTTGGCATCCTTCTCGTTCTTAAGCCTGGTGCGCTCATCTCTCAGCTTGCCAATATTATCGCGGGCAACGTTCTGCTCAGCCTTGATGACATCGAGCTCAGCCTGGAGAGTGTTGTACTCCTCGCTCAGCTTCTTGGCCTCGGGGGTGTCCAAACTGTCCTTGATCTCCTTGATCTTGGCCTTGTTCTCATCAATCAGCTTCTGCTGTTGCTCAAAGCCGCCGAAGAGCTTCTTCTGCTTGCGGAGGTTGGAAATTTCGTTGAGGGCCTTCTTCTCGTCGACGAGCTTCATCATGCCGGAGTTAACGTCGCGCTCAAGACGGGCAATCTTCTCTTCGAGCTCCTCCAGGTTCTTCACGGGCAGCTTGGCACGATCAGCCTTGCTCTCGTTGATAAGGCGCTTGACGGTCTCTTCATGGCGCTTGATCTGGTCAAACTTGGAAGCGCGGTCCTTCTTGCCGCCACCCTGCTCTTCCTTGATCTCGTTGAGGCGCTTGATCAGCTCTTGCTTACGGATCTGAGTTGGGTTCTGGGACTCCTGGTCCTTCCTGGGAGCAGCAAGCTCAATCTGGTTGTTGACAGCTTTCTGTGAACAAATGGGTTGTTAGTATCTCCGATATTCGGTGTGACCCATATAAACCCAGGAAGCAAACGACAGGCAGTCCACAGCGGGACGCTGCATTTCGCACCGAGGGACAGACTGGGGCAACGGAGCTGGGCTTACAATCTTGTCCTGGACAGCCTTCAGCTCCTTGTCAAGCTTGGCCTCCTGCTCCTTGAACAGAGCCTCATCAGGTCGGCGGATTGGGCCAGCGGCGGCGGTAGCAGCAGCAGCGGCCGGAGCGGTGCTTTCAGTAGCCATTTCGAGAACCAAAGAGCGATACCGGGTAGATTGTTGGGTGCAAGCGAATGCTAAGAAGGGACAACCCCAGATGTTGCTATTAATTGGCGACCCTGAATTTGGTAGGGAGATGATCCGCGGGACAGTGTGATGTGTTCCGAAGAAGTGGAGGAAAAAAGAGGAGAGTATTTCGGTAGCAGCAGTCAACAGTGTCAACAGTGACAGCTGGTCTTCAATACACGCCCTTCCTGCCCCAAAAAAAATAAAATTTTGGGAGCAACAGCGCTCTAACGCCCGGACCAGGGGGCCAGGGGTTCACTTCACCCTGCTGGTTGTGGCACGTGCGTACACTTCACCTGCCAATCCAACAGCTGCCAGCGGTGCACCCCGTTGTGGGGAAGCGAACTTTCAACCGCATCTTTGATAAGCCCACCCCGCTGTGCCTTGCTGTATCAGTGGAGACACCCCCCAGTGGTCAATTTTTCGGTTCCCTTCTCTCTCAGCCTCGCAGAAAGAGAACCTTGCAACCTTGAAGCTTTTCGCAAACCACCACCACCACTACTACCACCACCGAACCAGTCATCACCATCACACACCCTCTCCTCGACCAGTATTTACCTTTTCTTCTTCTTTTTTTACCACACTCGTGATCGCAACAGATAGTCATCCATAATGTCCGACGACTTTGGCAGTGGCAACATCCACGACAAGGAGGTGTCGCGACTCTGGCGCGCATGGAGGACCATCCACGAGATGGTCGCTGACCGGGTTGGTGGCTACCAATGTAATCATCTCGGCTCTATATACTAACAAAGCTCCAGGGTTATGAATTGGCCGAGGAAGAAATCAAGATGCCCCTCGATGAGTTCAAGAGAAAGTTCACCAACGGTGACGGCTCCCCAAAGTATGTCCTCCCCCTCCCATTCCCTCCCACTCCTCAACGCCTCTAACTTTTCTGCCCATCACAGCCGCTCGATAATGTCCTTCTCCGCCCGCCCCTCCGCAGGCATGATCAAGAAGTTCACCCCTCTACCGACACCCTCCAACCCTGACCCTGCCCCCGAATGCGGCACCATCTGGGTCGAGTTTTGCCCCGAAAAGTCGTCCATCGGCATCTCAGTTATGAAGAAATTTGTCGAGCACTGCGCCAACAACTCGTACAAAGCCGGCATCCTCGTCACCGCCGTCGCTCTCTCCGCCCAAGCCCGCAAGGTCATGACTGTGACCAGCCAGTACACCCTGATCGAGTGCTTCATGGAGGAGGATCTTCTCGTCAACATCACACACCACGAGCTGGTCCCAACCCATATTCTTTTGAGCAAGGAGGAGAAGATGGCCTTGCTTAAGAGGTACAGGTTGAAGGAGACGCAACTCCCACGAATTCTGCAGAAGGATCCTATCGCGAGATATCTGGGGTTGAAGAGGGGGCAGGTGGTCAAGATTGTGAGAACGAGTGAAACGGCTGGTCGTTATGCTAGTTACAGGCTCTGCGTTTAAGTGCGAAAAAAAAGAGGATGGGGTTGGGCAGGCTTGGAGAAATTGGGGAGGAAACAAGAGGGCAGCAGCATGGTTTGCTAGAATGCTTTTTCCGCAAAGTTATACACACCAAAAAGGGCGTCTATCTTCATATACTGGGGTTGGCATGAAATTGGGTGGTTTGCTTTTTGGCGTTATTCAGGGGAGAATGGGATTTGGTTTGTAGACAGTACAGCATGTCTTTTTGTTGGTAGTGGCCGACAGTCCGTTTCGCTATTGTAGATGGCGGAGAATGAGACATGGGTCATAATTTGTAAACCGAGCGAAGCACGGGTTTTGCAGTCGCAAGTGGGCTTTTAGCAAGGCTGTGGTTCGAGCGAAAGAACATTGTTTTCTTCAGTAATACAAACATCTTTCGTGAAGGGCCTCTAGGGTGTACACGCTTTTATGACAATCAAATGTTCGGACTACCTACTAAGAACAGACAAACCACTTCTACAACCCAGTCAACGTTGACGACCACGCAACAACTTACCAGCTTAGACCCCTCGGTCGCTCCGAACATGACAGTATACGAGATTCGCCAAATCCGGCTTACGCGCTCATAAGTACTCCAATGACCTACTATCTCCGTCAATAAACACGGAGGGATACTATAGCACCACGCGCATTTCTCAACATAGCGCTTCACATTAGATAGTCAAATACATCACCGGCCTCTCTTTAATGTCGACGATGAATCGTGGTCGAAAGTGTCGAAACAACAGAGTGGATAATACAGCCAGGATATTCGTGAATAAACGATCTCTCATGTTGTGTATAATTAGCCATGTTACCTTGGATACCTATCAACGGGTTTATTGAATTCAGATATGCACATGAAAGCCCAAGTAGCTATGTTCGATTTACCCAATAGAGGTACAACAGAGAAACCACCAACCGGGCACTTAGGTATCGGCTAGGGTAGGGTGTATTTAGATGAGTTGGATGTTCGCATCAGCCTGGGGATCTAGGGATGTAATTTGCAGAAAGAAAAAAAGAAAAGATAGTGGGTAGGTTTCCATCTGCGATTCCTGTCTCTACAATCTCTGAATACGACCACCGCATTGAACGCAGCGGCGAAAGACGATGGATATATCTGGAGGGGAACTGTCAAGAAGTTCTAGGTAGAGAGGTAGGTAAGTGATGTAACGGCTTTTCGAGACCTCTTGAGGGGACTACCTACCTGTTTGCTCTAGGGTTAAGTCGCGCTGTTGTTGTAAAGTTCGTTCATTAATCACGGTAGGGGAGAGGGGAATATATGCATCCAGATAATGATTCGAATCGCATATTTTGATTCCATAACTTTACTTGTTTTTTCGAGGTCTACCGTGTCCTATGTTAGGCTCTTGTCGCTGTACCTACCTAGGTAGGTTAGTTCTCATAAAATGACGTCCAAATCGACTTACGAGTGACCGACATCTACCGTAGCTCTATTCTCGGTTTTCAGCGACGAATAGATCTTTCTCACAGAAGCAGTTTCTTTTCTGTTGTTAACCGTCGTATACAAGGTACTTTAGAAGTAAGTTATGATCTCCCAAAACGGGACCGTTAGCCAGCGACTACCAGCTCACCCTGGACACTGCCTCCCTCACCTAGGAGTTCCCTTTCCCTGAGGTTTTCAGCAACGTAGCAGACCACTTGCTTGCCCCCAAGTGCAAAGCTCTGAATTTGGCGACAACGTAAAGAGGAGGTTTCAAAAAGAGAGCGGGGCCACTACCGTTGGGAAGAAGAATAAGAGCCCTTGACATCATGGAAATCGAGCAACAGGGGCGATAGGGCAATGCCATAGCATCAGCTAGGTAACTTACCTTACTCTGATGGTCGTCAAAAGCACATGCTCATCCGGTTAATCCTACTCCGAAGACGAACCCATAGAGACGAGATCATTTTACCTTGCAAGTATATCTACCTGTCAAATGAACATTTCACTAATAGGTTTGGGCTTTTACAGGATTAAGCACGTTTGCTAAAAAAAAAAAAAAAAGGTCGACTATTGGATATTAGTGAGTCGTATGGGTAAGCAGCCAAGTCCTGCAAGAGGGAGTGCCACAGCACAGAGAGTATCCATCTCAACATCCAGCAAGACCTCTTCTTCTTCCCACTAGAAAATCTCACTTTCTCTCGCAGGTATATGCCTCTACCATGGTCAGGTATCTATTCATGAATCAACAGTAACCAGTCCCGCCAACAGCTATGCGTCTACTTACCTACCTACCCTAGATATGGCACGGCGCGACCTTTCACGTCCCAGCGGCCCTCAGGTACCAGATATTTTGGTGAGGTAAAGCAGTCACTTGTACTTAAGAAAGCCCTCATATTTCATCATTAAATTACAAGAAACAATATGTCCAGAACTTACTATGTACATTCATGTCAATTGTATTCGATCTCCTCGAACAAAACAGTCCAAAGCCAACCTCAGGAGTCAGGACCAGACCAGACCCGACGGATGGATCATCAATTTCGATCTCCCGCTAAAAATCCAACTGCCGGACCCACCCCCACACTTTTCACGTTTCGACTGTAAGTTAATACACGTCTTTACATATTTTCGGTATCGCTGTTGAGGATCAGGACATCTATCGCAGGTATCCAAAACATTCTGCTTTTGGGCCAGGTTCAGATGTCAACTCAAGTTTTATTTTCAGCATAGTCTGAAGGGTATCGATTTCTTATTTCTTATTCCAAAAATTATTCTCTCGTCCGTGCCTAATCTACTGTCCCAAAGACAAAAGAAATCCCATCCTAAAGTATGTATGTACATACCTAGATGATTCGCTCCTATGCTGATATATTTGATGAAAATACTGTTGAAATGCTAACCCCCCAAATCAAATATGTGCCACTTTTTTGGTATCCTTCCCTTCCCTTATTTCATAACCCATACCCAATTAACTCCCGCCAATAAGTTCCCCAAAAGAAATCCAAAAGAAACCACCAACCCCCTCACGCTGCTGCCTCAGCAGCAATCCTCCTCCACCTCCCCGACCCCCCAACCTCCCCATACCCAGGCAACCTATCCTCTTCCTGCTGCCGACTTTCCTGCCCGGCCACATCCCCCCCATACCCCGGCAGCCCATCATCCGTCCCACTCCCCCCCTCCGAACTCCCCCCAGTACTCTGACTCGAAACCGGCGACGACGACCCGGCACCCATCCAACTATCCCTCCCCCTCCTCCCCCTCTCCACCTCCTCCCTCATCTCCTCGCTCATGACCTGCATCACCCTCGGCCTCAAATGCTCATCCGCCAACGCCTCCTCAAAACTAGGCAGCTCCGCCCCCACCCCTACAACACCCCTCTCCTCAACCGCCACCTGCAACGGCACCGTCACGTTCACCCTCGTCCCCCTCTTCTTCTTCTTCTCCGACGGCGTCGCCATGCTAATCGACAGCGACAATGTGTACACCCTCGACGCAATACACCCATGAAAAGTCGGAACAAAAGTCTTTTTGTCCGTCGGCAGCGTGATGGGGATGTCGACTGTAGAACTGAGATAAACCGGGCTCCTCACCTGCTTCTCCCTCGCCGCCGCCGCCGCCGCCACCGGGGAAGACGACGACTCAGTCCCGTACCCGCTATCCCGGCGTTGGTTCCTCATCTTTTGCGTCCAGGTTACTTCTGGGACGGCGGTGATGGGTGGTAGAGAGACAGAGGTGAAGAACTGCCCTCTTCGGTCCGTGAGGTAGGGTGTGTTCCACTCTCCTCCCAGGTTGGGGAAATCAGAGATCGTTCCCGAGGAAAAAAACGTGTGAGCGGTTACTTTCCCTGACACCCCCGTGATCTGAGGGGGCGACGCGATGTGGGCGGGGCTTTCGGGGTCAAATGTCAGGGAGACTCTCATTGTCGGTCGGGAAACCAGCCTGTTCCCATCCGACGAGATAACCGCTGCTGATGGCTGATGTGCGTCGGCGGTTATCTTGCCCAGTTTCGTCGAGAGGATGAAGCTCTTCCGCAACGTCTTGGATTTGGTCATGCTGTAGAGTCTGTCCTTGGGGGTGATGTTCAGGGGTGGCTCCTCAGGGGTTGAAGGGAGAACTTGGATGTTGTGTGTTCCCTCCATGATTCTCGTCTTCTTGATAGCAGTATTCTCTGGTCGTGGGCCTGTCGACGAGACGGTCTCCCGGATGACACGAGCCTTGATGCTGTATTCCACACGGGTCATGCGAGGGGCCATGTCGTCCTTTTCCCAGCCTCCGCCCATGCTAGGTGGGAGCAAAACGTGGTGATCCTGAAGCTGATCTGACAGCCGCTTGTGGTTACAGGCGTTGATGGTGAGCTGGCTAGGGATAACAAAGTTGAAGGGGATGGTGTAAGTCTCGCCCGACTCCAACACCTTGGGCAGGGGTAATGTCGACTCAGGTATTGGCATGATCATCTTGAGGAAGGTGTGTGTGATCTCCTGGGGATAGCTCATGCCATCAAAGCTGGCCTTGGTGTTTCCGATGAGAACGATCTGAATAGAGTCGAAGCGGACATCTCGTTTGGTGACAATGGTCACCTCGCCCTTCACAGGTGAACCAGATGTATAGATCTTGGCGTTGTAGTGGTCCTTGAGGTGGACTCGGATGTCAGATTTGGGAAAGGCCAAGTCCCTAGTAACTGGTGGGAGGTCGTTCGAGTCATGGGCACTCGAGGCCGAGGTGGAGGAAGGTGTAGCGGCCATTGTGGACTAGACGGCCTGGAAACCGAGTCCAAAAAGCGACGGCAGCAAAGACAAGATATAACAACAGGGGAAATTGCTGTCAACGACGGGTGTAACTGAATGTCTCCTGTTGGCTTCCGTGGGCCAGCAAACTTTTCAAGGTCGTCACCTGTCCCAACAACCAGTCAGACAGCATCAACAGCCAGCGAGCTGGCCAAACAAATAATGTGAAGAGGACCCGACGATTCGGTTCGATGGTGGGAAAACAATAATAGCCTCAGGCGTTGAGCGGCGTGCGTGACCGTCTTATAGCGAGGCGTCCTTGGGCCATGGCATAGTTGGACCCGGGGGCAGACGGTGGATAACAAAGCTTTTGACTCATTACAAAGCCAGAAGGAAAAAAAGGAGAGCCAGGCGACGAGGCAGAGCATGATCTGGCTAACCTGCTTCTGTTCCCCGGGTGCCGTCCATGTCTCCCACTGCCCTGGCGACCAGTGCCCCCCCTGGGCCGGGGGGTGTGATTGGAGCACATGTGGACAAAAAGATGTGGTGGTGGGTGTGCCATTGCTACTTTGGTCAACGGCATCAAAGGAGGGCGGGGCAGCTCTTGGCTCCAGCACTCGGTTGGTCCTTTCGTCAGTCGACCCGGAAAGCTGAACCGCTATTTGGCATCGACAGGGAGTGGGATGCCGTGATGGAGGGTGCCAAGAGCCCCGACGAACGCCTTTGCGCCCTTCATCCTTTTGTGTTACAAATGCTGGCCAGGCTCTTCGACCAAGAGAGGGCGTGGTCTGTCCATCAGCGTGGACTCTCTGGTGGACATAGAAGTGGAAAAGGCTGACTCCCAGGTGTTGACAAGGACAAAACGATCGTCAGACTGGGGTTGTTATTGGTCAGAGCTCTGGGCACTAGCTAGCCGTGATCGATGAGCTTTTTTAGCGGGCACCGTCGTTTCGTCTCTTGTTGGCCGAAAGGCGCAAAAGTCCGTGACCGGTCATCGGATGTCAAAGGGAAATCTTCCTTGGGCCGTCGCTTCGACGTCAGCCGTTTTCCCTGCCTCAATGTGGCTTGGTCTGGCAGATCTAGTGATATGTGCTTTCAATATCTGATGTATGTTGCCGATGTGTCACTATCAATCTCCATGGGAAACAGTCTGTGAGAGAGCAGATGGTTTCACAATTCTTACCAACCGCCTGATACTGCGCTTGAATTGTCACCTTGAGTGCGAGATCAGCAAACAGATAAAATACTCTGGGGAGATCACACACTCATACCGTCGTCATCCAATCTTCATAGACATAGCTTGAGTGGTGTTAGTGAGCGGTGGTCCCAAACAATGACAGCAAGCGGGTCTTGTCTCGAATTCCTAACCCCACCAGTGCCCCCATCGACCCCACTCCTCCCCGCATCGCATCATGGGCCCCCGCTCGGCGTAGACCCCAGCAGGCCGAGCCTAGAACCCCACACAGGCCCACTGTAAACTCCATTGTCTGAAGGTCATGCCCCGATCACGGCGCTTTGAAAACATTCAGATGTCCAAGTCTAGGCCATTCGAACCTCTTGTCACAAGCTATCTCGCTTGTATTCACCTCAGTTGGTTCTCTCTACGGGATCTTCATTGTTGAGGCTGAACTGAAAACATCACCGCCAACGGTAAGATCCGAAGGTCTTAGCTTTCGTTGTATTGTCTGATCTTGACTGACAGAATGAGAAAAAGTTGGAGATGAAAGCCCTCGCAGTTGGAGTCATCGGCCAGCATGCACTGGAACTTGGATCCGCATAGTGCTACTTTACACAGTAATCTGGTCCGCATGGTCCGCAAGGTTCCCACCCGTTACCTACAACAATAATTTCACACTCACGGCCAGAGAGCATCTTGCCGAAGCCATGTCATCGAGACCCCTTCTTCATCAAGTCTGGGCACCTCTGTGGCGCCGGGCTCTGTCCCGACTGCCCATGCGAGGAATGCCACCCCGACTACCCTTTCCGGAAGACCCAAACAACCGGGACACGGGTCAGATCCCTAAGGTCTGCTAGCTTTGTCCCGGTGAGACGTCTTGCATTCGAGCCTCCCCACCAGCCACGAGGTCTTCACTTTTTACTTCCCTCCGAATCCGCACCTTGCTCGACATTTCCAGTCTCTTCCCTCATACCTTACCCTGTTTTCCCCCTTTTCCGCAAACCTGGATAACCATGTTTCGAGAGAATGGTGCAATATACCGTCATCAGACTTCCCAAGAAAGCTTTTTAACCCCGTCAGGATCCAATCAGCCCCTCATCAGCCATTCAAGTTCCAAAGCCACGCCCTACGTTGTACAACATCAATTTCCTCCCCTACCTTTCAAATTAATATGACTCAGCTATGATTATCCATACAACATCACCATCAATTTTCCAAAAAAAGTCCCACTCGTCCTCGCGACTTCGCTTTTGTCAGCAAATCGCCATTACTAATGTATACCCCTACTACCTTGATATTGCTGCCCAGCCACGCTCGCTACCTTGTTGCACCTCTGCCAAAATACATACAAGGCTGACGGCGGGAAGGAGTCATCTTGGCAGGGGGGGGGTGCCAAATCCAGCCTCTAGTGTAGTGTATAAAAAATGACTGCATTGCAGAGTAGTAGCCATCACCAAACCCAGCTCCACCGCTCTTAGCTCCGTACGGTCAAGATATCACCATCTGACCTCGCCAAAAAAAAAAAAAAATCTAGATCTTCAAGTCACAGCCTGATTCTGTTCCGAAGGGTGATGATACCCGGCCCGTCCATCAGGCCTAATGTGAATAACTAGATTGCTACCCGATCCGATAGTTTCGTTTTTCTCTCTCTTCCGAGCCGAAGACACATCTCACCCGGGCGTATTCCCGTCGCTTGCTATTCATAAGCGTACTCGCTATGACATCTCCTTTCTGAAAGGAACCTCGTGTGACACTCGAATTGAGGCTCAGGCGTTTCTCACCGCTTGATTCTAGAGATATGACTGCCCGGGCATGCAAAGATACCTCACACATTAACGCTGTAAGACCGGTCCATCTATTGTTCCTTATGCCGGCACCTCCGATGATGACGATGATGCTACTTCTCTAACCCACCCAAAAGGCCGATGTTGTATCAATAGTACACTTTACCTAGGTAAAACCCTTTCCCACAGCTTATGACTCTTACACACAAGATAACACCCCACGCTCCGTCACTCCTATGCTTCATCAATCAAAACAAACAACAACAACAACAACAGCAACAGCCATTAAACCCCCCTAATCTTCAAGAAACTTAGTCATGCCAAGAGATATAAAGCATGATGCCCGCCCCGGCAGCAATCGCCGCGAACTGCACCAGCATCTTCCTCAACTCCACCGCCTTGTTCTTGCCCGTCTCCAACAACTCCGGGATGACCGCCACCGTGCCCACATAAAGGAATGTTCCCGCTGTAAAAGGCAGCAGCATATCTCCCCACGTCAAGCTCGTGCCCCAGAGACCTTCCTTCATGCCCATGGCCACAGCATCGGCGCTGCTGGCGCCATTGCCACCAAGCTCCTGGATCGCAATGCCAATGAGCGTGCCGAGAAGAGCACCGATAGCCGTAACAAACTGCGCGCCCATGGCCTGCTTCTTTGTGAATCCGGATTGAACCAACAGGGCGAAATCGCCAACTTCGTGGGGGATCTCGTGGAAGAAGACCGCGACAGTCGTAGTAGCGCCGATGGTAGGGGAAGCGTAGAACGAAGCCGACATGGCGAGACCGTCGGTGATGTTGTGTGTGAAATCGGCGCTGTTCTTGATGTTAGCATATCCGCCCTCACTCTCGGCCCCCCAATCCAAAACTTACATCATGTTCAACAGCCCACCAAGCTTAACACTAGGATTAACCTCCTTCTTCTCCTCCTCCTTCACCTCTCCACCCCCCTCCTTCCCCCCCTTCCTCTTCTTCAACCCCCCCTTCTCCCCCTCCACCCCCGTAGCCCTCCCCTCACTCTCCTCCTCCTCCCCATGCTTATGCCCATGCCCATGCCCATGCCCATGATCATGCGAATGCCCCTGCCCCCCCGTAGCAATCCTCAACCCCTTATCCATCCCCACAAAAACCATAAACCCAACCAAAATCCCCACCCCCAGCAGCAAGTTCCTGTTCGGCTCCACCATCACAAACCTCGCCCTGTCCTCCTCCCCCTCCCCGACAAAAATCTCGGGCAGCAAGTGAAAAAGCGTGTCCCCCAGCAACCCCCCAACCGCAAACGCAACCATCACCTGCAGCGAGTCAGGGTTGATATCCGTCGGGCAGAGCGCCAGGAGAAAATTCGGCGGTCCAGAGATATACAGCGTCGCCAGCAGCGCGTTCACCGCCGGGGAGCCGGGGAACAAGTACCCAAAGATCTTCGTCGTCAGGCTCGAGGGTGCGGCGTCGGCGTTTTTGAGATTGGACAGTTGCTGGACGATTTCGCATTTCTATCATCCCCCCCACCACCAATATGTGTTAGCATTTCCATTCCCAGTTCAACATCCCTATGATCCCCCCAAACCCCCCAAACCCCCGGGTAAAGGATGGAAAAAAAGATGGACAATTCACGAACCTGCAACTCCTCCCCAACCTCCTCCAAACTCAACATCGACACATCCGCCACCTTGTCCCTCCTCGTGCTAACCACCCTGTGCCCATGGCTCCCACCGCTACACTTCCCCCCCGCATGCCCCCAAGCGGATCCCACAAACAGCACCAGCGCGACAGCGCACATCACCAACACCACCGTGCGGCGATTCCTCATCAGTAACCCCATCTTTTTTCTTCTATCCTCGCGTCGTTCTTCCGTTCTCAAAATCGTCGACGCGTATTGGTGTATCCCGGGAATTTCTTCAGAACGGGAGACGTGGTGTTTTAAGCACAAGAAAAAAAAAGGGGCACAAGTCAGCTCCTAGATTCCCTTCCACACACGCGACTGGGCAACAAGAAAGTGGAGCCTGTCAGCTTTCCCAAGTGGAATTTAGCGGGCACCACGGACCGGGAACCCAACCCATTTTAGCGCCAAGCACAGGCCTCGGAGCACCCAAATCCGGGGATCCAGCGTTATCCGTAGGGCTGAACCTGGGCCTCATCCCGTTTAGGCAGGTCGGTTTGATTCGTGACAAACCAACTCCAAACACCCGCTCAGCTTGAGCGATGGGGAAACCTAAACTCAACGTCTGGCTAAAGATCGGGCTTACCTGGGGGGTGCATGGACGGGGAACGAACGCTCCGATCCCGGGCTGAATCTCTATTCACCTTGAGAAGCATCATACGTCCCGGTAGTCTCCTCGATCAGACAATGTGTCAACAAAACCCGAATCAACACCAAGGATAACCATGGAATGTCAAAACATTCATTAGGGTGATTCGAATCAATCTAACAACAAAAACAAACAATACAACATTGTACAACAACGACTCTCTTCTCCAGAGTCATATCGCAACACCGTTTTCACCCCAGACATAATCCTTCCAGCAAAGTACTTCGAATCCGGTACATCCCAAGAAACATCCAGCCTCCAAAATCATCGCTCTATATACAGTCTCAGTCTCCCACAAGCGACACTAAACCCAAGGACCGATTAGACAGCAAAGACCACAGCCAACAGGGCAGCGAAAACACCACCGACAGAGCCTGTCGTCAAACCTGCTCCATTGGTGTTCGTGGCAGGGCTCGATGACGTAGCGGACACGGTACCATTCAAAAGGATTGTTGAACCAGTAGACGTCGACGGTGGCGGACTGGAGACATCGCTTCTAGGGCTGTTCCTAACACCGCTCGAGGTGGTTACATTTGAAGAAGACTCGGTGGAAGGTACACCGGCACCAGGTCGGCCTGTAGTCACAGGCAACGGAACTGGGCTTCTACCAAAGTGTGAGCATCCTGAGCAATGTTAGAATAAGCAAGGCGCAAGGCCTAGACTCACGATGAGCTAGGCGGCTTGCACGAAATATCAAAAAGCGGCTTGGTAGTGAGCTGCCCAGGAGGAGTGATGCCAAAGTTGGGTTGATCGCCAGCCTGGTCGCCTTGGAACTTGTACCACCAGATGGGCTCCTTTCCGAATCTCGGGCAGCCGACCTCGTTCCAGTACCGTTTGGCATTTTCGACTGACGCAACAGACTGCCCCCAGGTTCTACCCGAGACTGGATGGCCAGTTTCCGTGATCCAGACAGGCTTGCCTTGTGAAGCTGCTCTGGTCTTATCCAAAGCATCTTGAAAGAGGCGTGGGCTCTGCTCGATGGCGTTGTTGGGAAGCGCCGTCGATTGCCAGTATGGATAAGCATCCATGCCGACCCAGTCACAAGCAGTAACCACTGCTGCATTGGAGCCGTTGACCCAAGCCGTCCACGTATCGACGTGTCCGATTGGGGCCCTCAGTTTCGTGCTGCTCAGTCGTTGGCGAACCTTTTGGATGTAGCCGACGATCACTTGAGGGTTAGCACCTGGGTTCGAACCTTCCTCGACAGCGTCCGAGTTGCGGTAAAGGTCCTCGCTGCCGACAGAGATGCCATCAACAAGCTTGATGAATGCATCACCGTAACGGTTGACGGCGGTCACGAGAGCCTCGAGTTCTCTATCAAACTTGGCTGACCCAGCGGAGGCCCACAAACCGAGTAGCAATCTCATGTTGGTGGCGATAGCAGCGGGGATTGCCTCGATGGGGTTGTTTCCGGCGTTTTCGTCTTGCTATTTGTCGCCTTGTCAGTTTCTCCAGTCATCCAACAAAAGATAGATACTTACAAGCATGGTGAACAGACGAACACTGGTGAACCCGCCAGCGGGAGCACCTTCGAGGGCTTTGGCAGCCCGGAATTCATTCTCGTAATCAGCCTGGTTCTTCACACCTCCTGGCTTTTGGGCGCCGGAGTTGTAACCAAATGCGGCGCCCAGAGCAGGCGAGAGTGTAGCGGCGAAGGCTGCGAGACACAGAGCTTTCCGCATCTTGAAAGCAGGTCTGTCGAAAGGTTGTAACTAAATACGGAGGTGTGCAACTGTTGGGTTCCAAGATCTCCAAAAGGGCTCCAAAAGCTTGCGAGGTCGAAGGTCCAAAACAAGCGGTAGAGAAGAGGTAACGTTCAAGTTGGCGTGGAGATTCCAAAAGGAGGGAGACGTGAGAGTTTATATGGACTGAGAAGTGGCTCGGTGACACCACTCGATTTGGAGGCGGTTGAGGTAGGAGCGATGAAACAATCGAATGGTCACGGGCAACAAGAAAATGATGCCAGTCAGTTTCAAAAAGTTAAGATGCAAATAGGGGACGTGAATGTTGGCGATGATAGGTAGGTAAGTATATATTGAGGAAAGACAGAGAGAAGCAGACAACCCAAGAAATGTTGAAACCGAGGAGAAGGAATACGAGGCTGCCTTTGACCGTCGGGTCTGGGGTAGCCACTAATTCTCTGGGCCTTCGTAGCTCTCTAGGCAAGCACGTCGTGGTTGAGATCGGCAAGAGCAGATCGACATGTCTTGCGGTCTTCCTTCCAGTTGGCAGCTACATGACAGGCTAGTGCACCTGCCTCAACTCATTGGCGTAGACATGGCAGGCGGAGTTTCACACCGAAGCGCCTGCCAGTTCTTTTTTTTCTTCAGCTGGACACCGTGACACCTTCGTCAGTCACTGGCCATGTTGTAAATTGATTGGTTACCTCATCACCGAATGACTGTCCAGATCTTTAACGTTCTCTGACCCACTTGGCAGAAGTTATCGTCCCAACCGTTACGACGCCGGTCTTGACAACGGCAACCCGCAAGCCTCGTCGCACAAGAAAACCAGCTCACACAAAACAGCCCATGAGGTTCCGAGGCGGTGACGCTATTCTCCCGACGATGTTGATCTTGAGCTCGTATTCAAGCAATACAGATACCATGATGCCGAAGCTCTTGTTGACTTTTGGTTTCATGATTCATGAAGTTGACTAGCAAATGCGAATGTATTTGTATTCGAGATGCCACTCGCAGATTTCCTACCTTCAGACCACAGCCTCCTCTGTATCCTACGCTCTTTGATTTTGAGCAAACCACGTGGCAACGTAGCACAACCTCTGAGTGTCACCCGGTAGATATTCCCCCATCATGCTGCAAGAATCTTTCTTGCCAGACGAGGGCATCACCAAACAGCAAACCTCGTATTGAACACATCGCATGTAATGACGAGAAAGCATTGCCAAAGCGATACTCGGTGGTGATGTTACCAGAAGTCGCGAAGAGGAAACGCCGATTAACTTACTCACTCGATGGCCATTACTAGGCCCTTGTTCTCGAGACACCTACCTAGGGAAATCAAGTATAGTATTCTGATGAGCGGCTGGTGACCAACAACACTGTTCCCACTTCACTTCCGTAAAATCGCTGCCATCGACCTCCTCGCCATTGTCTAACTTCATCCATCGCCGTCACTCCTACCACCGTCATGACACCTACAATTGCCGTCGTTACCCCCCCTTCGCTGGTTACATTCCCAGGTAACCATCCTGCCACCAGTTCCATTATCAAGTCGCCAACACAACTTGTTATCCCATCCCATTTATCCACACAGCCGACGATACCTCCATCACCCCAGCCCAAACCCCAGGCAGAGAGACCTTCAGTCATGTCTCAACAAAGCAACAAGTAAGTCACCCAGCGCAATGTTTACAGCCACTCGACAATCACACAGTAGTTATCAGGAATTAGCTGGAGCGAAAAGCACCCGGCCTATAGACCTGTAAGCGAATACTCTTGGTGACTTGGGGTCCAGGAAGAATCGGTCCGATCCATGGCTTGGGTTCCTCGTCTCGGTGATAATGCGGTGAGAAGGAAGATATAGCTTAAAACTCTTAGCCCAGTGGATTGACTATATATATTTTCCCTCTCGGGTAGAGGTTCTACAATATGGGACGCTTTTAACCCGTCACGTAGGTGTGTTTCCAATAAAAAAAAAACACTTACAAACAAAGTATTTTCCCAACCACGAGATACCCGACAGTCAAACTTGGTACATCCAGTTGTAAGGAACTCAAAGTGGCAACCATCACATCTCAAGGGGAAAGACTGCCCGAGGTATGTAACACAGGTGATTTTTGAGATACCGATGTAATCAAACCTTGATGACCAGCCTGGATCGTTGCTCATATATGGTGTTGATATCATGTACCTACTGTATACATCTACCTCCAAGTTCCCGTGATTCTAGCAGGCAACGTCATTTGGGCGAGATATGTCCACACAGCAGTGGAATGCGTCAAACAGTGATATACCTAGCTAGGTATGTGAGAGTCATGGCGAGGCATTACCTAACGTGTTGCTGTAAAGATTGAAACGAATTGTCCTCGCTGCGTGTCCATACCTACCTACCTAGGCCCTAGTGGTTGGTGTGCTAGTTATCTTTCGCTATGACCCCCCTAATACAGCCCCCCCCTCCCCCTTCTTACCACCTCCTCACTTTCACATGCAACGGCTACCCTTCCCGATCCGATCCAATTGACCCCCCCCCCCCCCCTATTGATATGCATGCAGGGACTTACTTCTCTTCTTCCCCAAAACCTCGCGTATGTACAGTACAGTACCTTACCTACGCATGAATCCCACCACCACACCATCACATGACATCCGCATGAATGATAACAGAAAAATATCATATGAACAACCTCCATGCCAGCCAACTTGCACATCCATCCATCCATCAACGAACTGTATTCAATCAAGTGAAATTATTATCTTGTATATATATATATATATATGTATATAGTTCTTATCTCTTTGGTCTCCCGAAAGAAAAAAAAAAAGTCCATCCATCCATCATCAGCTAAAAGAGAAAATAAAATAAAAAACAAGGAAAAATGGGTATAATATTTGATCATCACAGTTAACCATCCCGTCCCGTCCCGTCCCGTTCCCACCCAATCCACATCCCCCCCCCCCCCCCCCTGACGTTCATTTCCCAGTCAGTTCCTTTAGTTCCCTAAAAAGAGAAAATTTCATCAAATACCCCCCTCCCCTCCCCCTCCTCCCCGTACCTAAGTCGTTGCTTCATCATCTTTGTTGATGTTATTTCGTCCATCTTTCTCATGATAGTGGGAGAGATGAGTGGCGTGTGTGAGAGCCGGTGTGTGTGTGCCGGTATTTCGTGGATTAAACGGGATGTCGTTTTTTTCATCATAATAATAATAGACGCCTGCAACGCCCGCAACGCCCCTCCTCATATCATTACAGCCCAGCCCAGCCCATAAAAAAGAGGAAAAACGCCCTTCCCTTTTTGCCAATTAAGTAGGTGTAAAGCTCGTCTCCAGACGGCCCCGCCAGTCCCTGGTGACAGTAGGTACGTAGTAGTGTAAAATTACACGCTTTTGTCAAGAAATCATAAGAGTTCTCGACAAAGCTGCCTGCTCAACCGATGAAAAAAAGAGGCAATGATTTTTTTTTTGATCTTTTTTTGATCAATTGCCACTCTTGTGCTCCCCGTTGCCGTTGAGCAACCCGCCGGGATCCAACAGCTCCGGTCCCGTCTTCTCCGGCGAAGGCATGGAGTACCCCGGCGCCGCATTGGATCCCTCCTGGGTCGACTGCTCAATAGGCTCCAGACTCGGTGGCTTTGGCTTTGTCTTTGGCTGGATTGACGTCAGGGGGCTCAAAAACCCTCCCAGATCCTGCAGCAGCGCTGCCGAACCCCTCCGGAGACCGTTGCCGCTTGCCTGCACCGCCGGCGAGGGGTGAGTCGTCGTCAAGCCTACCGGGATGTCCTTCGAAGACAAGTAGCTGCCCCGTCGACTCGTCGGCCCGACATCATCTAGCAGACCGCCGTAGTCGAAAAACGAGACGCGGCGGGTTGCTGTCGAGTTGCTTCTGACGGACGGGACCGGGTCTGGAATCAAGGGGTCGTCGCTTTGCGCTGCGCTGGTTCGGTTGGCACCCGGGAACTGCCAAGAGGTCATGTCCTCGTGCAGCTTGGTGGTCACGATGGGCGCTGGCGTGAACACGGGGTTTTCGTTTTCGATTGGCTGGGATTCCCGGAGCTCGGGCTTGACGGCGTATCCCACATCCCGTACCAAATCCTCGTCACTCCCCCAGTGCTTCAAAACGGTTGGCCGTCGGGACTCGGAGGCGGATGAACGGTCGATGGTGGACGCTGCTGCGACCGAGTCGTACTTGTACTTCCTCTTCTTGACCCCTCTGTCCCGGACAAAAGATCCGAGTACGAGGGCGTTCGCTGCAGCTGTCGCAAAGAGGAGCTCGATCGAGGCGTAGAGGGACCGGCTTTGTTGACTCCCCTGCTCGTTAATAATGTGTGGCACCCGATAGATGGTAACGCCAATGGGTGCAAGGCTCAGTGAGAAGAGCATGACAAGCTGGACCTTTCTCTTGGTGCTCATCGTGCTCCGAACGATGATGGGCACAGGGCAGATGATCAACAGCAAGTCCGTAAACACATTACAGACAGCCATTGTCAAAAGCTGTGCATACCCCTGACGGCATTTTCCGCCAGGATCCGGGAGGACTTGCCAGTAGTGTGAAAAGGGCTGGCATTCAGTCAGGTCACTGATCACAACGGCAATGAACGTTGCAACAAGAACAGCACGGATGAACCTCAGCGAAAGTTCATACGACCGTTCCCACGTAACATTGAGCCTCCTAAAAAACTCCAAGATGGCGTTTTTCAGTACCCACAATCTGTAAAACGGTTCGGTCAGCGGAAAAGTTCCATCATTCCAAAGAGAACAATGCGGGAATTCTTTGCCATGGGAAAAAAAAAACCTCGTGGCACGTCGTTCAAAAAAAAAACGGCATGCATAAGAGACATTCCACCCGCCAACAAGGGACCACCACCACCCACGAAAAAGACCCCAAGGACAGCAAAAAAAAAAAAAGGGACGTCACACATACGTTGCAGCGTACATCACCCGACTCAGCAAGACCAACCCGCTAGCAATCTCCCTCCTGCGCAGCCCCTCGTCCGAAAGCCTGACGTTGTCCAGCTGCACGTTATTGGTTCCGAAAAGGAGGATGACATGGACGCATCCCATTCGCAGAAACAGCGGCACCAGCGCCAGGGCTGCCATCTTATCTTCCCGAAACAGCCTCTCAGTTCGCACGAGCCTGCCGCATACCCTCAGGAGGATGATGACGGCGCAGAACATGGTGATCCACCAGCACACCAGGAGGGTCGGCTTGTCATTGCTGAAGGGGCGCAGCGGCGGGGGATCCGTGTAGAGGGCCATGATGGCAGCGCGGCGGCGGAGGACACACCACGCCCGTCATCCTCCGAGGAGGGGACGAGCGGGGGAAGCGGGTGTCAATCTCGAAGGTGATTCGAATACTCAATGGCCTCAGTCGACGTCCGATGGGTCCCGAACTGCTTCGAGTGAAGCCTGCGGATGATGGTGTCGTCGACGCCGCTGGATATTCGAGTCCAGTTTTTGCGGGTGCTGTCACTGCTGCTATGACGTCTGGTTCGTGGTGGTAGAGTGCTCGGCTGCCGGCAATAACAGGGCCTCTCGGGTTGGTGCATACACAATGCTGTCGTTATTGAGGAAGCATCCGTTGTAGCATACGGGCAGGTGGACCTCGGAGGTATGCTGATAGTAGCCGTAGTGCTGGTGAAAGATACAATGTTGCCACCGTACTGACGGTAAAAAGTCAACGACGGCCACCACGTTCCGTCGACAGGGGAAGGTGTATGGAGTAGGTAATAGTGTAGTTGTTGTTGTTGTTGTTGTAGTTTGAGAGAAAGCGGTGGGCTTTGAAACAAAAGCGAGGGCAAGAAGAGAGTCCGCTTTGCCCGTGGAGCAGTCGGGGATAGGTCTAGACTAATAATATGCACGCAAGACCGACATGCGAGGGCCGGGTTGGCGAACCTGACGGGTGGGTGGTAGGATGGCGAGCATGAAGCATGGATGGGTCCGGCAGCAAGCAGCAGCAGCAGCAGTCGAAAAAGGCGGAAAAGGCTGCACCAGGGTCTGCCTATCTCTGGCCGCCATCCCATCTCCAGGGAACCCAGGCCAGTTCGCTAAACCGTCAAACCTGAGAGGCGCGTCACTCTGCGATATGCACATTCGACACACCCATTTCCAGGTTGGCAGCCTCCCGCCCGCATGGCCTCTAATAACCATAACCGCAGCCTGCCCATCACCTTATTAGAGACTGGGTCACCAGCTCGGCTGGCCGTGGTGGTGGTGGTGGCTGGTGATTACCACTCCAGATTTTCCTAAATATCACCCGCCTCCTACTCCTCACAAGACAGCTCTCCACTCTTGGCCGTCCTGCACATTGACAGCGGGGTCGCTGCTCTGAATCCTCTGATTGAGCTGCCAAGTCTCCCCAAGCCCAATTCGCCGCCCGTCCTGCAGCTCAAGCAGCACGACGGCGCCTTCGTCTGCTGCGAGAAATCCCCCCCAAAGCAGGTTTGCTGGCCTGGTGCTTACCACTTGGTATCTGGGCTGGTGGCTCGGCCTGGCAATCTGCGGTGTACGGAGTAATACCAGACGGGAGTATACTATGTACCATACACTAGAGTGAAAATCAAAACAGAGCGGCAGAGATAAGAAACAAACTACCCATGTGGCGCCATGATACAAAGCCCGTGCTTCCTCTCGTGGCATTTCGGACAAGGTGGAGTCGAGGGTCGGCATCCATTTCACCAAAAAAAAATAATGTCATTGCTATTGCCTCCCTCAAGCCCACTCGTGGTCCCCGAAATGTCATTTCGCCATTTCACGGTCTCGTGCTCGGCAGGGATCATGAGGTGTCGAAGCTATTCCCCTAATATCAAGTGTAAAAAATGAGAGAGAAGAGCGAGAGAGAGAATCAGGTGTGAAAACTGCAGAGTGTCGTGCTCGGCTGTGGCTTTCACAAGCCAACCGATGTGCCGCAGGTTAGACCCAGGGTTGGGCTGCTGTGAGCTTGGGTGTGGTGACGGGAGAGCAGCAGCGGCAGCACAGACCCTGGATGCTGGGTTGGAGAGAGAGAGGGTGAGAGGGTGGACGTGGGGGAGGTTGCCTGTGGTCCGAATTGCGTTAAGCTCATGATGTTAATCAAGCGAGCCTTCCCGAGGATAGCAGGTGGCTAAGGAATGGACCAATGGGCAGAAATACCAAGCATTTTCTCTTGATCGCGTCAATCACCTTGTTCCCCCCCCAAAGTGAGGGGCAGATACCGGGACCCAGTTTTGTCCCTGTTGGAGATTCTGCTGCTGCTGCTGCTGAGGTGTGGCGCGTCTGGAGATGGAGAAGGGAGAGCAACTGTGATTGCAGATTGCCGTAGCATTGAGCTGGGCTGTGCCGTTTCTGGCACCGGGCTGTCGGTTTCGCTCTCCCACACGGCTATCGGACATGGAGGTTATCGGGCGGGCTTTGATCTTGGGGCGCCTCTGACAAGACCACAGGCCAGCGGTCAAGTGAACACAGACAGTGGAGTCCCATCTTCCCGCACAGTTCACCGTTGGTCCCGTGGGCTCTTCGGCTCGACGGCTGCACAGGCTCCACCTCAACTCCGATCGCCGTTTGCCGGTCCGGTTTGGTCTGTGCTGAACATCGCAAGCCACCGACAGGCAATGATCGCTACGTGCCTAGGTTCCTAGCTGCCCGAGACCCTGACACGGGCCGCCAACCGTTGGGCTAACGCCATCAACCCTGCCTGCTGTTTGAGGTCCTTCAACTCCAACAGCAGCGTCAACAACAACAACAACAACAGGAGTGAGGTGTGTAAAAAGACGCGCAGCTAAAGATATCTCTCACTCACTTCTCATGTCAACGGCGGAGCATTAGGTACGGATACCCAAGGCAGAAATTTCAATATCGCCAAAGCCGTGTGATCAATGCGCATGCATCTCTGCATCTTTCTGAAAAAGCCGTTGGGGTTGTCTGCTGTGTGTATGCCAAGCTGCCAACCACAACCCCAAAAATGAAAAAAAAGCCAACTCCACCCCCCACACACCACGCACACAACCCTGGCCGCACCTCTTCTCGTTATCTTCTTCATGAAACAGCTGCCAGCCAGCCAGCCCAGCGGCCACAAATCCCAAGTGGGGAAGGTAGGACCCTAGACATCGCAATGTTGTGCGAGGTTCATGTCTCTGTGTGTGTGCCGGTGGTGATTTCTCAAAATCACCATTTCAAAACACGGGTATCTCATCCGGCGACGGCATTCTCTCCGAAGTCTCTTACACAAACAGCCCAGCACCTAGTACACGGCTGGCATCGGCATTGATCGGTGCGGAATTAGACAGTCTCTACCTATGTTATACTTGCTGAAAGATCTCATCCCACATACAAGTTCTAAATACGTCCGCCCAACCCGCATGCTGCAATCCTCCCACTCTAACCCGAGCATGCGGCGATAAGATAGGTAAGGCATTGGGCGGGCGCTCACCTCACTCTCACATCACCACAGACAAAGCCAAGAGATAGCCCGGTGTCTTTCCTCCGAAGTTCTTACACTTTCAAACTGTGGTGTTATCTCACACTACCGAACGCCACAGAAGAGGAAATATTGAGTCCCCCCCACGAACTGGACGACAACTGGCTTGATCAAATGCCGCGTACACTATCAGCTTTTGAAAGGCCCGAGAGAACCAGCGGGAACTAGTGTAATTGTACAGTACCTACACTTACATATCGACATCGAGATGGTTCTATGAACGCCACAATAGGGGCAATGTCGGCAGTTCTAGGTCAACCTAGATCAGATTATTTGTTTCCGGACATCCAAGCCATGCTCACAAGTCCATTGTCATCAAATATTTTATTGTAGAGTGCCACAATAGGGGCCATGTTCGAGAGACCAGACAGACACCTGCAGTTCTAGAACAGCATGAGCGTACCTACGAAGCTTTCAGAAAGCCCGAGCACGCTTATTGGAATTCAAAATTGGTACGAATCAACCCACACTGTTGGTGTGATTCCCGCGTGCAGGCACAGTTTCTCCTCTTAAAATATCCAGTATACAAGACCTATCCGCAACAATAACAACCCCGAAAAACAAACTACGAACAACACCGTCTACATCTTCCCCCCCCTCAAGGCCACAACTCAACAACCTCCCACTCCCCCTCCACCTTCCCCCCAGCATACTTCGCCTCCCCTGTTTTTTCCTTCTCCCCTCCTCGATAAGTATACAACCACCTCCTCGGCCTCGTCTCCTCCCTCAAATCAACCCTATCCACCTCCTCCGGCACCACCACCACAACCCTAAAATTCCCCCTCGCCTCCCCATCCCCCAAATCCTCCAGCCTCTCCCCCAACTTCTTCCCCTGATGGTAATCCACCGGCGCCCCCGGCTCCGGCCCCCCAAAACTCCCCCTCATAACCGGTGACAAATTCCCAAAATGCGCCGTCACCTCCCTCTCCCAGCTCCACTCCCCTTCTCCTTTCCCCGTCCTCCTCATCCTCTCCCCCAGCACCCCCCTCACCTTTCTCGCCCCGTCACCATCCCCATCCATCCCCGGCCCCAGCACCCAAGCCCGTCCTCTCACCCTCCACTGCGTCTTGGTCTCCTCAACCCAAAACACCGCCTCCACCGGCCCCCCGCCGCCAGACGGACCCCCAGAGACGGTTTGCGAATCGGGACCGGCCGTGTCAAAAATCTCAGACGTCTTGGCCATGCGCGCGTCGGTGGTGAAGGTTAGCAGGTCAGAGGTGAAGAGGGGGGGGTTCAAAGGCGCGGGGTTGCGCTCGTTGGGGGGGAGGGACCCCCAGAAGCCTCGAAAAACGCATGTTCTTGCGCGGGGGAGGACGGGGATGGAGGCGGAGGGGGAGAGTTGATGGGGGACGGGGTGGAGGGTAGCGAGGGTGAAGATGGGGGGTTGGAGGGAGGCGAGGTGGGTGGTGAAGGGTTCGCGCCAGGGGGCTGCTGTTGGGGGCGGTGATAGGGAAGACATTGTTCTGGTGGGTTTGGGAGGGGTGGTGGTGGCTGTGGTGAGGTGAGGTTTGCAGGTTTGCTGGAGGTGGGTTGATATTGAGGATAGGCGGCGGAGGGGGGGGGACATTCGTTGTTTTGAAAGGCTTGATAAACTGTTGTGCTGCTAGGGGGGGGAAACGTGCTGTTTTGTGAAATTAAGAGAGAGGTAAAGTTAAGGTAAGCTACGTCAGTGAATGATGTGTTTTGGTGATCTCAAAAAGCAGATGACTTCATCATAATTCTGGTGCGGGCATCGGGGTTGTTTGCTGCTACTGCTGCTGCTGTCATCCAAAATGATGTACCTACCGCTCGCACCAGTGGTGCGGGGTGAGTGGATTACACTTTGCGGGCCGCTCCGACGGCATGAGACACTTTATTTCTCTGGGATCTCTTGTCATGTAGGTAGGTGTACAAACGCAGGGTCATGAGACAACGTGAACCGGATCATAATGTAACGGCTCATTTGTGCATGAGCGTCACTTATTGCGAGCAGACTGACATCTGTTCAGGCATCTATGGAAACTGAGCTCGAATTCAACCAAGGTAGTTGTCTCTCTATGGATATCTCCAATTGGGAACTTTAAGTTGCACAGTCATCGTATCCGCAGCTCACTAAAAGTCGCTCCCTCCCACAGCCTCCTCTACACAAAGTATGTCCAGAAAGGCAAAAGGATATCGAGTCTTTAGGCTGCCCATGCCAGGATTCGAACCTGGGCCCCATGAGGTAGCAGGCTAGAGTACAACACTGCGCTGGGATGGCTGCCAACACATTATTGAAGGGTGGCTACCTCATGGAATGTTAACCACTACACCACACGGGCTTGTGTGTTTGTTGGTGGTAAGCTTAGCAAGAAGGAGGTATATATAGGGGAAGGGGTTGAGGGGGCGGAGAAGCGGAGGTGTCACGGGTTGGAAGTTTGATAGGAAGGAAGTATGACGGAGTAGGAGGTTTGATGGAGCAGGAGTCACGATGGAGCAAGAGGCACAACGCTTAGCAAACTGGTATCAAGCCCGCCTTGATACACATGGACTGTCAAGCTATCAAGTGTTGATGCGGCCCGGCAGAGTCAAATATCAAGACATGGATTACAAGCATCAAAAAGAAAGTCTCAAAAGAAAGATGTATCATTACACACCATCATTTCTTAAGAATACAGCAAACAAAAAAAGATCTCTCACGAGTTTGCCCGTGCCAGGATTCGAACCTGGGCCCCATGAGGTAGCGGTTTTTGTGGGTGTTGTGTTTTTTTCTGTAATTCCAAACGCTTCGAAGGGCCAACTCCTCATGGAATGCTAACCACTGCACCACACGGGCTTGTTCTGTTTGTTGGAAAAGTATGGCAGGCAATAGGTATATGTAGGGGAAGAGAGAGGGGGCGGAAGGTTTGGTAGATATGGGGCAAGATGGGGAAGGCAGACTGTGAGGAGAAGGTGCGGATGGGAAGGTGGGAGGTTGGTGGAGGAAGTAAGGTAAGTGGTCAAAAGCAGAAGTCACATATACCAGCAGGGCAAGGCACGGGAAGAAACATGACAGTTGGGGCTCAAGTTACAAGGTAACAGCAATCAACGAACCACCCTCCACCATACTCCAAGCATCTCCCTGCACGGCCCTCAATACCTAAGGACAGATGTCTACCTGTGAGACAAAGCCCATGCCTACTGTAGCAGAAGCCTAAGAAACTTCCACTCCCATCGCCAAAAGCCGCCACAAACCAGCACCCTCGAACTTAGTATCTCAGTCCACCATCACAGGCAATGCTCAGAAGAGAACAACCAGCAAAAGATATATTCTCGCACCAGGATTCAAACCAGGCCTTCAGGTTCAAGGTTAAGGTAGGTAGTTTAAGATCACCGTTCGAGAACAGGCGAACAATAGAGAAGGCCTTGGAATGCTCATCCACTACACCACACGAGAGTTCTTGCCTTCCTGCTGAAGAGTAGCTTAAGAAGGTACCCCTTAGTCTAAAGTCTGTGCGGAAGGTGCTATGGCTAGGTAGGTTAGGTGTCGGGTTGGTAGAATCGTGGCGGTACGCGGGCGAAGGAAGGGGCGTCAAAATCAAGAGGGAAGGAACCAACCGAGGCAAGGCTGAGTGATTGCGTGAGAAATCCAGCTTTGGTTACCTACCTAGGTATGTTCCTTGGTGATTTATCAGTACGTACCTCAATCAAAGTATTATCTCCATGCAGAAATTCCTCACCATGACAAGTCTTTGCGATTCACTTCATCGGTCTCCTCTCCTTCAACTAGGTAGAAAACAACACACCAAACGACCAGAATCATCAACATCAGACATGCTAACTACCTAGGTAGGTAGATATCTTGACCCAGGGTCGAAAACCATCATCCACCCACCCACCTTCGTATTTCCCCACCATATATCCAAGGTCTCGCAACTTTGTCCAAACACGATGCTAGAGAGTCACATGCCAACAAACACCCATATCCCAAAAAAACCTCCCACTCCGATCGGGCACCACCGAGTTCCCCTCAAACACCCATCTCACAACCCTCTGTTCATACAGCCCAGCCTTTCCTCTCTCAAACCTAGAACCTCCTCCCATCTTGCCCAACTCAACATTGTGTTGTCCCTGGTGTAACAAACTACAGAGGTAAAAAGATCATTTCTTCTTTTGCTAACCAAGCAAGTGTACCTAGGTACCTGGTATGGAAGTCTATAGATGAGCATGGCAAACCTCGAACAGGGTTCAAGATGCCATTCTTGGAAAAGTCCATCAAATATTTACTAGCTCCAATCGATGAACAGGATGGATGGGGGCAGTTGGAAGGTAGAAGAAATACGTGGATGGCGATCGAAACGAGGAAAAAGGATTTGTTTGTTCCCTTGTTTTATAGGTAAGCAAGCAAAACAACTTACCTATTCTGAACAGTTCAATAATAGGTAAGGTACCTAGGTAAGGTAGTCATCCGATATGATGATTTCTCCACGTTGCCATTTCGTTTAAACAGTCGAGAGACGAAAAAAGATGACGTGCAGGTCGAATGGCGTGTTTTTCTTTTCTTCTTCCTCATCCGTTGTTAGCGTTTGAACGTGGAAGCTTTCCGAGCCAGAGGGTTGACCGGTGAGTTGAAGCAACGAATCAAGATCCATATTATTGGTGTTGGAAGGCTGGAGGTGGGAGGTTGGGCACCGTTGAAACGCGGGCCAGAGAGGGAGATGTTTTTCTATTCTTGGGAGTTTGGAATTGTTTTGGGTTTGGTTATTCTTGACTTAGATGATATGATCGAACGGGGAGATCGAACGGGAGATCGATCTGGCTCGAATGAAATCTACGTTGGGCTTTTTTGGATTCCCAACTGGGCGGGTGATTCCCAATGGAAGGTACTCGGTATCGTTGAGGAACTGATGAAACGCGCCACACACACTCACCCGGCTCTCTGGGCCCTAGTAAGTCGATCGAGCCTTTCCGGTTGGATTCTTATTCGGTTGACAGGTTGTCTTACATCGGGGCTAGTGATGGATCTTGTCAAAGGATGTTACCGTTTGTGGATCTTGAATCTACGGATCAATTTGCCGTTGGGCCCGAGATGTGATGTTCATCTCCGATGTCGGTTAGGGTAACAGGTGTCGACGACGACGGTGGCGCAAGTACAGAGTCAGTCACTCAGCTGGAGGTCACAGTGGGCAGGCAGCAAGGGGAGAGCAAATACAGAGATCCAATAATCTCAATTTCCTAATGTTTTTTCTTTTCGTCCGTATGTACACAGACCTTCTCCTTCGGGGCAGGCCCAAAGACGACGATGTCAAAGGTCAGGTATTTCCAGCCAAGTGTCAGTCTAGTAGGTAGACGACTTTCCTGACGAATGCCGAACGCTCACACCGTCTCAGAGACCAAGGGACGATGTTAATCAAGCCCGATGATCCCCACCTTTGCCTCCCCGTCAAAGATAACATGAATCAACAAAAAATGTACTAGAAAAAATTCCATCCCATCCAACCCATCCATCATAACAATTGCCCATGATATCTCCTCCACTGTTCTTCCTTTTTCTTTCCAATTTTTCTTTTTCAAAAAACAAACAATCTCATATGTCGGTATCAATATTCCAAAAAAACAGTTCCCCCATCCATCATTCAAACATCCGCCCCGTTATCCTCCCTCTTCCATGCAGCAGTGGGCAAATCCAAATTTTCTTCCTTTCCTCCCTTGTGCTATCAACTCAGTCGAAGGCGCAAAGAGGGGGTGTCGGTTAAAGCGAGATTAAGCCAGCAAAGCGGTACACAAAAATAGCCTCCGAACGAAAAAGAAAAAAACTCCCCAAAAGTTGTTGAGAGGTGAGCGAAACATGACAGAAAAAGTTCAAGTCCGAAATACGAAATGTTCCGACCATAATCCGTACTGTTTGAACCGGTTCGCCATAAAATCAAAAGATAGAAAAAAAACATAAAAAAAGGTTGATGTAAAGCTCCTCCTCCGTTTGTTGCTTGTCCAAGATCCTGTTCAACTCTGAAGAGACATGACGGTTTGCTGTCATGAGTCTCGCTGAGAAACACTGAAGTTGTTCAAACGTGAGAATGTCAAAAAGATGCCATCGAAGAAAACGCAACCGAGGCTATGCAGAAATCGTAAACCGTGGAAAAAAATCATAACCATGGGGAAAGAAATCCGGGGACATGATGCTCTCGTGGTCTCGTTGGCGTCGTTCGTGAAGATTTGATGAAGTGGAGCTGGTGTTGAGTGATAAAACGTCTCGAGTGCGGCACATAGGAGAGGATGGTGCAAAAGAGCGAGCTTGGGTCGCTGCCGTCCGTCGTGACAGGAACTCCCCAGGAGTGTAATGCTAACGATCTAGTTCTGACAATCGCTTACATTGGTCCATACTGCGGTGGAAAGTAAGCAGAGGCGGGCGGAGGCGGGGGTCCAGGTGGAGGGCCCCTGTAAGACTGCCTTCTTCCTCCTCCTGGCGGCGCAGGTGTTCTTCTCTCGCGCAAGGGCTCAAGTGGTGGTGGAGTTCGGCCCCGAGGAAGGGGCAGAGGCTCTCTCTCATGCATACGAGGAGGCGGGGCAGCGAGGCTAGGCCCGCTCACGGCGGTCCCAGGTCCAGTGTTTCGTCGAGCTGCTTTGCGGGATCCTTGAAGGGCGCTGAGGGGCGGGTCCTTGACGGCAGGCTCGTTATCGTCGGGGAGGGTCAGTTCAACCAAGCTGTAGAAGTACTCGAGCACCTCAGGGTAGCGTTGAACTGATGCTTGCCAGTCCTCATCGATACCCCTCTTGAGCGCTTGCTGGGCGGCCGCGATCTCATTAGGATGCGGTGGAGCGTGGTAGTAGTGGTAGGCATGGGCAGTGATGCGTTCCAAGTGTTGGGCATGTGTCTCCTTGCGTCGCTCCGTCAATAGTCGGAAGTACTCGAGGATATAGTCTTGTGCGTGTGCGCGAACCCATGATCTGCCATGAGTGTTAGTATGTCTGTTGACACCCAGATCAGTGATAAGATAGGGGAACTGACCTGATGTCATTGTAGATGGACTGCATCATACGGGCCTCGGCTTGCCGAACCGCCACCTCCAGACCCTTGGCCTCACACTCGCAGGCGTGAGAAGCCGGGGCATGGCAAATGGCACAATCGGGGTCCATCCTGATTACCCCTTTGCGGGAGGATTTGGTGTTGGGGGAGGTGTTGGGGTTGTTGTTGAAATTATAGTCTCTGGAATACATGTTTAGTGCTTGACCGGTGGAAATGTCTCGGTGCGGTGGTGGTGGTTGGTTGTTCATGGGGAAGGTGCCCGTTTGAGGCTCTCAAGTCAAGGTGATGATACACAAAAAGT
The DNA here is from genome assembly GCA_030512305.1 of Cercophora samala. Lineage (NCBI taxonomy): Eukaryota > Fungi > Ascomycota > Sordariomycetes > Sordariales > Lasiosphaeriaceae > Cercophora > Cercophora samala. Next base: position 215,033 of record JAULSY010000024.1, on the reverse strand, counting down.
ACAGTCTCATGATCTATGGTCATGAAACAGCTGTGCTCTGGGGTCCTGCCCAGAATAACAAGAGATGATATGGAGAAGATGGGAGAGAAGATCAGCTGGGCGGGAGATGTTCCAGTCCAGAAGATAAGGAACACGCAGCAACGGACGGGCAGCGATGAGGTTCAGGTTGGGAGAGGGGGACTGGGGGACAAAGAGGGCGTGAATGGACGAGAGACTGGGTGAACAACAACTGACCTAGACTGGAGAGTCGGACGCTCACACACACACACACACACTCGGGGCGGGCGGCGATGGGAATAGACTGACTGCAAGCAGCAAGCACGAAGCAGCAGGCGGGAAGCAGCAAGCAGTCCACGAATGCTCAAGCTGCAGCAAGCAGATAGATGGTGCGTCGTGAAGCGTCTGGGTATCTGCGCGTGAGCTGAGCTGGACTGGACGGCGTGGACGGAGTTCAACTCACATTCTGGAGACCTTTCTGGGTGCTCTAAGTGACGGACAGAACCACGTCGGTTGTGTTTGGGAGAAGGGGAGGCAGAGAGGAGAGGCTCTCTTTGGTGGACTGCGGCCGAGGTTGCAGCAGGAGGAGAAGATGGAGTTGGGCGAGGGCTGGATCGCTGGCTCGCTCACACACAAACCAAGGCGGGCTTAACCACGTTTAGTCTGGAATCTGTGTCGTGGCTCGAATGCGGGCGTATGGCAGCAAGTGGTCTGCAGCTCTTGCAGATGCCCAATGCCTGTTCAGCCCAATCCCGACACGCGATGAAGGCAAAGAAGCGGGACCAGCACAGAGTAGCGTGGCTGACTTGTTCCCGTTTGTTAATCACGATACAGAGTGGTATGTAGCAGCAGAAAACGCTGGGGGCAAAGGAGGGGGTGAGTGGGTGACAAGATGTCCAACAGCGAGACGAGAGAGGGGACGAGGAGAGGGGTGAAGCGGAGATGGTGGAGCCGGGACGAGGGAATATGGAGAGAGATCGCTTCCCGAATGACCACTGGATCACCGGTGATGTTTATTCTTATTGAGGTGGCCGGTAATTAGAGACCTGGGATAGCAAGCTGGAGGTGAAGAATTCTTGTGGGACAAGCTGGAGAAATGCCACAAAACAGAAAAAAAATCCAATATTAATAAGAAAAAAAGCAAACGGGCGGCGAGGACGGTGCTTGGTGCTCGGTGCTCGGTGCTGGGGCAGGCCACGGGGGGGTTCAAGGGCGGCTCAACGACGGGATTGGCGGGCAAAAGACGGGGTACAAGAGGCTGGAAAACGCTTCTTCATGCCTTGGGACTGGGACTGGGACTGGGGACTGGGACTGGGAATAGCTCAACTGAGCAGAACGACACTTCTGGGGCACGTCTCGGATGCTGACCGCATGTTTGATGCTGCCAACGGGGAGGGCCAGCCGTCGACGCAGATGCAGCAATGCAGGCTCGGGACCAGCAAATGAAAGCCCAGCCCAGCGTGACGCCGGGGACGAGCACCCGCATGACAACACTAGGTACGCGGGACAAGTGCCTTGAGCGCGTCTCTCTTTGACGAGAGGGTATATAACTAGACGTCATGGGGAGGGCAATTGGCCAAACGAGTGAGGCATTGGATATCTGGCGATGGCCATCCCTTACATACAACGTCGACGTTGGACGTTATTAGGTTTGACCGTTGAAGTCGAAAAGGACGCAGAAAGCCGCTCCCACGCTCTCGGCTCAAGCCCCAAGTGGTGTGTGGTGTGGCGGGTGACTACAGCCACTGCCGGACAAGGGTTGCTTGTCTTAAACACACCATGGGGTAACTCCATCGTTATCTTATCGACTTGACCCCCAGGACCCTTGCTCAAAATTATCTGAACAGGGGACGCGGGGCCTGTGGGAAGAGAACTAGGAACATCTTCAACTTTGTCGTTCATTTCTCTCTCACAATGGCCTGTCGGGGCTCTCGAGGCCCGCGGGTGTTTCTGCCCTTTCTTTATCCGTCCATCTTTGGGCCCAATGGAAGCCACATCTCGCGCTTCAACCTGGCCGTCCATGGCAGGCGACACGCAAGCACTGACCCCTCAGCACAGGACGACACCGAATATGCGACGACGACTCGTCTGAACCCCTCTCCCGACGACTACTCGATGCCCAACTTTGCCGACAAGGCCAAACTCACTCTTCATGCTGGACCCGGTGGACATGGCTGTATTTCGTTCTTGCGCGAGGCATATATGGCCGACGGGCCTCCCAATGGTGGTGATGGAGGGCACGGTGGGAGTATCTACATCCAAGCGGTACACAGCGAAACATCACTGCACAAGTTGGCGCGGAGGAAATTTGCGCGCGCTGGGAGGGGCAAGAGTGGACAAGGAAGCGCGAAAGGAGGCCAACGTGGAGAGGATGTGATTCTCAGCGTCCCAGTCGGCACCGTTGTTCGAGAGCTCTCTCGTGACGACCCAGAAGCTGTGGAGGAATTTTTGACCAAGAAGCGCCGGAAGAGAAGGAGAGACCCAGTCCCAGTAGAGATGGATGAGGATGGAGAACCGATCGAAGACCCGACCAGGAAGAAATGGATTCTGTATCCTGGAATGTCATCTTCGGAACGCAAGCGAGTTGAGCTACCGGACCTGCCAAATCGCGATCGGATTCTGAAACAACCAAAGGCTCCTGTCTATTTGGACCTCTCTCGACCATCACCGCGCCCCATTCTGTTGGCAGCGGGAGGACTTGGTGGACTTGGTAACCCACATTTCGTATCCAAGAACCTGCGCAAGCCCATGTTTGCCACGCGGGGTGAGGATGCCATGACGATGGAAATCGAAATGGAACTCAAGCTGTTGGCAGACGTTGGCTTGGTGGGACTGCCAAACGCTGGAAAGAGCACTCTTTTGCGTGCCGTCACCAACAGCCGCGCTCGCGTGGGCAACTGGGCTTTCACGACACTGCAGCCCAACATTGGCACAGTCGTCCTCGATGACAACAAGGGACGACCGGTTGTGAAGAGTTTTAGAACAGCTACAGAGGATATATCGGACGACCCATGGGCCGAACCCACAGAACCAGAACTTCAACAGCGAACCAAGTTCACCATCGCCGATATTCCCGGACTCATTGAGGGAGCTCACCTGGACAGGGGTCTTGGAATTGCTTTCCTGCGTCATGTTGAGCGAGCTGGCGTGCTTGCGTTTGTTATCGACCTCGGAAATGGCAACGCGGTGGAAGCACTCAAGGCCTTGTGGCTCGAGGTTGGCTTATATGCACAGATGCGAGAGGAGGAGGAGCAGCAGCGGGAGCGCGAAGCCGCCATTGACTGGAGCGCATCAGCCGGAGAAACCATACAAAGCGACTTTTGGACGAGTTCTGGCGTTGCCAAGACAGCCACTGCCGGCGCTGGTCTTCACATCGCAGGCAAGCCTTGGTTTGTGGTGGCCACCAAAGGTGACTTGCCAGGCGCCCAGGAAAACTTTGCCGAGCTAAGGGACTATCTTGCCGCCGTCACCCGCGGCGATGAACCTCACCCCAGTGGTGTCGAAGGAGCGTGGACCAAGGACTGCGCTGCCATTCCCGTCAGCGCCATCAACGGCCACGGTGTAGACAGGGTTATTCATTGGACAGTTGGTTTGCTCGATGGGTGAACTCGTCGAGGCATCCCGGATGCAATCATGCTGCACCACGATTACCAATCGGCTGGGGTTATGGCAGCACAACAGAGACTAGCCCTCACACACATAGCCATACAAGCAGGGACCTGGTTTCTCTGAGTAGGTGATTCTCCGTTTATCTCTGTGTCATGATCTCGAGGAAGTGAGCAAGGATGACGGGGAGGAGGAGGAGGGGACATGATCGATCTTCGTGTTCGGCCGAGGCTACTGTCTCGAAGTCAATATCGAGTCTGTATTATGTTGGTGGATTCCGAGATATCTGGTGGCTGAGGTAGCTCTGCCCTGTCCCGGACCACAGACTAGAAAACTGTGTATAGTAGTGTAAAATATTCAAGAAATGTGAGAGTATCCAACCAAAATATACCTTGTAGTCGCTGCTGTGCCCCTGAATGGGGAATCCTCGGAATGCTCTTCGACATCTTGGCAACTGATATTTCCCCACAGTTGGGCCTTGGCTGGCGACTCCACCAAAAAAAGATTAGATTGTCCCCGCCCCCACATTGAAGCTTTCAGACAAGGCGCGCCGCCGCATATTTTTTTTCTTCGTGCACTGGAACAGTTGATTGATGCGATTGGAGCGCATTGCAACTATCCAGACAACCAAACGCTTCCCCAATTGCGACAGATACTGACTATGGGTCGCGGAAACAGGGTATGCGCTCCCTTCTTCCAGACGTCGGCCCTCCTTTTCAGCACATCTCCAACATCTTTCCTGTCCAAGTATGCTAATATTTACAAGGGCAAACGAGGCGGCGGCCGTGGTGGTCGCGGAGGTCGCGGTGGTAGCCGTGGAGGAGGCCGTGACAGTCACCGTCCCTACCAGACATATCCCGAGGTCGTCAAGGAGAACAAGAAGCTCGAGACCTACTACAACACCCTCCTGAAGGACCTGCCCGAGGAGGAGCAGACTGCCTTCTGGGCCGCTTATCGGAGGGAACTGCCCAACAGTTTCCGCTTCGCTGGTTCCAAAGGGTACATCTGACTTTCTTTTGAATCTCAACTGTTGTATTGATGCTAACTTGAGATCATAGACACGCCCTCGCTGTCAAGCGCCTCCTTCAGACGAGATACATTCCCGAAATCACCAGCATCACCCACGATGGTGTCATTGTCGAAGCCCCCAAGGTTGTGCCTTGGTACCCCGACGATCTTGCCTGGATGATGACCACCCCTAAGAACGTCGTCCGCAAGTTCCCTCCCTTCGCCAAGTTCCAGCGCTTCTTGGTGTCCGAGACCAGCGTTGGCAATATCAGCAGACAGGAGGTTGTCTCCATGATTCCTCCTCTGCTCATGGATCTCAAGCCCGGCATGACTGTGCTCGATCTTTGTGCTGCCCCTGGTAGCAAGGCCGCTCAGCTTCTCGAGATGATCCACCGCGGCGAGGAGTCTCGTATCCGCCAGGTCATCAGCGGCTTTGCCGGCGACGCCAATGGTGTCGTCAAGTCCGAGGACAAGCAGGAGGACGAGGCCGCCAGACTCGAGGCCGACCCAAGCGACGACGGCAGAGCCACTGGCATGCTCATCGCCAACGACGCCGATTACAAGCGCAGCCACATGCTTATCCATCAGCTTAAGCGTCTCTCATCGCCTAACATGATCGTTACCAACCACGACGCCACCATGTATCCTGCCCTCAGAATTCCCAATCCCGAAAACCCATCGAAGCCCAATTACCTCAAGTTCGACCGTATTCTTGCAGATGTTCCCTGCTCCGGTGACGGTACCCTCCGCAAGAACGTCAACCTCTGGAAGGACTGGACCCCGGGTAGCGCTTTGGGTCTCCATCTTACGCAGGTCCGCATCCTCGTCCGTGCCCTGCAGATGCTCAAGCCAGGTGGTCGGGTCGTCTACTCGACCTGCTCTATGAACCCCGTGGAGAACGAGTCCGTTGTCGCCGCTGCCATCGAGAGGTGCGGTGGTCCCGAAAAGATCGAGATTCTCGACTGCAGCAATGAGCTTCCTGGTCTGCAACGCAAGCCCGGCATGAAGAAGTGGCAGATCATGGACAAGTCTGAGCGCTTGTGGAACACATGGCAGGAGGTTGAGGAGTACACCAAGTCTACTGAGGACGGTGTCACTCCCAGCCGCCTTGTCGAGTCTATGTTCCCTCCAGCTGAGGGTAGCGACTGCGCTGACCTGCCCCTCGACCGCTGCATGCGTGTCTATCCCCACCAGCAGGATACCGGCGGTTTCTTTATCACTGCTCTCCACAAGAAGGCCGAGTTCAAGGCCAAGCCTGAGGAGAACAGAAAGCAGCCCCCTGTGGCCAGAACCAATGGCCAGTCCAACGGTGCTACTAAGAGGCCTCTGGAGGAGGAGGATGAAGAGAAGGATGACTCCAGTGTCAAGAAGCTCAAGGTTGAGGAGGAGACCGTCCAGGATGAGGTTACCCCCGTCGAGGAGCTTCCTGCTCCCGTTCCCGAGCCTGTTCCTGAAGTCGTGGCTGAGGTTGCGGCTGAGGAGCCCAAGGAAGTCCAGCCCGAGGTTGCCAAGACGGAAGAGGCCCCCGAGGCCGAAGTCAAGACCGAGGAGCAGCCTTCCGAGTCAACCACTCCGGCTGTTGCCACTCCTGCTGCTACTGATGCCCAGGCGGTACCCGACCGCAAGGTCAGGCAAGGTATGGGCCCTTACGAGGAACCCTTCAAGTACCTCTCTCCCGATCATGAGGTCATCAAGGATGTCACCAAGTTCTACAAGATCTCAGAACGCTTCCCCACCGACCGGTACATGGTCCGCAACGCCATGGGCGAGCCCGCCAAGGCCATCTACTACACCTCTGCCCTTGTCCGCGACATCTTGTCTCTGAACGAAGGTCGCCAGGTCAAGTTTGTGCACGGTGGTGTCAAGATGTTCGTCAAGCAGGATGCCCCCTCTGCCGAGGTCTGCAGATGGCGTATCCAGTCTGAGGGTATGCCCATTCTCCACGGCTACATTGGCGAGGAGAGAGTGGTTGTCCTCAAGAAGAAGGAGACGCTCAAGAAGCTCTTGATCGAGATGTTCCCCAAGATTGCCGGGGATGAGTACAAGAAGCTCGAGGAGATTGGCGAGAGAGTGCGCGACATCGGTCTCGGGTGCTGCGTCCTCAGAGTCGAGCCCGAGGACCCAACAGATGAGGACTTCAACGAGCACATGGCTCTGCCGTTGTGGAAGAGCTTCCACAGCTTGAACCTGATGCTTCCCAAGGAGGACAGGAGCGCGATGTTGTTGCGGATTTATAATGATACCACGCCTATTATTAATATGGGGATTAAGAAGCAGCTGCCGGAGGAGGACCTCAAGGAGAAGAAGGGGGAGGTGGTGGATGAGGAGATGAAGGATGCGGAGGAGGTCAAGGAGGAGGCTGAGGTCAAGACTGAGGATGTTGAGGTTCCTGATGCGCCTGCTGCTGAGGAGGTGAAGGAGGAAGCCAAGGAGGCTACTGCTTAGAAGGTGGAGGCTTCTGAGGTTTCTGTTGACATTAAGCAGGAGTATGGAAACATTGTCGTTGCCACTTCTGGGGGGGTCAAGGAGGAGCGCATAGAGGAGTGCATTGACGTCAAGATCAAGGAAGAGGACATTTGATTGAGAGGATTTGGTCATGCATCTGGCTATAGACAGCTAGCTTGGTGTTTTTTTCGTTTTTTTTTTCGGTGTTTTTTAGTAGCTGTCTCATGGGGCTATTTTTTCTCTTTCAGTCTGGGTCAAAATAGGGAACCAAAATAAAATAGAGATCTTTGTGTACTTTTGTTGGTGCTGCGCGTGTTTTGGTCGTCTCGCGACTGGAAAGCAGTCGCAAACGTTCTCCAGTGATTGAATAACGAAAGTGGCAAGTTTGTGATGTCGTGCGAGTCGCAGCGACTTGAGAACCGAGTACATCCAACAACCACACAACAGCGAGACTATAATCAAGACGTGATACAACATGATGATCCCAAAGTCTAGACTAATGTCCTAAATCAACACGAGATGCAGTGTTATAAACCAAACACCACACAACATCAACGCGTCTAGAGTGCTATGATGGTCAGGTAGTGTAGTGGTAAGAATCTCTTCCCCACATCGCAGCAAAACTGCGATTATGATGAAAAAATTGGTAGCGTCTCTTTGAGTAGCGTGTCATCCTTAGTGCAGGGGCCATGCTAATCTTCTCTGTATCGTTTCAAATTGACCAAATGCCCCGAAGGGCGAGGAAAGAAAAGAGAGAAAAAAAAGTTACAAAGTTGAACCTGCTCTCCTCAAATATATACTGCCTCTTTGGTGGCCTGTGCGCGCTTGCTAATTTGGGAGGTGGAGTGTGATTTGTCTGTGCGGGGTCTGTGCACTGGAAAGGGTGGGGCGCTGGGCGCTGGGCTTGGCGGGTCTGGGCAGGGTCCACAGCGAATTTCGGGGGAGGAGTTTCATGATTGTAGTTTATCCAACATTATTTATTATTGAGGACAGGGAGAAGGTTGTGAAATGATTTGTGAAGTCTCTCCAGCGGTGGTGTTTGAAAAGGATTGAGATCCTGTTGGCTGGCTGAGGGGATATGGGAGCGAATCGAGTCAAAATGTGGGAGGGACAGGATATGCTCGAAAGGGTCTCACGCAAGGTTCCGCCCAGCTGCGCAGATGAACGTTGAAGGGACCCCTGATTTTCCTCGCAGTGAGGGGATATCCCGCTGTTAGGGGGAGAGCTTAATTTCACGTGGAAGCTTTTAACACTGGGACGGCATTGCACAACTTTGCCGGTCTCGAACCGCCGAGACTGGATGTCTGTGATTTACGGCGAGGCGAGGCAACACTGATGCAGGGCACAACAGCATAGCCATCGTGGCACAAGAAGGCGGGCACAGGGCACAAGATGACCGTTGATATCACCATTTGGGGGGTGTTGCCCGTTGTGGTTGTGTACCCTACCAACGAGTTTGTTGGAGTCTCCAGCCGGCCTGAGATGGTGGCCAACCACCAAGTGCACATTTCCTGTTCTTGACTCCTGAAACATGGAAGCCAAGACACGACACAACCCCAACGGCGATTGGGGGGAAGGGGGGTGGTGTGAGTTGGCAGCAGCGATGGGTTTTTTTTTCCAGGACATTGATGAGGCTCTGTGCCGCCCATTCGCTGGGTGTCTTTTTTTGGCTCGTCTTTTTTTTTCTTTCTTTCTGTCTCTTTTGGGGGGATATCTCCAGACTACCAACACCAAGCCTCTTGGCTATGGTTCCCCAAGACTCGGAGCTCATGGTTGCATTCGTACCTGCCTGTCTGTGTAATTAAGACTCCGTAGGTACCTAACCAAACACGAGCGAAGACGACGGGACGAGAGAGGCAACTAAGTAGCGGGCCGTCCCCCAGTTCCATTTTGTGGTTTCAACTTTTTTCATGTGCCCCTTGAACATCTAACACTGTTTGTATTTCACAATCGGATTGTCCGCTTTTTTTATTTTATTTTATTTCTATCTCTTCTATCTTATCTGTACTACCACAACCACTTATTATACAACTGACCCCTCTCAAAAGGTCAAGGCTAGACCCCAGACCGTTGTTGATCGCCCCGGAAATCTGGGGTAAACCCAAGGACAAAGCTTCTTTTCTTCTAGAAGGTCAACCAGGTCAACCATGTCGACACCCTCACCACCACGGGGACCACAAGGAAGTGACACCCCCGATCTGGCACCTACCCAAGTCACCGCGCTGCTGGAGCAATACCTCTCTGCCTCCTCCCAGCCACAGCAATCACCACCTCATCAACCCCCCCCTCGGGAGACCACCGCCAGCAGCGACATCAAGCCCTCCCCCTCCCACACCATCACCACCACCACCCAGGAGAAACCCCCCCTTTCCCGCCCCCCCTCCCGACAACCCTCCTCCCGCACCGCAACCGCCCAAGGCGAGGTCCTCCCAGACAATGGCCCCTCCTCCTCCTCCCTCCCCATCCACAACAACGACCTAACCCTCAAGCTCTCCCGCACCCGCACCGCCGCCCAGGCAGTCAAACGCTCCCTCCAAATCCGGCACACGGGCGAGTCCCACCGCTCAGGCGTCCACCCCTCCCACTTCTTCCGCATCATCTACCACTCCTCCTCCCGCGCCTCGAGACTGGTGAACTTCCTCTGGCCCGTCGTGCCGGCCGCCATCGCCGTCCGGTACGCCCTCCCCCCGTCCCCGACGGCGAACCTGGTGATTTTTGTACTGGCCTACCTCGCCATGGTGCCGTGCGCGAACCTGATTGGGTTTGCGGGCCAGGAGCTGTCGAGGAAGTTTGCGCATGTGTGGGGGGTGCTGGTGGAGACGACGCTGGGGAGCTTGGTGGAGATTATCATGTTTGTGGTGCTGATTACGAGGGAGGAGATTGAGGGGGGGATTGACTATGTGCAGGTGATCAAGGCGGCGATTTTGGGGAGTGTGTTGGCGACGATGCTGCTGTGTTTGGGGTTGTGTTTTTTTGCGGGGGGGTTGAGGAGGGAGGAGACGGGGTTTAGTGAGGCGGTTAGTGAGGCGGGGAGTGGGTTGTTGTTGACTGCGTATGTTCTCTCTCCCTCCCCTTTTTGGTGATTGTGGGTGATGATGATGATGATGATGATGATGGTGGTGGTGGCTAACATGATGATGGTAAACAAACAGTGGATTCGGCCTTGCTATCCCCACGGTCTTCCACCACAGTCTGATCAACACGGGGAAGCTCCCCGAGGAGGAGCTCATGACCAAGACGATTGAGATTTCCCGGTCCATGGCGGTGCTGCTGCTGATCGCGTACCTGATTTATGTCTTTTTCCAAGCCCACACCCACCACGGCATCTACGACGCTATTTTTGTTGCGGATGAAGCCCGCGACGAGGACAGGCACAACCCCAAGTACTCCCACCACACGAACCGCCTCACCTTCACCGAGTGCTGCCTCGCGCTGGTCGTCTCTATTGCTCTGGTGACCATCATCGCCATCACGCTGGTCGACCAGATCCACAACCTTGTCACCGAGCGCCACGTCTCGGACGCGTTTGTCGGGCTGATTCTTGTGCCGCTGGTTGAAAAGGCGGCGGAGCACCTGACCGCGGTGGACGAGGCGTACGACAACCAGATGAACTTTGCGCTGTCGCACGTGCTGGGGGCGACGCTGCAGACGGTCATGTTTAACGCGCCGCTGGTGGTGATTGTGGGGTGGGGGTTGGGGAAGCCGATGGGGTTGAACTTTGAGGTTTTTGACCTGGCGGTGTTGTTGTTGGCGATACTGACGGTGGGAAATTTCTTGAGGGATCAGAAGAGCAATTATTTGGAGGGGGCGCTGTGCGTGATTGTGTATGTGGGGATTGCGGTCGCGGCGTTGTATTATCCTAATCCTCATCATGGGCCTAGTGATGGGGGGCATCACTGATGCTGGGGAGGTTTTGTGGTTGTGAGGTTCGAGATTTGTTACAGATAGGTAGCGAGCGAGCGGGTTGGGTGGGATTTTATGTTTGCTTTTTGGTTCAGGTATAGTATGGGTTTACGAACCCAAGATCTATTTTATGATGTTTCTGAGCATGTCATGGCGAGATATAATGAACGAACTCTCGTAGCTGTTTGCAAAAGACCAGTGTTGTTATACCCTAATTATGACTGTATTCCCGCTACCAACCATATATGTTCCGTGTGCTATGCCATATATAAGGTACCTACCCATCATCACGCTTCCTTTGAAACCATGCCTTTTCTCATCAAAATCTTCCAAAGCCAACTACACAAACATTCTGCTGAAATTACATCCCAAAATTGTCCGTATACACACGCGTCACCAACACCGTGACTACTCTCACAACAACAACTCGCTCAAAACCTGCACCCTCGTCCTCGCCGTCTCACTCGCCTGCTCCCCCTGGCTCATGATTTCCATAATCTCAATCATCCTCACTATTATCACCAGGTTAGCATCATCTTCCCACCCATCCCAGGGTTCGTAAAACTCACCGATATCACTCTTGGCCCTAATAAACAACGGATCCTCCCCCACACTCCCCCCCTCCTCCCCCCTCGCCACCTCCCTCAGCACATTCCCGATACAAAGCGCCTCCAAGAAGGCCCTATGGTTGAAAACCCACCAAACCCTCGCCTCGGCCTCAAAAAGCGCAAACAAGATAAAAAAAGCAGTAATCGCGTCATGAGCCGCCTCCAACGTCCCCCTCACATTAACAGGCACATCCGCGCTCTCGCTCGCATGCACCAGCATCAGGTTGTGAAAGTAATTACTGCACAAGAACAGCGTCTGCCTCACCACTCTCTTGTTGCTCTGTGCCATTTCCGTCAGTACCTGCGGATCCCAGTAGCGAAAGACCGTCGGGAAGGTGCGGTAGACAGTCCGAAAGTCTTGGACGAGTTTTGATTTCTGGCGGACGGTGGTGCAGATGGGCACATCCAGTGACCGAGGGGAGCAGATGGTTTCCTGGACGAGGTTGGCAAGGGTCCAGCTTGACTTGATGTAGTCCGTGTCGGTTGGGTCGTCGGTGGCGATGGAGGCGTCGTCTTGTTTGAGGTCGTCGACGCTGACGTCGGTGTGGGTTGCGGACGGGGGGAGTGATAACAAAACTGTCAAGAAGGTGTCTTGGAGGAGGACGGCCTGCCAGACTTTGCGGCGTTGTTGCTTTTCGAAGGGGCTAGCGTCAGGGACGACTAGGTTGGTTAGATTTATTGTCTGTGCATGAAAAAGAGTAAGGGCATACCAATATTTGGATCTCGATGTAATCCCATCGCGTACGCCTGCCTCATCAAGATGCCCCCAAACGCCCACCCATCAGAAGCGTGGTTATCGTTGATGAGAAAGTACGTGATCAACACCATGGCCTGGATCGATCGGATACTCGCTATGCTCAGATACGAGCTCACGCGCAAGGCTTGATTACTCGCCGAAGCGTAAAACTCGGCCGTCTGTTTCCTTTCCCTAGGTGAAGTCGACGTCACAAACTGAGTACCCAAGGCCAGCATCACAAAGATGAGTGCCACAAAAGCCCCGTCCGCTTGATCCTTCTCAGCACGGCTCAAAGACCAAAAGTGCTAATCATCTTGTTAGCAACCCGATTAAGAAACAAACAGGTGTTGAGTCCATACCTCATAATCGGCATAAAACGTCTGCCTATGCAACATGGGATACACCGGATCAACACACTCAAAGTACCGCGTCAAGAGTATATCCGACTGCACCTTCTCCGGCAAGACAGAGATGACCTCTGGCAAACCCCCTTCGCAAGTCCAGTAGTTGGCAAACGGATGTTCAGACCCAATACCAAAGACATTGGACGACCCAGGAGCCGAATAGGGAACATTCGAAAGCAGGCCAGTCGAAGTTGAAACCGACCCCAGTGCCTTCAGACGATTCACGTTAAACCCTCTATCAGCAGCATTAGGGATAGTAGGTTTTAGCGCGTCTCCTTTCTTTTTGGGACCCTTGGTCATCCGGCGCTCATTGGCGGCACTTCTAGTGGTTTCCCTGTATAGAGCATGAGCACAGGCAAGGTAGATGACAGCAAGCAAAAGGGGACTCACTCAAGGACATTAGCAACATGGGCATATTCACACTTCGTCTGACGTTTGATGCCTATGCAGAGCGTTAGTCCGGAACAACATCAGACGGCCGTCTGTGGGTAAAGTTGACAGTAGACTTACATGCAAGGCAATGCGGTCTCCCTCTGTCGCACTGGAAATAATTGTTAGCCCGGGAACAACAACGAAAAAAAGGGTCGGTTCATATCCGAGAAGCTGGGGATATGTGCCAAGACCTGTGTAAGACCCCCTATGGGAAGGCTCTTCTCCCTCCAGGGGCATGCAACTTCATTAAAATTCCTCCTACCTTTGTCTTTCTCCCTACACACTCGAAACAGGACAACGTAGGCTTGTTTCGTTTCTGCTTCTTCCTCTGGTGTTCAGCAGTAGTAGGGGAGGCGACATCGCTGTCCCCGTCCTCAGCAGAAGCGCTGCGCTCGTTCTTAACGCCGCCACCTCCGTTGCTGTACCCATCACCACGGACAGCAATGGAGTCTTCAGCGTCTACCAGAGTAGATCTCCTTCTCCGGCGATACCCAGCAGCAGTGCCGCTGCCATTACCGTTGCCGTTGTGGACGCCGATGGACGAGGCGTATATGGTACCGGACTCGGCCGGGCTTGGCGTGACCGATGACTCGGAGACGCCAGACTGCCAAACAAGTGACTGCTGCTGCTGCTGCTGCTGCTGCTGCTGTGGCGGCTGCCGTGGCCGCCTCAGTCTCGAGGCAGCTTCATGATGATCCATCGACACCAATTCAATGCCAAGACAATTTGACAGGCAAGGAGCTGCTTGACTGGTGAGCTCCGCCCAGACCCGCGCCGAGAACTGTCTTGTGGGCTCCCCCTTCCCCAGAAACGGTGCCTGCGGAAGTGGAAATCCGGAACACGCGGGGAAACCGGTGGGAATTGTGGGTGAGGAATTCCCGGGGATAAACCTGGGGGGGACCCGTGTGTGTCTCTCTCTCTCTTTCCCTGGCGGCGGGAACAAGAAAAAAAAACCGTGGGTGACTCGTGGGGAAAAAAAGAGGCGCGTCTGTCGGCCCTGTCCCGCTCGTGCTGTGCTGTGCTGTGCTTGCTGGCTCGGATCTCCGTTGCCTGCTGCGGACAATGCAGGTGTTTCAGTGACAGCTAACCGGGAATAATGCAAGTGTCCCGTCGTTCGTGTCTCTGGGCCTGCGCATGCGCCGGGCACTAACAGGTTTAGAAGGCGTAGAGCAGCCGTTGATGGGGAGGCACAAGCGTCTGGGCAGCGCTGGAAATAATGAGGAAACGACGAGAAGGCGGCGGGGATTCGGGGATGGGAGAACTGGGAGGGCGAATGGATGGGGAATTAAGGACGGCTCCGATGTCCACTTCCCCGCCAAACCTGCCAAAATCGAGGGGCAGGCCGCGACAAGAGTGCATGAAGGAAGCCGTTAGTGACTGAAGTTGGTTGCTGTCAGCGGGGCCTGGGCCGAGGGTTTGTTCCTTTCATCGGAGGGGGATTTAGTAAGCAGCGTTTTTGCTTCAGTATTCCGCCATGTATTCCGCTATGGTGTCCCTAGATCTTATTATTCCTAGTGACTATGAAGTTTGAATGATTTTCATATCTCCGAATGGTCAGTACATCACCTTGGTCTTTGACGGTCATGATGTCAAACGCCACTGATGCAACAGCAACCCCAAAGAGGCGGTTCTCAAGATCAAGCGACGGCACTTGAACAGGTGTTGACCGAACTGCAGCGAGATATAAAACCTGGCTGAGCTACATATCCCAGATCATTGCCCTCATCCGACACTCTCAGTCGCATGCGCAGATGCTGTATGACATCCAATTCATGGGAATTGTCGCCAGCCAGTCGACCGAGAGCGAGAGCTCGGCACCACGGCACCGACGGGAGGTTGGGGGTCATTCTGTATGATCACGTAATCAGGACCATGGGGGGATAATTCATCATCCTGGATACGAGCTATGAACTGAATGTATGTACCTAGGTAATTTCATACGTTGTGATATGGCTGCTATGTGCTGCTATGTCACTAGAAGGAATGAATTTGAATATGAACATCTGAAGTTGTTGCAGTCGTGAGACCAACGATCGCTCAGGCAGGGCCAAAGATAAACTCTTCATAGTTTTTCCTCAACCTCTCAACGCCCTCTGACAGCGACCATTTTTTGATCTCACAAATCTTCTTGCAAATGTCCTTGAGGTAGTAGTCCATATCCTCGCCAGCCGTATGCAAGTCGCTTTCGATGAGAATCCGGTCATCAGGGCAGGTCTTGACCAGCTCAGGGAACTTGTTCTCGCCGCCAGGCGTGGCAAGATTGATGACGGTCGAGAACGAAAAGTACATCGTCGCGGGTACCGCAGGATGAAGATACTGTTTCATTACTTGCGCTGACCCGCTGAAAGAATGAAGACATATCCGTGGAGGGAAGGGTTTCGGTTTGTACTTTTTCTGCTTCGGTTTGGCGGCTGGTGCTTGCCCATTGATCTCTGCCCAGATGTCATCTTCATCCTCCTCTTCTTCGCTCGACGATGAAAAGTCCTCGGCGCCCCTAGCCACCATTTTCTGTTTCCGCCGAGACACAACTTCTTTCTCGTGACCTTTCCAAAGTGCCGATATGGCGTCAAAGAGAACACCATGGGCCTGGACACCATGAACACTGGCAGCACGCCCCAACTCGCCAGCAAGTCGCAGTTGAGCCGTGAGTATCTGTGTCTGGTGCGGCATCTTAACATGATATGGACTCAGGAGGCGGCCTTCTCTCCCGCCAGGAGTAAGCCCTTCGTCGCGTTCATGTTGTTCATCCCCCTTCCAAGCAGAGGGTAGACGGAATGCTTTATCCAAACCAACCTCACCGATTAGAGCCAGTGGATGCTCCTCCAACCGTTGTCTTGTTTCAGCCAAGAAGCTGCTCAACGGTTTTGGGTCCGGGAGAGAAGCGATGAACTCGGCATCTGGGGAAGAAGATAACACAGCCTCGTAGTGCTTGGCTTTTTGCTCGGCCAACGATGAGCTTGAGGGGTCATATGTACTGTTGCCGCCATTGCCCGCCGTGTCATCAAACAGCTGGTGCGAGAACCATGGGTGCCAGCCAAAAGCCGGTACGATTTTGCGTGGCGCCTCTCCACTGTCTGACACAGCTAGCGCAGAGCGGTCTCTGATGCCATGTTCTGCGGCAACCGATGCCACGAGGTCCTGGTCTTGCGAACGAGTGGACATGGCTGTCAAAACACGAGCGCGCATGCTGTTGATACTGGCAATGGAGGCCATGGTGTCGGTTGGGTGACAATGGGCATCGCAGATCCCCAGGTCCCAGGGAAAGTCGCTGTCGTCCGTCTCACTCCTCCTCTCATGGTTGTGAGGTTGGCTTTCGCTCGGTCCGCACATGGTGTCTGCTGAAGAGTATGGGCTGGTGTGTAGGTGGTTCCCTCGTCGCGTTACCCGGTTTGTCGGATTCTTCAAGCTGTCATCAGTTGGAACGGTTCAGTTTGCAGTCAGGTCGATACTGTAATATGATGTCAAGAGTAGAATTGGTGTCTTGCCCAGCTTCCCCCACTTATAACCCTGAGGGCCTTGGCATCAGCCGCTAGGGCTGAGGGGCTCATGGACGTGAGTCAAGACTAGCTCTGCGAGCCATTGGCTGATGGTTGTCTTTTTGTTTCTATTCCCTTCGTTTCTGGGGCTGAAGGAACTTGTGTAGGACGCAGAGTTTTCCTTAGGAATTGGATAGGGGTCAATCTCATAGATTCGAGAGCTCTCCAAGTTCAACGTTCATGCATTGAAACATCCAACCCCGAAGTCCGTTTCTGGCTTCTGATAATGACGAACGCTCTCTTCTTAGTCAAGCCCCTCGGCTGTCAAAAGATAGCCAAACCTACCTAGGCTTGTTACTATGAATATCGAAACAGGGTCCAACGCTATACTACAGACTGAAGATCTCTGATCCAAGGTTTCTCCCTCGGCACGTTCCGCTGATTTTCTTCAAAGCGTGGAGTCTGGAAAGACGATGCCAAGAGGCAATCCCGCCGTGGCCCCTGTCTTCCCGTGAGCTGCGCCAGGGAATCCTGGCGCCACTGGAACTGGGCGCCCCTCCAAGCTTCCCACGGCTTGGCCTTCACATGCCCGGACACGGGAGACAGCTTTTTGAGCCGCTTCACAGGCAGGTCGAGGGGCAACCTGAGCCGTCGGTCGCCGTCCGGCCCTATTCTCCTTTGTCTGACCTTATCTAGCACCTGCATCCGACCTTTTTTCATACCAAGTTGCGTGTTTAGAGCGAGATAACATGCCATTGCCCGTTCGCACCATGCATCGTCCATAATAACCAATTGGCCTCCCTTTCCTCCATCAGTTTGACCTCTGGAGCTTCTCTCATATATGCAAAGAACTCCAGTCTTACATTCCAAAGCCGTAGCCATCAACAATTGAAAGACAATGGCACTCATCAACCCCGTACACGGCCTTGTGGTCCCCTTCCTTTTCATATTCACACTGCCATTGGCCATATTCGCAGGCATCACCTCTGCTCTCGCCTTTTCGGTATTGATGTTCCGTGTGGCCATCGTCTACCTCGACATCGCCCTCGCCTTCGTACCACAGTACTTCCTGCGCGGCAAGAACAAGTCCTCCTTCTTGTCCTCCGCAGACAAACAACGCCGCCACTCCCGCGCCGACAGCTGGAGACCCCCGTCATCACCCACTTCCGCCTCCAGCCACCGTTCCAGCTCCTCGGACCACAGCACGCCTTCCCCAAGCTACCACCACTCCGGCTACGCCAGCCCGAGCTCCGCCCACCGCCGCAAGAGCAGCCACTTCTTCCGGTGCCACTCCCGCCAGTCCTCCAGCCAAGTCTCCATCTCCTCAGCAGGCACCATCACCCCCATCCACGAGGACGAGGTCCTAAACGACGTCAACCCCCTCACCCCAACCGCCTTCGCCGACGTAGGTCTCACCCCCTCGGTCGGTCTCGACCGTGACTATGAGGGGATCGGCGGGTGGAGGCTGGACGACAACGGCAACGACTCTGACTGGACCAACATCAACTCCCGCCTGGAGCTGCCGCTGGATGGGCGATCCTCCTTCACGAGATCCCACTCGAGATCTCAGAGCGCCGGGCCGATGAGCGGTCCGAGTGAGCCCTATCATGTCTCGCGGCAGAGCATCTCGAGGAGCCAGACGATCATGAACGATATCAACCATGACTGGGTGGAGAAGAGCGCGTCGACGGGCGGGATTGGGACAAAAGCTGCTGGGCCGACGCCGAATACCTCGCGGGTGAGGTTGAACCAGACGATTCCGCTGCCGCTGCCGGCGTTTACGACGCTGGAGGCGGAGTCGAGGAATAGTCATGAGTTGTTGAGTCCGAGGTCGATGAAGAATACTCCGCCGGCGTGAAGCAACGATGGTGTATTGTATCTTGTGTGTATAAACTGCTGCATTTTCGGCGTTTTGGGTTTGACTTTTTGGGTAATCATAGCGAGGGAAATAGAATAACCAGAAAAGTACTGATGTGTTGATGAACAAACGCATGTTCTCTGCTCGAATCAAATAATAAGCACAACTTCTTCTTTCATGAATTTTCGTACATGCCCGTGGTATCAAGACTCCGAACGCCTTCCCTTCCTTCTCCATTGATATCAACAGATCCATCCCATCATAATCCAACACCCCACCCTGTCGTCCATCCAACCCCAATTGCCGCCAATCTCCAACAAAACCTCAAAGATTCTGCCAAAAATAATTCGCGTAGAAAAACCTCGAAAACCCCCCGTCAATTTTAACGACGTGCACATCCCCCCGCTTATCATTCCTCAACACCACCCGATTAAACTCCCCCCCACCATCCTTTTTCCCTTCCTGCCCGCCATCCTTTTCCAGTTCCATCCCCAAACTCCGATACACCTTTAGTCTCAACAGCACCTCATCCTCCACCCCCCCATCCCCGCCTCGCACGGCTTCGTTCCCCTCCCCGCCGTCAACACCTTGCATCTCCAGCTCCTGCAGTCTAGCATTCAACTCATCAAGCTGACTCTGCAGACGCTCCGTTTCCATCTCGAGATCGGAAGCCGACTTGGCGATGCGGAATTTCTGCGTGTCGAGGCGGGAGATCTCGGAGGCGTGGGCGGCCGAGGAGTGGGTGGAGGTCAGCTCGTTGTGCTGGTTGGAGAGGGTGGAGAGCTGGCGGGAGAGTTTCTTGAGGGAGGATTCGGCTTCGCGGATGCGGAGGTCGCGGGCCTGGGCGAGGGTGGAGAGGGATTCTGAGATGCGGGAGATGGCGAGGCGGTCGGGCTGGGTGTTGAAGTTGGAGATGGTGTGGCGGATGAGGAGGGAGGGGTCTTCTTCTAGGAGCATGGTGGCTGATTTCTCGCTTTTTTTTTGTTTTTGCGGGTGGTTATTGAATAGGGTAGGTAGTTGATATTTTGATCGTGTTATGAGAGGATGGGTAGGGAGATAGTTGTGATTGTAGTTGCGATGGCTGGTCAATATGGGCGGGTTGAAAGGTCTGGTTGATGCGAAATGGAAATATCGAATGAATGCGCTGTCGCGTCGCAAAGCCGTCACCGGTAGGAGCATTGTTTTTCTAACCTCTTGGCATCACCCCAGCGACAGCTACCAAAACGTGGGGTTACTGCCAAGCTGCCCTGCTTATCTTATCGCCCCTCTGTGTCCTAACGGCAAGGGGCAAGGTGCTTCGTCATCGATCACTCGGGTACCCGTGTGGGCACATGTCTCTTTTTCCCCCCAAGGAAAAAGGGCCCGAGCTTCAGCCGCCGCCTGCAGCGAGTGACCAAAGCGCAGAATAGAACAGAACAAGGCTTTTTGAAAGTAGAAACCGGCCGCATTCAACAACCTTCTTCTCGATCCTATTTGACACTGCTAGAAGCGACTGACTCGAAAGCCGTCTTTGTGGAAACTTTTTGCCCACCATGACACAATTACCATGTAGGTTCCTTATAGACTGAGAGTGACCTGACGCCGCAGTGGATAGGCAGCTAATCGTCATGCTTCCAGATGCTATTGATGCCGAGACGTAAGCTCATACGACAACCCCAAGTTAAGTACTGGAGAACAAATACCAAATACTGACTATGAGAAAACAGTCCTCTGAGCCCATCAGAGCTCGGAGTGCTCCGGGCACAGTATGAGAAGGAGGGGGAGATGGTGGGAGTGCAAACTAAGTTCAACTATGCTTGGGTGCGCATCTCGCCTCATGAGGAAACTACTCCTATCTAACTCGGTAAACAGGGCCTTGTCAAATCGAACGTGCGTTCGGAGCAACACCTCGGCGTGATGCTCCTCTCAGAAATCTTCCGAACATCCCCCGAACGCCGCCGCGAGTGCCTGTACTATCTCGCTCTCGGAAACTACAAACTCGGTAACTACGGCGAGGCGCGAAGATACAACGACCTGCTCATCGAGAAGGAACCGGCCAACCTTCAAGCTTCGAACTTGCGCACATTGATCGACGACAAGGTGGCCAAGGAAGGTCTGATGGGTGTGGCTATCGTGAGCGGGGTAGCAGTTGCCGCGGGCATTATTGGAGGTGTGCTGCTCAGAAACTTGGGGAGAAAGAGATGATGACTATGAACTATGAAACGATAACGACAGCAAAGGTGGAGACACAACTGTATTTGTATTCTTGGGACGACGAGCTTGTGTAATTTGGGATATGGGTTTACCTAGGGTAATCTTAACAGGTACCACCAGGTAATGAGCGAGACTTGAGCGATTTCACTCTCCGAACGAGAGCCTTTAGTTCTTTCTGCCTGAGGTGTGCCTGGGCTTGAGCCTGGAGATTGGGGGCAGCATATGTGCGACGAGAGGGGATTATGAGGCTGAAACTATTTGCCGAACACCCGATATTCTCAATGCTTCAAAGGGACTGAGTTGGGCATATTTGACGGTTTGGCTGCAGGAACAAGAGAGAGACATCGGAATATGGACGGTTTCAGCACTTCCTAGTCAGCCTTACTTACCCCTCAGTTACTTTGCAGCACATCAAGGTAGAATAGACATTGCACATTGGGTTTGGCAGTACTCAGAGTAGCATGAGAAGAATAAAGCGATTCGCTGAGACAGATTATTCCCCTCTTTTTGCGCCAGCCATGAACATATCAGACCTGTCGCACGTCTCGGGCTCAGCTCATGATAGGTCGCAGTGGGGGTTGAAATGCAGGTATGTCACTTTGAAGTAGCCCGTCCGAAGCAGCATCGGGCTCCAGCAAGAGAAAGTACTCTTATAACATGGGCCTATGGCTCTGTCTTCTCGCCAGTCTTCTAACCTTTTGATTCTTACGTCTCCCCTTGCCACAGCCTGAAGTGTTCATAATCCGTGGCAATTAGG
This sequence comes from Cercophora samala, assembly GCA_030512305.1. Lineage (NCBI taxonomy): Eukaryota > Fungi > Ascomycota > Sordariomycetes > Sordariales > Lasiosphaeriaceae > Cercophora > Cercophora samala. The sequence goes on along the minus strand of JAULSY010000024.1, from coordinate 193,610 downwards.
ACAAGTTGCTGCTGCCCAAGCCACATATTTTAAACCCGTTTGCGCGCTAGGGTGATACCAAGGTCATTTGATACCCGTCGGTACCTGGGAAGAGCTCTCAGTCATCATCATACCTTATCGAGCTGATTACCACCTGGAACCTATTTAGACCCCTGTCTACTTACCTTCGACCTTACACCTACGATTACTCTACCTCCACTTTTAACATCAACGACATCAGAGGAGCAAAGAAATCGAAGCCTAAAAAGCCCCGAGAACGCTCTGAACCGCGAACAAAGCGACTGCACCAACAGGAGCAACCCGGGAACTCCACGCCCGACCGAGCGCCCAGGAGCAAAGCCAAACGGAGCTGTCGGGAGTTGCATCATTGCTTGAGCTTCCATTTCCTTCCGCCGTTGACGCCCCACTTCCCGGGTCCCATAACATCAAGGTATCCCGCCTTCGCCGATTGTCTTCCAGCTTCCGCAGGGAAACCTAGGAACGCGGTCAACCCTTTGTTTGACCGCTCTTGATTTTTATTTTCCCCTTTTGTTATTACAACTTCCGAGACACACACACGCACACAAGCCGACAAGCTGGCTTCCCGACGCCCTCCTCCAGGCCCACCTCCTCGCAGAAACACAGGCGAGATCATCAGAGGGCTCATTGGCGTTGTCGCTGCTCTACAACGAACCCAGCAGCAGCTGCAGTCGCAGTCCCCACGTCAACGGCCAGCCATGGCGTCATTCGGGATGGGACCCCGACGCCACCTGGATGCCGATGCCGGCAGAGAGGTGGTGTATTGTCATTCCTGCGCGAACGAGTGGTATAGCGATGAGCAGCCGCCGAGATTGGAGCCCGAGTGCCCGAGATGTCATAGTGATATTGTAGAGATTGTGAGTCGCGAGTATGAAATGCGTTTGTTCAACTGATCGAAAGCTGACATTTTATATAGGTCGAGCCAGGAGAGAGCGACCCCCGTATCGAAGCCGGTGGCGGCCTTGGGACCTACCCGGCAGGCCTTGGTGGTGGCGGCTCTGGGTCGTATTTCCGTCGCAATACTGCTGGCAACGACTCGGATCCCGAAGAGGACGATATAGAGAATCATTTCCCTGGGGGTCCCGCTCGAAGTCCGTTCGGAGGTCTATTTCCGCCGACGCCTGGTGCGCCAGGTAGAGATAACAACCGACCTGGCGATGAGGTGTTCAACCGCTTCTTCGAGATGGTCATGCACGACCTGGGCGGCGTTAGGGCCGTTCGCGAAAGCCAGGGTGCTAACAGCCCCGGCGGCGGCGCTCCATCGCCATCATCACCGGGAAGACACGTCCACTCGGCGACCTTTACGTTTGTCTCGGGACCAGGAGTCCGGCCGGATCAGCCGCCTCCTATGATACCTCTCTTTGGACCGTATGCTAGATCCCCACCTCGCCATCACCATCACCATTCTGGACCACATCGCACCGTGACGTTTGTAACAGGAGGCAATGTTGCTAACGGTGATCCACTCAATAGGATGTTGGCTCAAGTTTTGGGCATTCCTAATGTGGGCGGCCATCAGGAACAAGGCCAGCCCGGGAATAGAGCTGCCGGGCCCCCTCCGATGGGCGGCGGCGTGTTAGGACTGCAGCAGTTGCTTTCGACTATTTTGAACCCGGCCGCAGCGGTTCATGGCGATGCTGTCTTTACCCAGGAGGCGCTCGATCGGATTATTACACAACTCATGGAGAATTCCCCGCAGACGAATGCGGCCCCGCCAGCGTCTGAGAGCGCTATCGAGAGTTTGGAGAAGAAGAAAGTCGATGCTGAGCTACTTGGTCCAGAGGGCAAGGCCGAGTGTACTATTTGCATTGACGAGTTCAAGCTGGGCGACGAGGTGACGGTGTTACCATGTAGCCACTGGTACCACGGCGAGTGCGTCGTCCTATGGCTCAAAGAGCACAATACTTGTCCTATCTGCCGAAAGCCGATCGAGAACCGAGAGGAAAACAGGGCTGGTAACCACAGCGGTCAGCGGTCACCAGGTGCCGATCAGGCGGCTTCTTCGTCATCACAGGCGCAGCAGCCGCAGCAATCGTCGAATGAAGCCCCGCGAATGTTTACGACCTTTTTACCACGGGATACTGCTACAAGACCAGACGAAGGAGCTTCCGCTTCGACTACTGGTTATCAGATCCCGTCGCTGTTCAGCAGCTACACCTCGCGGGTTAGAACGCCGCAGGAGAACCAGGAGCGACTGGAGCGTATTAGGAATATGGCTGGCGGTGGCCAGCGCCGTAGCTCGGCTTCTCCGCCGGGGGCTTGGCCCGAGGACGATGCTGCCGAGTCTAGGTCGTCTAGGCAGAGGAGTCCGTCGAGGCCGAGGGATGACGGTTGGGGTGGGAACAGCGGGAGTGGTACCCCGGGGGAGAGTAACAGACGGAGTTACTTTTCTTCTTTTACGTCTGCTGGACGGGATCAACAGCCGCCGCAGCAGCAGCAGAGGGAGGGGTCGTCTTCTTCGTCCAACAACAATAACAATAACGGAAATGGGGGGAGTAGTGGAGGGAGCAGCAATCCGTTTACGTGGATTAGGGATCATTTGAGTAGGGATCGGAACAATGGGAATGGAAATGGTGGACGACGCTGAAGGGGGAGAAGAGGAAGTGTTGAGTAATGTTTACGACGACTATGACTTTTTAATCTTTTGCGTTGGGCTTCTGTGGAGAGAGACGCGAAGACCTGTACGGTTGAGAGAGCTTCTCGAAGAAGAAGAGAGATGCGAACAAGAAGGCAGGGGAGTTGAGTTCAACCGACTCTTTGCCTAGCGATATTTATTCAGCAACAAGAGGGGAACAGCAACAAACTTTTTCAGTACATGCTTCTTTGTCTTGAGATTTAAGGAGGGCTGGGGTTCAAGGTCAATATGGGTGGGTCAAGGGATTGATTGGCGCTTGGGGGGGGGGGGGGGGAGTTTGGGATCTTTTCATGTCGGACTACTAGGGAATGCACGGGAATAGGAAGGCGGACGGCGATGATACAGGTCATGCTTTTTGTACTTGTACCTCTTCTCCTTTTTTTCTTTTGCTACGGTTGGGAATGATTCAGTTTGCGAAACTTTTTCAACGGGGGAGGGGGGGGGGAAGCATATTTGCGCGCGCAGAGGCTACAGAGAAGAAGAGCACATGGAACATGGCATATGATAGATTTCTTTTTTTTTTCTAGCTGCACATGCGATTGCACATGCATTAGGAATTAGGGGGTACAGATGTTGTTTGTTGATATGGGATGGGATGGGATGGATTGGGGGGGGGGGGGGGAATAGGGTGTTGTAGGGTATGTGTAGTTTATAAACTTCATAGTTTGTAATCCAGGGAAATACTGTATTGTGAACTATTGGGAATGTAGGTTGTTTGGGATACTAGGTAGTCGCACGATCGTACCTGCCTTGGGTGTAGTGGTTTTTGTAAGTGGGGGAAGGTACGGTGTTTGCGACTTCTTTACGGACTATACTGAAAAAGTTGGAGCAGACGAGGCTGTGCTTATCAGAATAGATGATATCACCTGGCACGTTGGAATGAGGGGTTAACTACCTAGTTGGAACATGGTTCGTTTTGGGGGGGGGGGGGGAGGCCTCGTAAGCTCTTTTGACTATGAGGTGGTGGGTAAAGGGTTTGATTGGGTGGTGGGATTGAGGGGGGGGTTCCTAATGGGGATAGCAGGGAGTTGCTGGACGCAGATGGGAAAGTCTGATTTAAAGAAATGTGGTGTTTTCCTGAGTTTTTAAAACTTGTTGTCATTGTCTTGATTTTGTTGTTGTTGTTCGATATATATATATTTTTTTTTGTGGTTTGAGTGTTTGAGGACAGAATCTTTGTTGAAAAAAACTTGGTTTTAATACATTACTGGGTGAGTGCAGTGGTGAAGTAGACAGGACTCGACAGGCGGCGGGAATTGAAGTTAACGGATGTTGGGGGGGTTTGGGTACCATCCACCTCGGACTTTTGGTGAAAGTGCCAACCGCATTTGTGGTCTCTTTTTTTGGAGCAGCTGCCTTTTTTTGAAGAAGGGCAAAAGTTGGAAAGGAGACGGGAAGAGGGAGGGAGAGGGAAAAGTGGTTGCCTGATATTTTGGCCGCCTTGGAATTCGACACCTAAGTCCTTTCTTCGACCTCCCGCGTACCTATTGTTCACCTTTACCCTCGGCCGAGATCGTTGACTTTTTTTGCTTCAACCGGCTACCTACCCGGCGGCGGTGGGCGGTTACGTGGACTTTTTGTTCTTTCTTGTCGGGCGCCTGTCCACCCTACCTCCACCTACGCTGCCTACGCTGCCTATCTACCTACCTAGGTAGTCTTTAGTAGTCACGAACCGGGTCTCCGCATCTTTGAGGCCGAGCGAGGTAGACAATGCGCCTCCGTCACTTGCTTTTGCTTGTGTCGTCTGGGTTGGCGATATGTGCGCCGAGTCCTAACCCTAGGCCGATTCCAAGGCCGGAGGCTGAAGCCAGTATGTCATTCCCCTCCCACCTCGTTTCTCCCATGTGCTGGTATTCCTCGGTTGTGAGTGTGTTGTTGTTGTTGTTGTTGACAAGTTACCTGCCTAGATGTCGATAGCGATGGGGGTCAGATCACCCTTTCGCCAGAGGATTACTACTCTTCCTCCTCCGGCCTGGAGAAGCACCCTCCTCCTCCTCCTCCTCCTCCCTCCCAACAGCAACAGCAGCAGCAGTCAAAGAGTAACACTACCGAGGGCGTTTTCAGTGTGAAAGCTACCACTTCGAAAGATGATGGGAAGAGGGTCGGGTTTCTTGACCGGGAGGCACTCGGCAAAGAGTATGACGCTCTTCAGGAACTAAAGGTGAAACTGCTGGAACTGGAGAAGAAGGTTAGAACGAGGGAGGGGTGGTTCAAGGAGGTGGTTTGTGAGGGGCAGGTAAAAGTTGAGTGTGCCAGTCCGGTGTGTGCTTTCAGGAAGGTGTTTACCACTGCTGCTGGGGGGTTGAGGAAACGGGATGGGGAGAGGTGCTGGGAGAGGACGGGGAGGGAGGAGTTTCCTTTGCCGCCTTGGAGGGGTGGGAAGGAGGTGGCGCCCGGGGAAGGGGGGTATACCCCGCCGGGGTGGATCAAGGTGTTGAATTCGGGGGTTTTGGAGGTGTTGGTTATTGTTGTGGGGTTGGGGTTGGTGGTGCTGAGTTGGGGGTTGATGAGGGATAGGAAGAGGGAGGGGGATGAGGAGAGGCAGGTTAGAAGGAGGGGTTGCTGTGGGATAGGGTGGAGGGGGAGGGGGGGAGAGGGGGGTTTTGAGGAGAGGGAGAAGTTGGCTGGGTTTGGGGAGCATGAGAATGAGGAGAGCCAGGAGGAGCCAGAGTTTGAGATTGGGAGTGATAGTGGGTGTGAAGATGGTATGACTGGAACCGCTACGTATGATATTGGGCAACTTCAATATCAGCAGCAGGAAGAGGCTGAAAGGAGGATACAGACTTGGGTTCCAGAGCCTGGGTACGAAAGCGAGAATGAGGGGATGGTCGCAGATGGGATCTGCACTGTCCCGAGGCCCACCGCTGGACAAGAAGACAGGGAACGGCAACTAAGAGATCAAGATCTCGCTGCTAGGCAGAGATATGCCCCTAGTGAAAGTGGGAGTGACACTCTGGCAGGGACGCGGAGTCCGTCGGTAGTTGACAGCTTGGAGGGTGTGAGCATGTCGCAAGAGTTGGCTGCCTTTAGAGATGTGTTTGGGATGGTGGAGGATTTGGTTGCCAGCGTTGAGCAAAGGCGGCAGCAGATATGATTGACTGAGACAGCATTTGGGTTTTTTATGGCGTTTTCTGGATGGATAGGCACATGTTTCATGATAGGGTATATACGGCCTATTTTTGACCGAGGCAAACAACATTAATATGATATTTATCTTTTTCCTGATTGGGACAGCTCACAAAGAACACCATAAACTGAACCCTACATCTCATCTCATAGACGGAATCTCGCAAAGGCAAGGCTTGAATTGAAATAAGAGGATGATATTGAGTCCCAGGTAATGAAATGGCGAACATGCGTTCAGAGATGATTGGCTGCCTTTTATCACTGTCGTTGGCACCCAAACCCCACTGGCGGCGCTGTTGGATGAAAGCCACAATACCTAGGTGGTACCTGGGTACTTGCAAAGTGCTGAGGGGTGCTCATTTTAGCGGGTGGGTTCCTATGAACCAATCGCCCCGACGGCTGGCTCCAGACGGTGCGACATTGCTCCCCCTCGCTCCAGCACCCAAGCGCGACAACAGGCATTAACGTGTGCTACAACTCCGCAATATCCAGACCTGAATCAAAATTCCGATATTGCTTTCCTAGCAACATTTTTCTCCTCGCTTACGACCTTTGTCTACCTGGTACCGTCTGTCTACCACTAGTGAACGCCATCTTAACCGACAGAATTACATTACCCATCTTGCAGTGTTTGTGTGAGCATTCCCACCTACGGCCGAGCGACCCATCTAAAAAAGTCAACCTGTCTGCGGACTCAAACCGACCCCCGATTGCCCACCGCTCTCCCCAGATAGACCAAACGATACAACTGCCACGGCCGCTGACATCATGGCCGACGACCCGCACAACACGAGCGACATCTCTGACCCAGTCGAGGCAGGCGCTGCTAAGGAAGATGCTGAGACCACGGCGACCAGAAGAGAGCTCAAGCAGACGTCTATTTCGGAAAAGGCGGGGCAGCAACCATCGACATCTCAAGACGACAAGAGCGCCTCCGACGACGACAGTGCGCCCAAAGATAAGACTACTACTGGCGCTCGCAAGGTCACGCCTCCAGTGGCTCTCGGTGTTCCAAGCGACGATACATTGGCCGAGCAGATCTCGTCTCCCAAAAAGAAGCGAGCGCATGCCGAATTAGACGAGAACAAGGATGTGGCCGAGGCTCCGTTGGAAGGGGAAGGGACTGCCGCAACCGACAGCAAGAGCACCACAGCTGTGACGCTCAACCGCACAAACCGATCCGAGCCCGAGAAGAAGAGACCACGGGATCGTCAGGCCAGCGCATCTGCCGTTAAGAGCGGACAGGAAGAAGTGGTAAGTTTTGATTTTCTGTTTCTCCTTTTCCCCCTGTCTCTCCGAGGCCCGATGTCACAACCGGTACACACACCACATACACATGGGCACACCCCCTTTTACCCCTCCATTCCATTTAATCTATGGCAACACCCGATGGTAACACAAGATTTGTTTGGTTTTGGTTTAGGAGCCGTTATCAGCGAGTGCCTCACCACGATCGAGCATGGAGGAGTTGGCTAAGAGCCCACCTGCCAACACGGCTACCGTGCGTTCACCCATCGATAAGCCACAACCTACCTCAGCGTCTGCTTTTGCCTCATCAGGATTTGCCAAGCTTGGAGCCTCGTCTGCCTCGCCGTTTGCCTCTGCGGCAGGAGCCTCGCCATTTGCGTCTGCTGGTGCTGGGAAGCCAAGTGTGTTTGGATCGGCTGGGACTACGTCTTTTGGGAGCGTTCTTGGTGGATCTGCTGCCGCTGCTCCGGCCAAACTGAACTTTAGCTCGACCTCGACAGCCTCACCTTTTGCCTCGGCGCTTAATGGGCAAGCCGGCGGTGGATCAGTGTTCAAGTCGAGCCCCTTTGGAAGTGCTTTTGGTGGTGCTAGCGCTTTGTCTGGCGGCGGTGCTCGGTTGACCAACTTTGGCAAGCCAGGTGAGGCCCTTAAGAGTGGCAAGCCGGCCAAGCCTTTTGGTGCGCCAGAAAGCGACGCGGAGGAAGATGAGAAGGACGAGGATGGCGAGGAGGAGAATGGGGAAGGTGCTGGGGTTGATGGGGAGGAGGATAACAAGGGTGATGATGAGAAGGAGGAGAGCGAGAGGAAGAGGTTGAAGCTACACAAGAGTGAGTTTTTTTCCCTTGTCATAGATCATGGATTTCTATGCTAACGTTAGACAGTCGTGGTCGATGACGGCGAGAGCTCAGAGGTCACACTCTTCTCTCAACGCGCCAAGATGTACGTTATGGAGAAGGGCGTCGGCTGGAAAGAGAGAGGTGCCGGTATGCTCAAGGTCAACGTGCCAAGAGCGACGGTCGAGTTTCAAAACGACGGCTCCCCAGACGCTACCAGCTTTGACGCCTCGGTGTTGGAAGACAAAGACTACAGCGGACCTAAGAACGTCCGCTTGATCATGCGCCAGGACCACACCTTGAGGGTTATTCTCAACACGATTGTGCTGCCAGCGATGCAGTTCAAGATTGAGAAGAAGCTCAAGGCGGCGACGGTGCTGTTTACGGCATTTGAGAATGGAGAGGCGCAGTTGGTGCAGATGAAGGTTAGTTTTCACTTGATTTTAGCGATGAAGACTTGGGCTGACATAATGGATACAGCTCAGCAATGCCAACGCGGATCTCTTTTCCGACCTGGTGGAAATGCTGAAGAAGGACCTAGCAGATGTTTGACGGGTTGGTGTAACTTGACATGAACAAGCAGACAGGCAGGCACGCAGCAAGAAGTGCAAATGCAACAACGACAACTTTGACGTACTTTTTTTTCCTTTTTGGTTTTGTGATTCAGCGGCTCAAGAAGGGCATTTTCAGGGGGGAGTTTGTTTACAATGAGGATGCATTTCCGGGGATTTGGCAAGGGGGGACAGGCGGACTTTTGTTTGTTTGTGTGATACTTGGCGGATAATGTCAGGTTGGATTTGTCGAGTTCTCGAAGGGAACTGGAAAGTCAGCGGCTCCTGGGTTCAAGAGGGTTTTGGTTGTTTATTGTCTTGTCACGGTTTGGGGTGGTGGAAAACTAGTTAGATGGGGTATCTAGTGAATATATTTGTGCTGTGCTGTATTTGTCCGGGCTGATCACTATGGTGATGGTGTGTTTAGGGGGTTGGTCAATTAATGGTTAGTGGGGCTGCCAGGGAGAAACAGCACGTGGTCTCCTGTCTCTTTCGCGCCTGGGTTGGCTTTGTTAGTGACACGCTTTTGCCACTCAGGCGCGACCTCCTTTGATCAAGAAATCAGATCTGAGATCTGATTGAGTCGTTATCTGAACACACCGGTAAATTCATCATGCCACCAAAAGAGGGGAATGACCTCCAGAGCGGGACTCTGAAAAGGAAAAGAGGCCGGCCTCCAAAAGTTGTTCCTCTTGCAACAGAAGAAGCGACTCCATCACCATCACCAGCCCAGTCCCCACCACCACCATCATCCTCAGATCCCAACAACACCACCAAGCCACCACCGCCCAAACGAAAACGCCAGCCCAAATCAAAACCACCACCACCCTCCCCAGATGTCCCCCCGGAACCGGACATCCCCCTCCCGGGTTACTTCCAGCACCTGGTCAAACTGCACTCCGCCCTGAGCCTCGTCTCGACCTTCCTCTCCACCCACAGCCAGCACCTGCCCCCCACACTATCCAACCTGTCCAAAGCCCTCACGTCCAAAGGGGTCGTCCCCTCCATCGAGGACATCGCCGCTCTCAAGGCGATAACCCCGGGGAACATCAGGTTTGAATACGTCGACCACACCTCCCTCCTGCTCGAAGCCCGCGGGTTCGAAAAGGAGGATTTATTCCGCTCGACGTCCGGGAATGCGAGTATTCCTAGTGAGGATCTGGCTGAACGGGATGAACACCATGATGATGATGATGACGAGGAGGTGCTGGTGTTTGAGTTTGTGGATGGGGGGTTGAAAGGACGGGGGAAGGGGAGGGGGGGAGGTGATGGGGGGGAGAGGGAGGTGGTGGTGATGCCTAGGTATACTCCCAAGCAAGTCATGGGGGTGGTGGAGAGACGGGGGGAGAAGTTTAGACGGGCGGTGCAGGGGTATTTGAGGGGGTGTGAAAACCTGGGGGTGGATCCCGAGATCAGGGTCAAGAGTGAGAGGGTTATCCCCGAGAGGAGCGTTGAGCGGCAGAAGGAGAGGGAGAAAAAGAGGGAGGGGCTGCCGGGGGTGATACCGACGGAGAGGAAGAGCATGCACGAGATTGTGGAGGAGTTGAAGGGGGGGGAGGAGGGGTGGTATACGGGGCAGATCGTGCCGGACGGGCATAGGGTTTTCGAGGCGCAGGAGGCGGTGTATGGCGAGTTGGGGTTTTTGTTGAGTCAGGATTTGGTGAACGCGTTGTATAACGCGAGGGGCATCACGGCTTTTTACTCGCACCAGGCGGAGGCGATGAATGCGCTTCAGGCGGGGTATGATGTTGTCGTGTCGACTTCGACGAGCTCGGGGAAGAGTCTGATTTATCAGCTGCCGGCTCTGCGTGCGCTGGAGGAGGACCCGTTGACGAGGGCGATGTATATTTTTCCTACCAAGGCGCTGGCGCAGGACCAGAGGAGGAGCTTGCGGGAGCTGATGGGGTATATGCCCACCTTGCAAGGGATGATGGTGGAAACCTTTGATGGGGATACCCCGTTCGAGATGAGGAACAGGATACGGGAGGAGGCGAGGGTGATTTTTACGAATCCGGACATGCTTCACCTGACCATCTTGCCTCAGGAGGAGAGGTGGAGGAGCTTTTTGCAGAACTTGAGGTTCGTGGTGGTGGACGAGCTGCATGTGTACAATGGGCTGATGGGGAGCCATGTGGCGTATGTGATGAGGAGGTTGAGGAGGATATGTGCCGCGTTGGGGAACAGGCATGAGCTGAGGTTTGTGAGCTGCTCGGCCACGGTGGCGAATCCGGGGGGGCATTTTGAGACGATATTTGGGATTGAAGAGGGGAAGGTGAGGGTTGTGGAGCAGGATGGGAGTCCGAGTGGGAGGAAGGAGTTTTTGTGCTGGAATACGCCGTATAGAGACCCCGGGGATCCGGCGAGTGGGAGGGGGAATGCGGCGTTGGAGTGTGCAAAGTTGTTTTGTCAGATGATTTTGAGGGGGGTGAGGGTTATTGCTTTTTGTCGGGTGAGGGCGCAGTGTGAGGTTTTGATTGGGACGGTGAGGCAGGAGTTGGAGAGACTGGGAAAGGGGGAGGTCGCGAACAGGGTCATGGGGTATAGAGGGGGTTATACAGCTCAGGATAGGAGGAAGATCGAGAGCGAGATGTTTGAAGGGAAGCTGCTTGGAATAGTGGCCACCACAGCGTTGGAATTGGGTGTCGATATCGGCACCTTGGACTGTGTGATCACCTGGGGCTTCCCCTACACCATCTCGAACCTCCGACAGCAAAGCGGCCGCGCAGGTAGAAGAAACAAGGACTCCCTCTCCATCCTAGTAGGTGACAGCTTCGCAACAGACCAGCACTACATGAACAACCCAGACGAGCTCTTTACCAAGCCCAACGCCGCTCTTCAAGTCGACCTCGACAACATGCTCGTCAAAGAAGGCCACATCCAATGCGCCGCCTACGAGCTCCCCATCCGCCCAGACGTTGACTCTGTCTACTTCGGCCCTGACCTCGCTGAAATCTGCAGCACCCGCCTCCTCCATGACCCTCTCACCAACTTCTATCATACCGCAGACAGATTTCGTCCCCAGCCCTCCAAATTTGTTTCGATCCGCGACACCGAGGAAGACCACTTCGCCATTGTAGACACAACCCACAACCGCAACATCGTCCTCGAAGAACTCGACGCCTCCCGGGCCACCTTCACCTTGTATGACGGCGCCATCTTCCTCCATCAAGGCCTGACCTACCTAGTCCGGGATTTCAACCCCTCCAGCAAAATCGCCCGTGTTGAGAGGGTGAAAGTCTCTTGGACAACGAAGCAGCGTGACTATACCGACATCGACCCTATCGAAACAGAAGCACTCAAGCCCCTTTCCCCCGTTGCTCAGGCCTTTTACGGCTCCATCCGCATCACCCAGACGGTCTTTGGTTTCTTCAAAGTCGACTCTAAGACGAATAAGATATTGGATGCAGTCGCGGTGGACAACCCACCCGTTGTGAGGTTTACAAAGGGAATGTGGATTGACATTCCCCCTTTGGCGCTTTCTATTCTTTCGTCTCGCCAGCTACACGTTGCTGGTGCTATCCACGCTGCTCAGCACGCGTTGATGTCCCTCATCCCCAATTTCGTCGTCTCCCTACCAGGCGACGTGAGAACGGAGTGTAAAAACCCGCTCAAGGAACTTGTCAGCAAGAGGGAAACAAAGAGGAAACGACCGGCGAGGTTGACGTTTTATGATGCCAAGGGTGGGGAGGGAGGGTCGGGGATCAATACCAAGGCTTTTGAGCATGTTGAGATGCTGGTTAGGCAGGCGCTGCAGAGGGTTGAGAGGTGTGAGTGTACAAGGGTGCAGGGGTGTCCGGAGTGTGTGGCTAGTGAGTATTGTAAGGAAGGGAATGAGGTGGTGAGTAAGGTGGGCTGTGGGGTTGTGTTGAAGTGTTTGCTGGGGGAGGAGATCGATGTGGAGGGACTGCCGATGGGGCCGGAGGAGGGGGTGGCGGCGGGGGTTGAGACGGTGGTGAGGGCTGAGCCGGTGAGGTTTAAGAGACGGGGGGAGTTTAGCAAGGGGAGGGGGGAGGGGGGTGGCGAAGGGGGTGGTGGTGGTGTTGGGCGGGGTGTGGTTACTGGAGAGGGAGATGAGGCTGAAGAGGTGAGGTAGCTGAAGTGGTTAATGGGGGCGATAATGTGAATTGGGCGAAGGGTTTGATTGCTGGCGTGGGTATATACAGACGCACATAGCAACTAGGCACTGATTTCCTGGTTGACCGATGGTTGTGTTAATACTACCTATGCCGGGTGAACCTTGATTGCCCGGCCTTCTCTTCGAAGCTTGAATTATCAATAACACTGTGCGCAAACAATGTACCCCTCTACGTCTGCTTTCATCAACGACCAGAGTCGGGTGGTACCTAACTTCCCGCCCGAGCGTTTTCCCTCGCCGCCTCTTACCTAACAACCTGAAGGTTCCTTCCCCATCAACACATCCCGCTCTTACCGCTCCTCCACCCTTTAGCACTACCTCCTTCCCTTAGATGCCTATACTAATCTCCTTTCCTTCCCAGCTTCCATCACATCAAAAGCAGACGTCAGCCCGTGTGGTGCAGTGGTTAGCATTCCATGAGGAGTTGGCCCTTCGAAGCGTTTGGATTTACAGAAAAAAACACAACACCCACAAAAACCGCTACTCATGGGGCCCAGGTTCGAATCCTGGCACGGGCAACACATCGAGACTTGACTTTTTGCTTTTCTGATGTCGATAGGTCTCTTTTGATGTCTATGTGCTTGAGATGATATTATGCCGGTTCACACTTGGTGCTCTTCATCTGAGATTACTCTGCTCTTGAAATGACATCCATGACAGCAGCCTGATCTCCAGGGCCTCCATGCTCGAATAAGCACACCCTCGACACCTTTCTTTAGGTAGTCAAGAACCGGAGCGAGCTCTTGCCCGCTTCTTTCTCTCTCTGCCTGTAACCTAGGGTACCTAACCCCTGAGTTCCTTCCCCTCTACTACACACGCTCCCCGGACCTTCCCCCAGATACATCAGTCTCCTATCTGTCCTGCCTTCCATCAAAGCAGAACAAAAGACAGCCCGGGTGGTGTAGTGGTTTGCATTCCATGAGGCGGGCCGTTAGAATTAGCGCTGGCAGCTGTGTTGTATTCCTATCCTGCCTCATGGGGCCCAGGTTCGATTCCTGGCGCGGGCAGAGCAATATCCTTTTGCTTTTTTTTGATTCAATACATCTGTGGCTATCTTTGGGTTTATGTGTTAGGTGTTGGTTGCTTTTCGAGAAGACAGGATGATTTGATCGTCCTTGGTGGATATTTGTGGCTGTTGTTGGTCTTGATTCCTACCTAGGTAATGATGATGCTTGAAGAAACACGCTCTCCATTGTGACTGACGCCATCATCTCCCTCCTTCTTGCTCGCCTCGTGGGGTTCCTTCCTCTTCAGAGGACATACACCTCACGTCACCGCTTCTCCCTCTTCCATATCATTGCCTCGTCTCTTCCACTTTTCATCGGGAAGAAAATAACACAAAAGTCCGCGTGGTGTAGTGGTTGCATTCTAGAGGGGGTAATAAAGGCCTGACCTAGGTCAGCCTCCACCTCATGGGGGCCAGGTTAGAATCCTGGCACGGGCACAGATAGGGGGTCATGATCTTTTGCGCTTTCTTTTGGTTCAGACGTGTCTTGGTATTTTTTTTGGTCTGGTTGTGTAATTCTCGTGTATGTGTGGTCTTTTGACATTCTGCTAATGGGTTTAATGGGAGGAGGTGATATGAGATGATAGAATCAGCAAAGTGTTGTGAAGGGTAAAAGCCAAATGTGAGGGTGAAGACCATTGTCTCGGGACGGTGAGGGTGGTGACACTGGCGACTCTACGTTTTGCTGTTAGGACCTGGTTATGTCCAGCGCTTCTGTAGCCTGAGATATTCCCCATCAACAGGCATAATACATCACAAGTTCTACATTGACGGATCCATGCCTACGACCTCCAGAAATCACCCACCTTCTTATCAACACACCTCCTTCATTCAGACCGTTGTCCCTAAACAACATCATACCCGACGATCTCACCCCAACTAGATCTGGCTCTCTTTCCCTCCTACCCCTTAACGTGACGCTCCTTCCCTCTTCCCCTTTCCCTCCATCATCACCCCACCCTCCACCAGCCCCCCCCCTCCTTCCTCCAGGCAGGGTATATCACCCTTCTTTCTTGCACAACTCGCCAACAGAAAGCCAAAAGCCCGTGTGGTGTAGTGGTTGCATTCCACGGGGTAGGGATGTAAATATTCTCGGATCATCATCCAGCGTTCGAATTACAGAAAAGCCAAAAAAAAAAAAAGGGGGATCCAACTTCCTACCTTACCCTGTGGGGCCCAGGTTCGAGTCCTGGTGCGGGCAGAAGCAGGTCAATCTTTTTTTTGGGGGGGGGGGGGGATTGGTTTGGTGGGTGTGTGAAGGGGGGTGTTGGGTGGTGTGGGGAAAAGGGGGTGGAAAGGGGGTGACTGTTGGGATTTAACGATAACGCGATCAATTCTGAGCCAAAGTGAGAGAAAAAGATATTTACCTAAGGCATCACGATGCGACTTTTGATGGTTGACATGATGAACTTATTTTTATTGAGTGGACTGATTTGCTGGGCGTTGCTCCTGACGTTTGAGTGGTACGGAGTATATTTATACATATCTAGGACAACCATATGGTATTAGAGCGAAGGTCTATAAATTCCTCGCGTGGTAATATCTGAATGGAAGCTGTGCATGCGAAATGTGCTGGTATAGGTAGGTACCTAGCTTCAAAACTTGATGTTCCTGTCTACATGCCTGGATATGGTAGTGTCTCGTTTCTGCCCTTGCCTTTCAACGGTTGACGAGCTCATCGTGCGCCTCTGTAAGCCTCCTTATAAGTGATTCACGCCCTGTAATAATAGAAGAGCTTCTGCCTTTACTGGATTCATACCCGTTCAAATGTTTCAACTCTTTCTCCAAAATTGTTTCGCCATTTGGAAGACGACCAGCAAGGTCAATCAAACGGTCCAACAATCTGGAAGCAATGTCCCACTGACCGGATCTGAGTGCCATCCCCAGTGGCGACTGATGTAGTTGTCCGTCTTCAAACGATCCGAGACTAAGGTCTAACCTTCGCGAATCCACAGCTTCATGGCTAATGAACACTTCAGCAACTTCCATGCGTGAGTATCTGATAGCAATACCAAGCGGTGTGTAAGCTACCCCTCGATCCCAGTTATCTGACCACCACAATAGGGTGTCCTCTGCGAGTAATGTTGTTGAATGTAAGTTAATCTTGTCGTGACACAACAGCCTCCGAACAGTTGCGAGGTGGCCCTTTTCAGTAGCCGCTGCTAAAGGAGTCCAGGGTAAATAGCAGTATTCGGGTCCCTTGACCTTGATGTTTGGATCCGCACCGCGTGCTAAGAGAATATCCACTATCTCCGTGTGACCCCGTGATGCGGCTTGATAGAGTGCTCTGGATAAGACCACAATGTCACCCATGTCTCGCTCAACGATTAACTTGATGAGATCCAGCAATCCGCCAGCAGCTGCCCACTCTAAAGGGTTGGTTGTCGGAGTGAGGTATTCCAACTCAGGATCGTTCAGCATCTCAGCGATGGCATTGTAAAGTGGCCTCGCAAGCACTATCTCCATTGGTCGAATTTCGGTGTTGAAAGCAAAGAATGTAGGATTAAGAATTGCCCGTAAAGTTTCCCAGTGTTTCCCGTCAACCAGGTGCTGTAAAGGCGATCGACCATGTGCCCCTTGCATCGTCATAGCTTCCATAAATGCTTGATCAAGGGAGTTTCCGTGATTGAATACACATTCCACAAATATCTGAAAGAATCGCGTGTTACCCTTCCGGCCAGCAACATGGAGGGCGGTATCATTTAATAGTTGTGCATTTGACGGTAGTAGTAGAAGTCTGAACCATTCACGTGGAAAGGCAGATTCCCAATCTGTGGTAGTGTTATCCAACTCCGAGGTGTCAGCAACGTCAGAAAGACTCTGCCGCGGACCGTGTTTCTCTTGTTCGTCCCAGGTAATTATTCCATCAAGTGCTGCTTGGCACGTCAGATCGAACCATCCTCTCATCAGTTCGTCAGGCACCCAGTGAGCAATTTGTTGAATCGTTGTCGTTGAGTTGACCAGGGTTGCCTTATGATGTCCCCGCTTGCTTTCTGCTATACGGTTGTTGTAAATCCATGTTTTGACTATGAGCATGGCAAGATCCGGACTCTGCTCTAAGATGATCCGAGGGAGCGGAGTCACGGCTCGCTCAAGTCGAGCGGTCATGGTGTCTGCTCCGGAAACAATAAGAGCTCTGGCAGTATCTTTGTCCCCCCACTTGAAAGCCCACGACAACGCGGTGCACTCATATCCGTCCTTGTCGTTTATGATGGTCTTGGCTTTTGGATTCGCCAACAATGAGGTGACCACGCGGTATCGGTTAGGTGCTGGGCCATCGATGGCATCATGAAGTGCAGTCCGTCCAGACTTGTCCTTGACAGTGATGTCGATGCCGCCTTTGGACAATGTTTTCACGACTTCCACAGCTCCAGATAGCGCCGCCAGATGTAGAGCGGTCTTTCCATGCTTATCAACCAAGTTGATGTAAAGTCCAGGTTGGTCCAAAAGCAATTCGACCACTTCTGTGTGGGATCCAAATGAAGCGACATGAATGGCAGCCTTTCCTGTATGATCCGTGGTATTGATGTTGGTGTGTTCAAGATATCGCTTGACTTCGTCGACGTTGCCGTCAGCAGCTGAAGTCAGCAAGGTCTTTTTGGCCTGCTTCGGCACTCTCGGTAATCTGAATGCGTAACGACTTGAATGACTTATGATGTGTGCCCGACGGGACCTGAGCTGAACGGCCATGGTGCTTGAGGTTTGTCTTGATGCCGGGATATATAGGTAAACAGAAGACGGCTCCTAGCCAGTATTTGTCGAATCCTCTGGAAGAATGGAAGCCAGAATCTTCTTGTCCAGCCAGTATATCTTGCTGTTAACAGACTGAGAGAGCTGATGAAAAACAGGTAATTAAGTGCCGGTCAGGTCAGCAAAACGGAGCTTGGCCCTCAAGAAATGGGAGGAAGAAAGGTTCCGGCGGATCACTCAGTCACATTGTATGTAGATGTTGGGCATCATCAGGTATTGGTGTTATGGCACTAGTTACTTGTGCGCCACAGGCCCTGTCGAAGCACGACACGTTGATCAGACAAGACCACTCATTATCGGCAGTGGGGCTGAATATTTCAGGCAGGGTTATGCTCTAGGCCATTCAAGTTGAGATTCAAGTTGCTTGCGGTCCAACCACATGCAATGAATTGGGTTGCCTGCTTACACAAGCGCGTCTGGCTTATACACTACTTGCCAATCACCCAGTCTTCAGTCCCCAGTCATTTCTTCCCACTCTTGGTTTTGCACACCTTGTGAGGATTTCTCCCTCGTTTTCTTATGTCACTTTGCCTTCCGACCCAGATCACGGAGCCTACTTATGGGATATTGTCATATTTTTGCCCAACACTACCTGCTTTATCATAAATCATGGACCAAGTTGGTTGGCAACCAAATCCTAACCGCCGCGGAACATTCGACATTATTCAGAGCTGTGCCATCACAATCTTTGCCTGCACTTGGACGGTTCAGCATCTAAACGTCCCTGGACATAATGATGGTGCCTTCAAAAAGCTCTTGCGCACATGCAAATGGATGGTTATCAATGTTCTTCTTCCTGAATTCATCTTGGCCCATGCTATTGTCGAGTTCATGATGGCTCTTCATACCATGGCAGAGATGAGGAGCTTTCAGTCCAAAAACATCATAGTTGCAGACTCGCCTTCGGCCAAAACTGTCTGGGGCGGGTTTAAATACTTCATCAA
This sequence comes from Cercophora samala, assembly GCA_030512305.1. Taxonomy (NCBI): domain Eukaryota; kingdom Fungi; phylum Ascomycota; class Sordariomycetes; order Sordariales; family Lasiosphaeriaceae; genus Cercophora; species Cercophora samala. The sequence goes on along the minus strand of JAULSY010000024.1, from coordinate 175,364 downwards.
CGCCTCCTTTTTTTCAAAAGTATTCTGTCAACATACAAACACTGATCTCGAGGCCTCCAAACCTGAAGATGATAGGCCATCCTGGACCATCACCCATGCATACTTTGCAAACATGGGGGGCTTCGTTTGTGAGTTGTCGTCACCATTAGAGAGTCCACAAGCTTCGAAGGAACCCACCAAAGACGCTCCTCAAAAGAACATGAGAATATTCACGCCAGTACTCGGCACCCATCTGGCCCAAAAGCTCGACCGATTTGAAAGACTCCGGGTCAGCGAAGATGATATTAAGGACAAGAGCAAGTCAGACAACTTTGCCAAGGCAGTTGCCATGCTGCAGATTTTACAGCTTTTACTCTCACTCATTGTGCGTCATATTCGGGGTCTTCCCTTTGCACAGCTCGAAACACTCGCCCTGGCAATCGCGGCCTGCGGCGTTGCCACTTGGATCGCATATTGGTACAAACCTAGAGCTGTCTCGGCCCCTATCAAGCTCGAACTCCGCCGTGCCTCAGAAGATGCCGGGGCAGTCAAAAGTCTAGAGGGGGTTCCTGAGAAAAATCAATCAGTGGGAAAAAACGTTGGCCAGAAGGAGGATGGAAATTCCGGCACCAACTCGAAAGGCAAACTCTCTGATGGATCAAATGGAATACAACTCAACGCGGAGCATGGGAATTCTCCCGAGGGCGAATCCAGCGAGCTTCCGGCTCACATAGACGTACGAAAAGACCGGGGCGATTCACAAGACGATGCAATCAATATTACAGAGGAAGATCCCAGCTCTGGCGCCGCAAACAATGCAACAGATAATTTCAGGGGCAATTCTATCGGTGAATTGAGGCAGAAGACTGGTTACCACGAGCTGGATTTGGATGACAAAGTGTTCGAGAGCTTTTGGAGTGTTCTAACTGGTGTACGGTATGAGAGAACTGCCTCTTTGCCTGAGCGAGTGCCGAACGACAGCATACCGACCCGCTCATTAGCTATTGGAGAAACGCACACTCTTACTTACGTCCTGGCTTTTACTTCGGCCGTGTTTGGTAGCTTACATGCAATTGCGTGGAACTTCCAGTTCCCAACACCACTGGAGGCGATGCTGTGGAAAGTTGGGACAATCCTATCAGTAGTGGTTCCGCCCTTAGGCCTGCTGGCGATCCCGGTCAGCCAGACTACCGTTTGGGATGGAGACCCGGGAGAGTTTCTTGATTCAACAATCGAAATCCTGGGCAGGATGGTGTGGGATGAAGCCTTTGATTTAAGTTGGGAACTTAGGGATCAATACAATCAGATACGCCGTGATCTCACAAGGATTCGGCATCTACACACCCCTCAGCCGAAGACGGAGTCGATGGTGCTCTATAGGACAATCTTTTGCCCTGAGAAAGATGAGAGCTCTAGGGACCGTGACGCACGCCTGGACACCCTCTTAAGGTATATCGAGGGCATCGTCGATGAGAAGCAAACTAAAGACGGTTCCAAGCACCCGGAAAGCGAGAGATTTACGCCTCAATACCTGCAACAATCCAGAATTTTGGTGGATCTTATGAAGGGAAAGGGAACAAAGAAAATGGTCGAGGAAGTAGCCAAGACTAATGTCTACCCCAGAAGGACGATGCACGGTGCGGTGAACTTGACCATCGTGTATTTCACTGGGATTGTTTACTGCATTGCACGGTTGATGGTCGTTGCTGTAGGCTTGTCAAGCTTGCGTTCCATGCCGGATGGAGTCTATGTGATGACTTGGACAAAGTACATACCATCAGTCTCATAGATTGATGAAGAGAATCGGACAAAGAGGGGGTGATACGTATGTAACTCGAAGCCATTGGCGGTAATATAGCACTGTTACCTTTTGCTGTCGAGTCTTGACCTATATTCTGTACTCTTTAGGCCCTGTTCGAACTTACCCAAGGTACCTGTGTTCAAACCTCAAAGAAAAGAGAAACAGGAATATCCGGAACGCTAAACACACAGAAGAATGGCCCTTGTCCATCGTAAAAGACACAGGTTAATAGGTACTATACCTGACACCCCCAAAACTGACCCTTAGAAGCGTAATCTATATCCCAAGACATCTAGTTCTTTCCTCTCCTTCCCCTTCCTACTATTTCCTGTTCACCCAACCACTTTAATTCCGCAGATACTTTTTCTACCCACTCTGAATGCATATGCTACCTCTTATCCTGTTTCAATATAACAAGCAAACAATGAGCACCTCACTATAATACGATGGTTTAAATATCCCAGGGCTTCCCTAGTACTCTATATCTTCCGACAAAGGTATCATCAACCCTAGAGACTCAGATCCAATTCGCCCTCTCTCTTTTGACTGCTATCGCTGCCAGCACTGTCACGTTGACATGCTGGTTGTAAGCACTCTTCATCCAAGTACTAAGATGACATCAGAAATGTCCGAGAGCTAGATATCCTGTCCAACCCACGTGTTACTTACTCAACACCTTCAACACCTTCAACACCTTCAACAAAACACACATAAATAGCAGAATCTGAATGTTTTCCCATTACCACGCCCCAAAACGCCAGCCTACCTACCTACCTAGCTCGTAGGAAACAAAATATCTGAAACTGATACACTGCTGTAGTTGAATAATCCCCTCCTATCAATACACCATCCTCTCCCCTCCCCATCCACCCCCTCCACCAATCCCCTCCTTTGTTTATGAAATAAAACACAAACACCCCAACCCCAAATAAAACACCGCCAACGGATACACCGCCAGCCCAACCCGATTCTTCACCACCCCACTACCCCCCAGAATACTTACCCCCGCCGCCAAACTCCATCCCACCAACACAAGATACACCGGAATCCTCGCGATCCAGTTCAAACTCACAGCCGACAGCAGCGCGGCAATGACAAGCGGGAAGAGGGTATACCCAATAATACACACGCTCTGCGCAAACGATCTGTTTTTTCCACGTCAGCAATCATCCACCTCACACCTCTTTCTCATCAACCCCCTTCCCCCCCTTCCCACACAAAACAACCAAAGAAAGCAACTGCACTCACATATTCCCCCCCAACAACCGAATCTGCACCGTCACCACCCCCATCCCCACCCAAACCATGGCAAAAACCCCACTAAACACCACCTCCCTCTGCTGCTCCCTGCTCTTGAAGCTCAGCAGCGCGCTCAGCAAAAGGCAAAACACCAACGGCCCCCACAGGTCCCAGTCCCTCAGCCCGCTGCTCATGTGGTTGTTGCTCAGCAGGCTCTCCGCATCCATGGCCCTGCTCGCCAGACCGACAATCTCCTCCCTTGCCTGCGCCAGCCGGAGGTGGCGCACGTCCGAGATGGAGGCAATGGAGGACATGGACCCGCCAAAGAGGTATTTCGGGTAGAGGACCTCCTTCAGCTTGGACCAGATGGCTGACAGGTCGCGGAGGAGGGTGGCGGAGACGGGCTCGTCGATTGTGTTGAGGGGGGCGGGGCGGTCTTCGCCCGAGAGGCCCCAGCGGGAGGAGAGGGCGGTGGCGGTTTGGGAGGTGGACGAGGTGATGCTGCCGGTGGGGAGGGGGCGACTGCTGGAGGAGGTGGAGGATGGTTGGGGGGCTAGGGGGTCGTCGAAGGAGTTGAGGTCCGCTGCGCAGGGGATACGTTAGCTACTGAGGGGGGATAAAGGTAACGAAGGGGGAGGGGGGAACAAACCATCATCAGGATCGATCAAGTCGTGAATATCCTCATCGTTGTCCTCGAGGTCGACTTGGGGTGCGGATTGGTAGTGGCTTCTGTTCGGGGCCGCCATATTGTTTCCTTTTTCTTTTGCGGTGCTGCCCCTTTATCCTGCTTGTTTTTCGTTGTTATGGCGGTTGCCGTATGTGTTGTTCAAAGTCTCAAGGTTCCATGCGCAGCTTCTAGTCCCGTTTGATCGTTTGGCCCTTTCGAAAGCTATGGTAGATTGTTGTAGCGCCGCGCAACTCTTCCCAAACTGACTGACGTTGCCAGAGAGCTAGGGACCAGGCCAGATTGTGGCTCCTGCCGCGCCAAGGAAGCCAGGTACCGGGGTACGTACCTACAGTACACTAGCTGTTAGTGCCATATGGGGCCCTCTAGGTAACCAGGGGGAGCTTGGGCCATTTCTTTTCAGTCTCCAATTGTTCTTGACCCACCTGCCTTTTCCTAGGATGTCGTCTCGCCTTGACGACGATGTTGACAAAACGGCAACTTACATGTAGAAGGGGGATCATGTGAGTTGATTTTCTTCATTTACTGGTAACTCTCGTTTACCCACCACTTTGTTACACCCCTGAGGCATGGCTATAGATGGATGGGCTTGTATATCCAGCATCGATTCTGCACCTCCCCATATCACCCCTTCATATCGATCATGCCCCCCCCTTCTGATCCCTTCTTCAGAATGGACACTGTGATGAAATGTTATATTTTTCTCCCGAGACTTCCCCCCCCCCCACTCCCCGACACGATCAAGGATATCCATCAAAACATAATTGGAGTGAAAAAAAGCCAGCTGCTGTGTCCCGCTAGTGGAAGAGAGAGTGTGAATGAAATGTTTGTGACACACGATCGGAGGGATCGTGATTAACAGTCCTCTCTCACGCTACGGGTATAAAAGAGCGGGGAGGGGGGTTGCCTTGGTGTGACATTCCTGCCCCCCCCCCCCCCCCCTCTCTATTCGCGGAGCACAGCGTAGATGGGGTGAATATCAGTCTCGGGGAGAATAAACAGATACAGAACAATAGTATCATGCTGCCCGAGGCTATCTGTGATCTTGCTATATTCATGCAGCTACCCATCACCTCATTCTCCACGGAAACACATTTGTATAAAACTTTTGTTGATTTCCATAGTAAACATAATTAATAAAAATAACAAATTTGGCCCCCTATCCTCCTCCTCCTCCTCCAACCCAGAAAAATCCAAAAAGAAAAAGGGTATCATCTCTCTTCCCAACACCTATAGACCTGGAGGAAACAGAAATTATTAAAGTAGTAGGTATTTTTTTTTCTGTATCAGTTCCCCAATGCCTTATGCAGTTGTTTTGATATGTGGTGGTGAAAAATAGCTGAACTAAACAATGCCATTAATATGTGAATGAAATGTTCTCCCCACTTTCTCAACCTAATTTTTTCGTGTCCTGTGTAAAATCCATACGCGGAAAATAACCAGCCCCAAACACCGTCATGATAAGAATTACTGCCAGAAATATCTTGTTGATGCTGAGGGCTCCCCCGTATTTGGTGGGAGAGGTCCGTGGTTGGGTATAGATGAGCGAGAGGATGATGGCTCGCCCCATTGTGGTGTTTGGAGTTGGCAGCGGGCCGGTCTTGGCTGGGCTGCTTGTGGTTGTGGTTGTTGAGAGTAATAATTTCGGTGTTGCTGCTGCTGCTGTTGTTGCTGTTGCCGCTGCTGGGGGGTGTGATGCTGTAATGTGTTATAAGAGGCCATCGATCGCAATTGCTGTTGCTGCTGGCTGGCCTCATATCCGCTACCGTACCGATAAGGCGATGGCGCCGCTGCCGGTGGTGACCACGAGTTCCGATTGTATTGTTGATGATTCCCATACATTCCGTCGTCTAATGATGCATGTCGAGTACGAACGTAGCCGTGAGGGGCCCCGGCTAATGGGTGGTGATTCGCCTCATATGCCGCCTTTTCCTGTTCCTGATTGTTGCCATTTGGATCCCAAACTGGAAGCCCGTCTGGCGGTTGCGCACCCCTTCTCGGCATGCCGTGACCATAGGCGGCCATGTTGCCGTTGATGCCGGATAACGCCCAGGCAAATACGGCCACGTCCCGGATTGATCGCATTAGGTCTGTTGGTAATCAGTGTCTGGTTCTCCTCGGTAATATCCAGTGGTTTCTACACGAAAAGCTTGTTGAGAAACAGACCCCTTGCGGGACGTCCCACATCGGACAGAGAAAGGTTTCACTTACGGTCCATCGGAGGTCCGCCGGCCGCCTTGACGCTTTCGCGGAGCGGCATGTACTGGGGGAGAAATGGCGGGCGAAATGTGTAGAGGAGATGGGGCGGGATGTAAGGCTCGATCGGCTGTTGTGCCCATGGCGCTGCAAAGAGACCGTTTTGATAGTTGAAGGCCGAAGGAACGACAGGCTGGAGGTCAGGGATTGGCGGTCGTGCTCTACGCAGAACAACAACCAGCCCGTCTGATGTGCACGAAACCACAGCCTCCAACTCAAAAGTACGAGGCGACTGAATCGGCAAAGTGCTCGAGCTTGCCGTGGTTGCCGAACTCGCTGAACCTTCTCTGCCGTCAAGGCATATCCTGTCCTCGTCCTCGTCCTTGATTACAATTACCGAATCGTCGTCAATATCCATGTCGTTCTTGTCCGAGTTTGCTGCGCTGCTGCTATCGTCCAGGTCCTCATCCTCGTCCTGCTCATCCTCACTCTCATCCGCTTCGTGTTCCAAGTTGGCCCGCGGATCCTTATACCAGAAACGAAGATAGGCAATCGACTCATTCTTTTTGGCACCCTCCAGGCACCTGGATGCTCGTTCCATACACTGCTGCTGAATGCATTCGTAGAATGATTTCTCCATCAACTCCTCGGCAGAAAGACCCACAATCTGCGCAACCGACGGAGTGGCGTACATGATGTTGAGCTCTCGGCTGAACCGGTTCAGAATCAAGGCAGCGCGGGGCTCCCGTTCCATGGCGGGCATCTTGAATTTGGGCGAGAGGTGTTCAAGCATGTGATAGCGTGGATCTAATGGCGAGCAAGAGAACTTTCTTCGAATCTGCGGGGCCTCCTTTGCTCTCCCTGAATAAAATGTTAGCCAATATTTTAATAAATGGGCGCATTTGACATACTCTCGCTCTTGTCACCCTTGCAGTAAATGCTGATAGACGCTACCAAGACAGTGTGGACAACGGTGAAGCAGCATTCGCAGTTGACATATTCACCCTTGCGAGACAGAATTCGAGCATAGTGCAGGACAGCTGCCTTGTCCATAAGCACACCTCGGCTGTGGATCGAGCGTGCGAATGGCACCTCATCCGGATGGAAGTACTCAAAGCATGATTTCCCCCTTACTTCGTCCGGGTGGTAACCAAGGATATCGAGGATGGAATCTGAGGCGAAAAGAATGTTGGCATCGGGTGTAAGGTCTAGCAAAATCAAATGATTAGTTCACGTCTATCCCGGCATTTGCTCCATCTCAACATACTGTGTATGGTCATAAAGGTTTGGTCGCGGGGATCCATCTGTGCTGATTATCGTAGGGCTGCTCCAACGAGCGGTCCCAAGTTGCAAAAAAAAGGGGTCACAAAAGCTCCTCCATGCGTCGTCCGAGACGGCAATGGATAAATCAGTCGAGAGCGGCTCGGTCTGAGAGGCTAGTCTTAGAGAGGAGCGTCCGAGTAGTCACAAGAAAAGAACCTGTGGGGGGTACAAGGACAGAAAGAGACCACAGGGGCTGGCGGGTCTGGGGCAAAAAGAGCCTGGGGCGAATGGGACCCTACAGAGGGTTTCGTGGGACTTCCCAAGCCGGGGAAGGAAAGACCGAAGGTCCCACAGGACACAGGGAGCTACGACAAGCCTTTGGGGTGACGGTGAAGGCCGCCTGGGAGGGTCTCGTCTCTGCGTGCTGTCCTCGACCGCTGCGTCTCGTTGCTGATAACCGAGGCGGAGTAGGACACAGATCCCGCCGTCACCTGGGAGCGGATATATCAAGTCTCACCCGTTCCACGGCCGAGCGGTTCTAGAGTTGCTGGCGGAAAAGGGAGGGCCGGCGGGGAGCGAGAAGCCCGGGAAGCCTTGGAGAGAACCGGCAGGGTGCAGACACTCGCTGACAAGCAGCCGTCGACCTCCTTGCCCGGCGTCACAGACAGAATGGTAGCAGAAAGTGGTCGCAATGTCGCACGGCTGGTAATGTCTGGGCTTTCTCGGTTTGGTGCAGAGCGCGCAGAGCCAGAGGCACGGGGGCGGGCGGTGTTGCAAAAGGGGTGAAGGATGCGTGTGGGCGTGTGTGTGCGTGTGGTGGGTGTGCTATGTGAAAGCTGTGAGCTGTGTGTGCTGCGGGTGTGCTGTGTGTACGCTGTGTGTGCTGTGTGTTGTGGTGCTGAGTGGTGGAGGGGTCGCCTGGTAAGAGAAAAATGAAGCGTGTCGGTGACGCCCAACAGATACAGGCAGACTGCTTGTATCTTTTTCTATGATGTATCTCCTGTTCCCCTTCGAGTGGTGTCGTTGTTGTTGATACAGGGACAAGATAATGTAGCAGAAAACAAGAAGAAGGGCAAGCGAGCTGTATTAGATTACTGGCTGATCAAACGGAGGACACTGGGCCGAGTTGGGGAGGTGCCAATGTTCCGCTTTCTCCCCCCGTGGACTGCGGGACTTGATAAGCGGGAGCGCGGACAAGTGTCAGGGAAGATGCCTGAACAGGTGCAGATGGTAGCAGGCGATCCTCGGTAGAGCAATTGGGGGGGGGATGGTGGGTGAGGAAGCACGGGGAGGAGGGGGGAGGGTTTGGCGACGGGAGAAGAGCAACCCGGACGAGAAGCGTCTCTGGACAATGGACGAGATGAGTACGTCCTTTTGCCCTCTCCGGGATCCAATCCCGCCGGCTCTCAGGGCAATTTCTGCTCCCCACAGCGACACTACCAGGTGCCGAAAAGGAGGGCCTAGCCTCATTGAGCTGGGCTGGCGAGCGGGAGCAAATGCTTGGCAGTTCTTGGTCACAGCAACAACATCATTTCGCGGCCCTCCACCACCTCATATCAGAGGCCTGGGGATTGTGACGAAATGACTGCTCCAGAGCCCGCATGCACGCCGCAGCCAATGGCTCCAGGAAACCCACACAAGCTTCCCACAGCGTTGCAGCTTTTGGCAGCACCCTTTTGCAGCAAGCCAGCCTGACTGGATGTTCACACCAGAGCCCATCCCTGGCCAGATAATCCCAACGAGGGCATGATCATCGAACATGCCCAATGTATGTTACTAGTCCAGACCATTCGTACCTCTTGGGAGATGTCTGTCTGGTGGGGTGAGATATGTACGAGAGTGGACGAGTGCAACAGAAGGTTGGCTTTCGTCCCAATTGAGGACGAAGGCATGAGGATGACAGGTCGTACGTGTCTCCAATTCTGGACGAACCGGAACACAATGCCCTCTGGTCCCTTGGGAGAGCCGAAACGAAACATTCATCATCAAAATGTTAAAAAAAAACCTCGAGAGTGTTTGATGCCACCTTCTTCCTCTTTTGAGCAAGGGACGGCGAGAGAGACGGGCTGATCGCAGCAATAACAGAGCTATTAAGCCTGTCAGTTCCAGGGTTCAGCGGGAGTGGAGAGAGTTGGCGCCGGCTAATATCAACGACAGCTGGTCCCGCTGGCCCCTCCCGTCCGCGGTCCCTTTGAGAAATACTGGTGATATCTTCAAAGTTCGGGTGCTATGCACTATTTCTGCCCCCGTGCTGCACCGTCCCAGCCAGTTCCAAGCAGCGGGATGGCTCGTAATTGTGTAAAAGCTCCGGGACCGAAGTCTGCCCTGGCCCTTTTCTGCCCACACACCAAACAAACCACCGCTCAACAAACCCGGCATGGCGAGCCAGTGCCTGCCGAGACAGTACGTGCGTAGCTTGCGGTGGTGGTTACGCAGAGTCTTGGCAACGTCTGAAGCTCTGTGCAACGGCCACAGACAAAAGAGAGGGTGAAGAGCACGTTTCCTCTGCCCTTCGCTACCACCGGCCATCGTTGCACCTTACGGGTTCGCACAACGTGTCTCTGGCCTCCTGTCCGCCTCGTCTCTGCGCCTTTCGATGCTCAACTGAATTCCCTGATCTCGACCTGAAGCCATGGCCAAGCATCGTGGAGCTTTGCTTCAGGAAATTTCAGACGAGATGGCCGCGATGGCCAGGCCGTGCAAAAATCGAAGGCAGACTCCGGGCATCGGAATTTCTTCTTCTTGCTGCTGATCAACTGCAGTTTTGGCACTGGCGTCATTCCACCGTCAGAGGGATCTTCAGGGCCAGCGCTGGACGAACCCCAGGGATGATCATTGGTCCACAGCTGCTTGACCCGAACGCGACGAGAGAGAGAGCTCCAAGTGCTCCATTGATGTCGTACAGCGAACCCTGGTAGTGACAGCTAACGGGCAGCCTGACCGGGGAGTGGTCGGCGATGATAATTCCCCTCTGTCGTGGGAATCGATATTTGATATGGCGAACATTTCAAATCCAGTGTGGAAGGGAGGGGGGGGTCATCAGAAGTGCATTTTGTTGGCCTTGGCGTGGGGTTTGGGTGTATCTTGGCAGGCTGTTCTGTGGAGCTCCGAAGCTTTTCGGGCTGGCTGTCAGCGGGAACCTCCGTTTCTGTGCATGAAGCCGCTCCGACGTCCGGTCTTGGTATCCGGGTCGATGTCATCCCTTCGGCGATGGCGTTGATGGGGAAGTTTATACGAGGGCTGGAGCCTCATTCCGTGGTGTTGCTATTCGTTGGGTGCTCGACCCCTGTCAATATTCAGATCCCAAGCCGCTGCTCGGTGACTGCATCTGGCATATCTGGGTAAGGGTTGTTGAAGCCTTCCGGATGTGGGTCCGAACATCGGTGGAAGAAGGACCGTGGAGCCGTGGAGATGTCGTTTCAGCGCAGTTGATAAAAAAGCAACTTGGAACGCAGTGATCAGTAATACATCATTCGATACTCACATATCATGAAATCTCCAGCTTCTTATCGGGGCGAGGCTACAAGGCTTCAGGTTGAAGGGAGACAGCTGCCATGTCTCACAGTCACCGCGGGGTACGTCTGGTAAAGGCAAGTGGGTCTCACTTAAACACCAGTTCTACTAAATGGAAGTCGCGACGCGCCACGCGTGTCAAGTGTACCTACCGCAGATACTCCGTAGCAACTGCCAAATTATACACTAGTTAGCAGTACATGTTTGTTGATTATTCATCGCTGTAAAACATTCATTCTCGTCATACTAACCGTAAACAAACCAAAAGTCTCACAACCACCATTATTTTTTGGACCACCATTTCCGACAGTGGGTTCCGGCGTCGTCTCCGGACCACTCGGCCATCTTCCGAACCCCCACCAACTGTTACAGTCCGGTCGTCGGTAGTTTTCATCAGCCTCATTTCCATGTTTTAAGGATTAGTTGTCAAACCTTGTATCATAGTACCCAACTTCAGAAAATATGCCACCACCAACAGCAGATGAGTGGGAACTCCCCCGTCTGCGTAGCTCATTTCAGTTGCACGAAGATGCCGTGAGGGATGAAGGTAAGTATTCCACCGACTTATTTCTTACTTTTCACATGCTGACCCACGACTAGATCTCGCCGAGTTCTTCGATGTTAAGTTCTACCCTTACAACCCACCAGGAGCACCTCCAGTGTTCGCGGCCACAAGCAAGAAGCATGTCGTCGTCGTCCGCATAGTGTCAACCCCAGACAAGGACCAGAACCCTTGCCAAATCATTCGAATGATCAGAGATGCCGACGCAGGCGCCAACAACTACACGTGCTGTTGGTCGAAGGACCCAGACACCGAGATGCCCTGGTTGTGTGTGGCCGGCAAGGATGCCAAGATCAAGGTGTATGATATCAGGCAGGGGAAGCTCGTCAAGACGCTGGTTGGACATGGCGGAGACATCAGCGATCTCGCGACTTCTCCAGCCTGTCCCACCACCATCGCCTCTGCCTCAGACGACACGACTATCAAGCTTTGGAGTCTGGCAAAGGAACATGCTAAACAGCCATGCATCTGCATCTTGGGAGGCGAGGGACATCAGTATAACCTGCTGAGTGTGGCGTTCCACAACAATGGACGTTACGTTTTGTCCGCTGGCCATGATCAGATTATCAATCTTGTCAGTCTACTTTTTTTCCTTCAATATGTGAAATATGTACTAACACCCAGCCAGTGGGCCCTCCCCGAATTCCCCAAAGAACACATCAACGTCCCCATCGTCCTCCACTACCCTCACTTCTCCTCCTCTGAAGTCCACAATAATCTTGTCGACTGGTAAGCTCCCCCTCTCCCCCTCCTCAAACATGTCACTGACCCCTCCAAAAGCGTAGCCTTTTACGGCGACCTAATTCTCTCCCGCGCCTGCCACGAAGACACGATCGTCATGTGGCGAATAGAAGGTTTCTCGTCAGACGACCCCGTACCCAACCCCCTCGACGCACCCACACCCACCGACATGGCCAAGCAGACGCGGTCCTACTTCAACCCTATCCCCTCCAAAGCCCGCCCGGCCATGTACACCCGCCTGGCGCAGTTCCACACCCCCGACTGCGGCGTCCAGTTCTACATGCGCTTCCGAATGTACCATGTACAGGGGAAGCATTCCATCTTGGCGTTTGCGAACGCAAAGAGCAAGACCATGTTTTGGGACTTTTCGAGGTTTGAGGCGTACAGGGAGTTTATGGAGGAGTTGGAACAGGCGAGAAGCACGGGGGCGGTGGTGCAGAAGCCGAGTTGGTTGCTGGTGAAGAGGGCCAAGGCTAAGAAGGGGGTTGTGGCGGCGGCGGCGGTTCATCAGGATGCTGCGGCTAGCTTGAGGGCTGCTGCTGGGGGGGATAAGGAGTCGATGGTTTCTGCTAGTCCCGATCCTGATGGTGGCTCTGGGGCGGTGCCGGCGGGGACGTTGGGGAATTATAATCAGGATACGCTGGATAACTGGAAGGAGATGTATGACTTGTCGAACCCGGTGGGGTTGATCAGGCCGCACAAGGTTCAGGGGGTGGATGGTTCGTTTGTGGGGAGGCAGGTGGGTTGGAGTCCGGGGGGGGAGTGGTGCGTGGTGGTGGGGAATAAGAATAGGGCTTTGGTCTACCAGCGGGGGGCTAGGGAGAAGGGGGTTGCGACGCCTATTAGCTAGAAGTATTGATGGGGGTGGTATTTTAGTGGATTGATTATCTTTTTTTACTTTTTTCGATCTAGACTACTCTGCTGGTGGAGGTTACAGCTTGGGATTCTTATGGGGGAGGGGAAGGGGTTAAGAGGGAGATGGATATGGTTAAGGAGGGTTTCGGGAAGGGTGTATGTACAATCATGTAGTTTATTCATTGTTGATATCAAGACATGGGTTGTGCGGAGGGGGAAGGATATAAGGTTATGGAACTGGTCTATCTAGAAGAGTTGGAGGGTATACAATTGTGTTTTATTTAGACCAGAATGTCTATTACCAAGTCGATAGCTGAGACACGCCAATACATACGTACATGTTGACTACCTGTACTTGAAACTAATAATTCCAGAGAATTACGCTGGAATAGAAGAAAAGAATTCCAGTTGCGGCACTTCGTCATCATCGCCTTCCTCCTCTTCCCCTTCCGAGGTCTCATGCTCATCCTCATCCTCATCATCATCACTCCCCAACATCTTCAGCAACTCCTCATCCTCTTTCTGCAACACACCCTTTCCCGTATCCCTCACCCCCTCGAGCAGCCTCCTCGCCTTCTGCCTCTCCTTCTCCCTCGCCCTATACCCGGCCTTCTTCTCCCCTTCCTCAAACGGCACGCACAAGTCACCGATATACAACCCCACCATCGCCCTCAACCGGGCAAACTCCCCATCTCTCGAAAACGGCATCGTCTCCGACAGGGCATCCATCCTCTCCGCCACCCCCCTCATCTTTTTCAGAATCTCCCCCCTCACCTCCTCCTTTTCCTCCCTCACCCTCGCCTGCTTCCTCTTCTCCCTCGGCGGGGTAGGAGGCGGCTTTTTCTTGTCGCCGTCGTCGACATCCATGTGTTCCGAATCGGAGGGCTCCTCCTCATTCTCCTCCTCGACGATCATGTCCATCTCGTCTTCGATATCATAAAACTCGCCCCGGGTGTCTTTTTCGTCTATCCGCTCCAGGCTGCGGCGGTGGAGGGCGTGGATGGCTTCTGTTTCGGAAGAAAAGAGGGCGATGGTGAGCTCGAGGAGGGGGCGGCCGGTGGAGGAGGGGTGCTGCTTGCTGAAGGGGTGGTGCTGGATGAGGTGCTGGTAGTAGGATTGTACATTGGCGAGGTTGGATTGCTGGCGGTGGAAGAGGCGGTCTTGGAGTCTGGATTGGCGGTCTGCTTGGTCGTCAGGGGAGGAATCGTTTTCGTCGAGGATGGTCTGCTGGTGGAAGGCGGTTTTGAATTCGCCTTCTTGGTTGTCGGGAATGTCGTTGTTGTTGTTGTTGCCGTCGGTGGGGGGGTTGGAGGGGGTGGTGGTGGTCTCCCCTTCGCGGAGGATGATTTCTGCACCCAACTCCCATAGTCGCTCGTGGCGGAGGTCGACTTTTCGGCCGTTTACTTTGGCTCTGGCGAGCAAACCAAAGGCCCTTTTTGCGAGGGGAATGTCACCCTCTGCGAGGGCCTTCTTGACGGTGTTGATCAACACCCCAACCTTGGCGTTATACGCCAACGTCTTCCTGTCCTTTTCCCGCTCCTTCTTGCTGTTCTTCTTGCGTCTCCTTCCCGAGGCTGAGGCACCAGAGGAGAAATCTGTCTCTTCGCCCGCGGTGGTTCTAGCTCCGATGGGCCCGTCATCATCAGTAGTGAGATCAGGGCGTTCATCACCGCCTTCGTCGCCGGATTTGTCGGTTAGATTGCTGGAGTGGTCGTCAGATTGGGAGGTGTACTGGTGGCGACGGCGGGCGGGGCGGGGGGGTCGATGAGGGAAGCCGGGGTAGAGGTCGGAGAGGAGGGGGGAGTCGTGAGAGAGGCCGGCGAGGGTGAATTGTTTCAGGGTGGCGGGGGGGTGTGAGAGGGGGTTGATTACTTGGTCGGAGGGAGGGACGGGGGGTTGGGTGCGTCTACGCTTGCGGGGAGAGGCCATTTTTGTGGTTGTACAAGGGGTGGTGATGAATGTGTATGAACGGTAAGTTAAAGGTGAGATGTTGTTGTGAGATGGGTGAATGTTGTGAAAAAGATGGCGACAGGAGATGATTCAAAAAGAATCAATATAGTTCCCCTTAAACTCTTATTCTGAGAGTAAGCGAACTCGAGATTCCATCTGCACAAGTGCGGGCAGGTTCGTTGTCGATGTTGGTGAGAGTAATGTTGGAAGTTCAAGATGAAATTCCAAGATTTTTTTAGGTTGATAAGCTTGGGCCTTTGCCCGTGTTCAGGTTTGAAATGGCTTCGAACAGCAGCAATGCACAACAACAGGCGCATCGCCTACAGTTTAGAAAGTATATATTCAAGCCATCAAAATCATACAGGCGACGTCGTCTGTATGCTATTTTGCACACCACTCAGGTACTCCAGCCTCCCCGCCAGAATAAGCGACTGGGACATGCATCTGTAATTCATTATGTACAGAGTCTTTGATGCTACACTCTTCGTCTTCTTTTGTCTACCGCCACCGCTACTCTATTTAAGCAGTTCTCTCGAAAGCAACCCATTGACCCTCGGCCGCGGGCTCCTCAAGGGGCTCCCAGCTGTCTCATTGTTAGCAATTGGCTGTGAACCCACACCCAAACAGTGAAACTTACACCTTGGACTCAATCATGGTATCCGTCAGCCTGAGCTCGCCCTCAGCGACCTGAATCACCTCCTCAATCAAACCAGCACCAATCTTGTTCTCAAGCTCAGCAATCCTGCCAAAACATTAGCACAATCCTCACCCCTCTCTCCCCACCACTAGGATAACCTACTGCTCAGCAGTCATCTGCGGCTCAGGCTCCCACTCCACCTCCTTCTGCTCCTGCGCCTCGGCCCTCTCAAACTGAGTCTTGACATGCCACTCCATCTCCTCCTGCGTCCTGCTGCCCTCCAGCTCGGGCCCGTCATTCACCTCCCCATCCCACTGCTGATACCGCATATCAACCTCGCTCGGCAGCTGCCTCACGACAAAAACCTGACCGTCCCTCTCCACCTTGGCAGCCCCCAGAAACTCATTGGTGGCTGTGTTGGCCGTCCTGAACTTCTCGGGCTCCTGCTTGAGGATCTCCCTCGCCTTGGCCGCCCACTCCTTGTACCCGGGGGGGACGATCGACTCGACGTGCGCAAGACGCTGCTTCGTGACCGCCTCGACGGACTGCCTGTAGACCGAGTGCTCGGGCACGGCCTTGAGCTTCTCGAGGGTGGCGTTGTAGAGGTAGAGGAGCATGGAGCGCGGGGCGTTGTGTGTCGGGAGGCCGGTGAGACCGGTGGGCTGGCCGGGCTCGAGGTACCGCGCCGTGGGGCGGACGGACGCGAGGAGGCGGAAAGTCGCGCGCATTGTTGCGGGTGGGTTGTGTGTGTTGGCGACTTTGAAGAGGAGGGGTGGTGGTGGTGGTGGTGGCCGCACAGCGGGAATTGGCTATTGCTCAATAGCTCTCTCTCTCGACGTCAGCAGCAGCCTTCCCTGCTAAACCCAATTGCCAATTGCCATTGCTTGCTTGCCAATTGGCGGCTGTGGGTGGGGCAGTGTTGGGCTTGGCTATCACGTGATACCCTTGACTTACACCTCACTCCTTCCAGGATCGTCATCGTCTTGGGGGATAAAGAGCAACTGTGAGAACGAGCTAAGTCCCAAAACATTGTGTTTTCGTTCCCATGATTGTTGACTTTCACACCCCTCAAGAGCTGTGATGTAACCTCTACCGTCCACCTCCAACCGTTGACATAAAGCGGGGCCGACCGCTCACGGCTCAACCTCATCCTCACCTTCTCACCTCACCACACTCTCCCACCCGCTCTGGTATGGTATTGTCTCTTGTGCCGCCCAACATGTCCTCCAACATGACCAACCTAACATCAACCCTCTACCTCAACCTCCTCACCCTCCTCTCCAACCTCCTCTCCCACCTCTCCTCCCTCCTTTTCTCCCTATTATCCCTCCTTCACACCCTCCTCACCCTCCTCGGCCTCACCCGCCCCAACCAATGGGAACCCCCCACCCTCCTCGACTCCCTCCTCTACTCCCCCTTACTGTACCTCACCACCAAAACCTACCACATCCTCCTCTTCCTCCGCGGCCACCCCTTCCACCCCCCCCCTCACCACTCCCGCATCAGGGTAGTCTGCCTCTCAGACACCCACTCCCTCCGCCCCCCCCGCATCCCCAAAGGCGACCTCCTCCTCCACGCAGGCGACCTCTCCGCCACCGGAACCTTTGACGACCTCCAAGACCAGATCAACTGGCTGTCCTCCCTCGAGGGGTTCAAACACAAGGTCGTCGTCGCGGGGAACCACGACTGCTTCCTAGACAGCGAAAGCTCCATCCACCGGTCGGGAGGTTCAAAAGAAAAGAGGAAGCTGGACTGGAAAGGACTCGTCTGGTTGCAGGATGAGCTCACCACCTTGGAATTTGACGACGACGACAGGGAGGAGGAGGGGGGAGGAGGCAGGAGGAAGTTGAACGTGTTTGGGAGCGGGTGGATCAGGAGGTGCGGGGGGGACGATTTTGCGTTTCAGTATGAGGACGAGAGGCCGCCTTGGGAGGAGAGGGTTCCGGTCGAGACGGATGTGCTGGTTACGCATTGTCCTCCGGTTTGTTTGCCCCCCCCCCTTTTGTTATACCTGTGATTGTGATGGCTGATGAAGAAAAAAAACAGAAAGGTCATCGGGATTTACTGCTTGGTTGTCCTTCGTTGCTGGCTGAGGTGTGGAGGGTTAAGCCAAAACTGCACGTCTTTGGGCATGTACATCATGGGGCGGGGGTGGAGAGCGTCTTTTTTGATGAGTGTCAGGCGGCGTATGAGTCTCTTGTTTTACGGACGGCGGCGGTGGAAAGGAGTATGCTGAAGAGGTGGTTCGATCTCCAAGGGTTGAAACATGCGTTGAATGTGTTGAGGTATGGGCTGCAGAGTGTTCTGTGGAAGTGGATTATGGCTGGACCAGGGAGTAATAATGGGGGGGTGTTGGTTAATGCGGGGGTTATGAAGGGGAATACGGGGAGACTGAGGAAGGGGAGGGGGGCGGTGAAGGTGGTTGATTTGTGATCGTCGGCCGGAAGAGGCCTGAGTAGAAAATAGAGGTGGTGGTTGGAGTTTGGGACGGTGTTTTGGAATGGATTCAATGTTTGCATTTATAATCGTTGAGAGAGGGGATAATAATAACAGTACAGCGTAAGATCGTTGTTGTATTTTCCGTTATTTGCAGAGTCTTTGATATGATGTCGAGTGTTTGTGGATGAAAGTCGAGGGAAACAAAAATACAAAAGTTGATTATGACTTCATTTGAAAGGACTAGATCATTCAGAGAATGGAAAGGAATATGGTATATCCACTGTTGCAGGTCAGAGTATTTCCTCGAGTTGTTCTCTCGAGAGAGAGAGCAGCAGAGAAGGCGGTCGTAGGCCACCAGATGAAGTATCACAAGCATCAAAGTTGGCCATTCAGACTGGCAATAGCTTCAACTGTAGAAAAAGTCGGCTATTCCCACTGTTATTCTCCTTGGTCATCAAAACAGTCAAGATTTGGCCACAAATCATCGTCAAGGCTGCAGGCAAGAACGCAGACTGGCAAGGAGCTCAAGCCCAAGGCAGCAGCAACCCATGGAAGAAGCCTCAGCTGAATGTTCGGTATAGCGCTAGCCGCCGGCGACAACAGCAACCAATAGGTCCAGCAAGGGCATTTCAGCGTGGTGTAACGGTTAGCATAAGCGCAGACCCCAGCCCGGAACAATCACAGTAGGAGATCCACGGCAGCTCCAGGTTCGATTCCTGGTTCACGCTAAGGACGCTATTGCTAGGCGTATGAAGCTCGTGGGTCTGTTCCGTACCTCTCTCGAGGTACCTAGGGAATAGGTTGAAGGATAGGTTCTACGTTCAAGTCGTAGACGCTGCCCTTGCGATTTTTTTTGTTTATTTGCTGAAGTTGATTGTGGGTTTCTTGAATTCAAGGGTCCAACCTAAGATGGCGTGACGGAGGTGATGAAGATATATTCAGAGGTTTCGACCTTTTAAGCAATCGCGTTTGGTGAAAGGTCAGAGTCAGTGCCTGGAGATTTATACTCGACAAATCTACTTCTCACAAACAGAGACGAATTCCTCTTTCTTTACCATCAGCCCAAGCCAGTCTATAACTCTTTATCACACTCATCACTGTCACAGACCGTTTGGCCGTACAGTTTAAGCAACAAACAACTCATCAGAGAGGCTTTGTCGTTGAACGGGTAAAGTAAACATCACAATATCAGCAGCCAAACCAGCAGTTCCAACCACCATCTACCTACATCCCAACGCACCCATCAATCGCGAAGCTTCCAGGTTTGCTTCACATCCCCAATACTCTTTTCTTCTTTTCTTCTTTTTCTTTTTACCCATCCATCCATCCATCCATCCATCCATCCACACAAGCAACCCTCTCTCTCTCTCTCTCTCTCACACACACACATCACACAGCCAGCCACAAATCACATCATCAAATTCAGAACAGTATTATCAATCCCATCAAATAAGCTTACTAGCAGTACCTTGGTCAAATCAAAAAACAAAGGGTATCTTTTCTCTCTCTCTCAAAATAACACATACAAAAACACAAAAACACACACACAAAAACTCGGCAAAAACAGCAAACGTAATAACAATGTATAATCTTCCAATCTGGTTCAACAAAAACATCAAAACTCAACCTCCTCCTCCCCTTCTGCCAACAATCTACCTCCACTCTAAACCCATCACCCCCCTTTTCTATCCACCTTGATGCTCCCTCCCCTCTACATCAATCTCAAACCAACACTTCATTCCCTCCCTGTCCCAAAACCCCACCCTACCCACCACCAAACCAAGAAAAAAGCCACACAATTCCCAAAGACAAAAACACACCAATTCACCAAATAGCACGCAGCACCAAACAAACGCAAAAGATCGGGGTATTCACATCTTTTATTCTTCATCTCTTTCAAATTTTGCCCTCCATGCACACCTCTCCCCTCTCCATATCCCCCTCCAACCTCCTCCATGTACTCGCCCTCCAACCCTCTACCCTCTTCCATCCCATCCCATCCCATCCTCAATCCTCGTGGTATCAAATCATCTTCTTCTCCCTTCCCAAAATCCCTTCCCTTCCACAATATCCCATCCTATTTCACCCACCCATCTCACAACAGACACACACACACACACCCCGGGTATAAAACTGCTTTTTCAGGTATCAAGAAGAAGAGAAAAACTTGAAAAAGACGCATCAGCGACATCAAAATGAAAAAAGAGAAAGAAAAAAAACCGTTTGTCATCCTCCAAAATGAAAAAGTAAAGGCAGAAAACAAACATCATGATGCGTCAAAAAAACCAAAAGAAATCAAACAGAAAATGTCCTTGCTCTGTTTCATCTCAATTCCCCCGCCGCTTCGAACTCCCCTGGTAGGGATCGGAACAAATGCCATTCACTTGTCGTCCACCATGATCCATGAGAAGAACCCCGAAAGGGAAAAAAAGAGAGAAAAAGCAGAGAGCAAGAAAGCAAAGCAGATAGATTGAAAAAATAACAGAAACCAAAATTCCACGCGCAGTCCAACTGAGATTCGAAAAAGCAAAGCAACACAACTACCAGGGTATTTTACTTTACGCCATTGGGTATATCCAGCCATAAGGGGTATTGGGTATTTCTCTTTTCCTCGCCGCAACACGTCAGAGAAAAAAGCAAACAATGCGTGTCTAAAATCTGGCGAAATCACAACCGTCGAGACGTCAAACGTTAACGAAATGGCCCAAGAGGGCCGGGGTATCCTGAATTTGTTGAATGAGAGGTAGAGGGGCGCCCGCTGTCGGCAGACTGACGGGCCGCGTGGCGAGGGGTCATGTCGCCGTGGTGAGGTACGGCCAGCTTGTTGCCAATCCCGTTTCCAACAAGAACTGCTGAGGGCCAAGGGCTGCCAGAGTCCTCGTCGGCGAGGTTGACACCGCTGTCGTTCCAGGGGTTGCGGTCGGCGTTGAAGCTGCGTGTCGATTCGATCGACACGAGTGACGACTTGGACACGTTGCTGGAGCCCTTGAAAAAGCTTGTGGCCGACTGCGAGCTGTTCTTTCTGCGATCCAAGAAGGACGAAATCGAAGACATGCCGCTGCCAGGTCTGCGAAGACGCTCCAAGAGACTGGACCGTTCCCGAGCCGTCTCCTCACCGAACGAAGGTTTGGTGGGAGAATCAGTAGCAACCGGAGCCGGTGCATGCTGAAGAAGCTTGGAGTCGAAGAACGGCAGCGCCTCTTCGAACGTGTCCGGCTTCGGGTGGGACAGTGCACCTCTGATGAAGACGGGCTCCACTCCAGCAGTGGCAAACTCGCCCTGGAGGAAGTCCATGGCATCAGAGACACCGCCTGCATTGTTGCGAGTGAACTGCCAAAGCAGAGTGACCGAGGGGTTGCCATTGGCGGCACGCTCCTCGGGATTCTCATGCACCGTCACATCGACTTCATACTGGGTCTTCAGCTTGGGAACAATGTTCTGCACAAATTCCGGGGACTCCAGGAATTTGATCAGTGTGGGAGTCCGCTCCATCACGACTTCGTGCTTGTCGGGAACCATGCCCTGAGCACATCATGTTAGTCAGCTTGCATAGAGAACCCAGAAGACCTCACTCACCAAAAATGAATCAATGCACTTGGGGACCAACCACTGGGGACCAGACACAGTGAGCTCATCGGTGGCCTGCTCCGTACTAGGGAAAACAATCTTGCAGTTCCACTTCTTCTCCATCTCCTCAATCTCTGGCAACCTAGACAACAGCTCACGATGGTAGAGGCGGTCAATCTTGACGGTCTGATTCATGAACTCAGAGTCCTTCGTGGGGCATTCATGTTAGCGCTTCTGGCATCTACGTAGGCGAGGGGCTTCTTACAACCCTGTCAACCATCTCGAGAATCTCGCTCTTTACGAGTTCAAGATTCTGAGCGTTGCGTGCCGGGGTGCGGCAGATCACATTGTCGACCCTAGAGTCATCGTCTTCACGACTGAGACCACCTGGAAGTTGTCAGTTAAATGGCAAAAACCATATCCACAAACGGTTGACCCTACCTCTGTCCATTGCGTTTGAAAACTTGACAAAGACCGAGTACTTCTTCATGATGCGTTGAATATGCTGCCCGCCAATGCCAATAATGCGTTTGTGATACTGGTCCGGGACATGGAAAGAAATCGATGCCGGCATCTCTTGCTCCACCAGTGTCAACCCGTGCTTGACAGCCTCGTACGAATGCGTGACCACCTCAATGTTGAAGTTGTACTCGCCAAACGTCTCAAAGATGATCTGCACGTTACTCTGTCCCATGATCTTGTTGATCTTGCCATTCTTCTTTCCGCTCACAAATTCCTTATGTTCGTTGGCGAGCTCGATCTTGACTCGAATCTGGGATTGGGGAGAGTGATTGACCCATTTGATCTCGTGGATCACCGCCAAAGCAGCCTTGACGGCCTCGTCCGAGCCTGTGATGGTGAAGCACAGCTTATCAAACGTCACATCGGCTTCCGAGTTGGCACAGATATCGCTGAGCATGGTCCGAATGTCGTTGGGGGTCGGCATGGGCTGACGGTTGTCGGGATGGGAGATCCACCAGGTAGCGGTGTAAAACTGTCCAACCAAGGCCATCAACTCGCGGACAGAACGCTCGAGAGGCAAGTTCTCCAGAGCTTGGAAGCGAGCCACGTTTTTTCTGGACCCCAGGCTGGGGGGCAGAATATGCGTATTGTTGTTCTCGGCGATCTTTCGCACCTTGTCCATGCGAGTGAGCAGAACGCTGTCGAGCTTGGCAGGCGAAATCTGAACATCCTTCACGTAAAGTCTAACACGTGAGAGGTAGTCGTGAATCTTGTACTTTGCCTGCTCAATAGCTTGCGTGTTCTCGCCGGTGATGAAGACGTCAGAATCCCCACGGCGTGCTGCGCCGGGTGGGCAGTACGAATAGCAGCTCAGGAAAGGCGGAGGAAAGTAGATGGCCGTGTTGGTTGATGACTCGATCAGCTTGATATTCTTGCGGTTGCGTCCAATGAGTATCTGCTGGATGCTGTAGTCGACATTGATCGAGTCAACAACTCGCCCCAGCTAGTAGAGTTTCATGTCAGTTCAAATTCGAGCTCAAGGATACGGAGCAACATACGAGTTGGTCAATATGAATAAGCACACGGGTTTTGGCATGTTCCGCAGACATGTTGTCACCGTAAATGGCCACACGCCAGCGCTGGTCTCTGCGGAGCTCCACATCGCCGTTCAAACCATCCACCACCGGAGCAAGCTTGGGCCCGAGGAGGAAAATGTCCACGCCACAGAACCTTGAGGTTTCGTCAAGAAAGTCTGTTACCGACTTCTTCAAAACGCCCTCCGCAAGGTTGGCAACCAAATTGCCGTCCACATCCACAGTTGTGCAACGCTGTTGACAAATGGTTAGCACGCACGCACACACAGGATACAAAAAGATATGACGCACTAATGAGATGGGAGTCTTGTTCAGGATCGCCTCGCGTGTTTGATAGACCAGCTCGGCGGGACCGGACAAGCACACCGTGGTGACGAGGCCGCGGGCATTCTTGGGAGTGCTCGAAAGAACGTGGGCCTCGATGGGCAGAGCGTTTGTCGTGATGCTGTGGCATAGCTGACGGAGGCCCTCGAGATTCATAACATGCACATGGAGGGCGTGGACGGGGACATCATCGGGGGCCTCAGCGGGATGAGTCCAGCGGAGCACGGCATCGGTGGTGGCGTGGAGAATGTCCTCGGTGTCGGGGCCGGCGAGATCGGAGGCGAAGGGGACATTGAAGGAATAGTAGATGGTAGACTCGGCGATGGGGAGCTGGGGTGTGGGTATCGGGGGTGGCCCCTGTGTTGTGACGTCTCGACGGGCGTTCATGGCTTGCATGGCAGCCATGTTGTTTCGCGAGATGAAGTTGCCGGCTGGCCAGTGACGCATGGCTGTTATTTTATTCATGATGATGATGACTCAATGCTCGCTGCTCTCGGAGCGTGGAAATACAGGGCGGATGCCAGGGCTGGTGTTGTTGTTGTGGTGTTGGGACGGGGGGGAGTCGAGGGAGGCAGACACAACAGCAGCAGCAGCAGCAGCAGACTTGACGAGTGGTCGGGAGAGAGGCAGACGGGAGCGGCGGAGGCGGCGTCTGAGTGGTCCTTGTCGAGGCAATTGGGGCTAAAAAAGGAGTGGAAATGGAAATGCGGCGAAAAAGGGTATCTTGGGTATCTTCAAAGGGGGCCGCTGTTGAAAAAGGAACAAAAGAGAAGGGGGTGGCAGAAGATGTCGTGTGCTCCTGTCCTTCCTGCCAAAGTTGTCGATGTTGAGCTTGATGGGGGGGGGGGGAGGGGAAGAGACAAGACTTGTCGTGTCGGTCGACGGAGGGATTGGCAGATGGATGGAAGCTGTTGGACTGACTGAGGCAGTGGAGACTGGACACACAGAGAGTGGAGCATGGGCCATCCTCATCCATCTGGAGTGTCCCCACGGGCCCGCTCTGCACCGTGGGAGCCCGCTGGTCCGTGCGCCCTATCCCCCTAACGTTGCAGTGACCGCTGGCTTTCACTCTTGGCCCCTCGTTCCCGACCCTTCACTGGCCAGGGCAATTCGAGAACCGGCAACTTCCTGCGTCCGCGGCCACGAACTAGCCAGAGATCTCTTCAGTGTCTCTCCACTAAAACGTCGACTACTGCTGAGGATAGGATGACCTAGCTAGCTATCTTCAGCTTCACCTTTGCCGCCTGAGGGGAAAGGTTCTCCGCAGAGACATCCATTCCGGCCAGGCTTTGACAAAGAAATGGAAAATCAATGAACTCCCCAACCATGTCTCACAGTCCCAGTTTCATCTCTCTGCTGGCCTAGGTACCCAGCTAGCTTCCCCTCGAGGCACAACAAACAATGGTAAATCCATAAATCATCCCAGAATCCCATAATAAACATGCTCACACCATGGTACTATGGCTGCATATGTACCATGTGTACCTATCTTTTTTACCTTTGCAGCCGGGCCTTTACTACCACCTTGGTATCTCGCCTTTAACCAAACTGCCAGCTCGCCCGGAGACTTTTTTTTTTGATTGTCCTCACATTATTCCCTGAATCATGTCCAAAAGTCCTACCTACCTGAAACCCCCCCCACCGCCGCCCTAGGCCGTTCGTTGTCTACATATAAGACCTTCTCCATCCCAGCATCTCTTTTCTCTCTCTTTTTATCTCGTCTCATTATCATCTACCTACTCCAACATGAACGCGTCATGCCCGGACTGGCAACAGGTGGTGGTCTCAACGGCGCGCGCGCCCTGCCCAGCTGTGCAGCAGCACCACCCACCCACCCACCTTAAACCTCGTGAAAGCTCACGACAGGGACAGGTGGAGCCACTTGCCAGGCGCTGGTGACGTTGTGCTCCCCCAACTTTCCCTTTTGCATTACAACAACAACGACAACACCTCTCTCTGGCTCTCACTTGCGGCACAGAACGTTGTTTTCCTGCTGCCCGTCGATGTGTTGTTCTTTTGGCTTCTTCTTCTTCTTCTTCTTCTCAAATCATCCGAATTATTGTAGCTTCTACTGTGACACTTTGTAAATCAGAAAAGCGGGAAACTCCGTCACAACAGAGGAGAAGACTTGGTCAGGTTGTCCGGACCCCTCGGCCCCTCACCAACCCCCGGCCCGGCCCCCGTTATCCCCGTACACTATGTACATACACTACTACCTACACACAGTTGCACTGCCATGTTGCCTTTTCCAATGGATCGTTTATATATAAAAAAAAAGGAGAGGTCCTTTTAAGCCCCCACTCAGGACTTTCGGGGCTACGGTATGTACTCAACAACCACACCTCACCTCCTTTTTATCCCGTGAGACCAAGACCCCCCCAGACCAGCCATCCATCCATATGGCCCTTACATACATACAGACCAGTAGTACCACACATAACATACATACATACATACATACATATCCCCCGAACATCCAACCAATTATTCACCAACCAACCCCTCATGATTAGGTAGATGCAGTCAGCACCGCCTTTTTTGAAATTTTCCCTCCTCAGTTTCAAATCTTGCGGTCAGTCAGTCTGGGTATCAAAAATGTCACAAGATCAAATCCATCCGGAACTACCAGGTACGTTCCTCCCCCTCAGGGCTAAAGACTCCCGTCCGAGGGGACCTGAGTCTTGTCATTCCATTCCATTACATTTCCCCCCCCAATCGCCTCATTGTCTCAAACATGGGCCCATTAGTTGCATTTGCTAGCCTCACCTGCCTGTACATAACATAATTACCTATACCTACAGCGGTGAATAATAAACCTACCGTACATTTCACCTGCTGCATCTCTGAAACTTGAAAATTGCCAGCTCCAAAGATTATCTACATGTACCTACTTAACCCACCCATCAGAGAAGCCCGAGTTCATTTCTTGTCTGTTTTAAGAAGACAAATCTGGAACTCCAACCGAGAGCTGCTCACGTTTTGTGCTGTGCCATCAAGAGACTGCCCAAGTTGCATTTCGCATTTGTCATATCAGCACCACTCATACCAGCAGCACCCATCTAGGTCAGGTCAGGTCAGGTGATAAAAACGACCGGTTTCAACTTGCAATATCTATCTGCCCGTCTTTTGCCCCCTTTTTGGAACGTTCTGCACATATCTATCTGCAAGCCAAAACACACACACACACACAAGACACACCTCGGCAGAGGGCGGTAGGTAGGTAGGTAGGTAATCACCAACATGCAAGCAACAACACCCATCACACATGCAAAATGTCTGTCTGCTCAGAAGCTTTGGCAAGATAAAATAATGCAATCATCTACTCAACCCCCTCAAGAATACACCATTCCTAAGCCTTAGGTATGATCTTACTGAATGCCAATGGTTAAACCCCTCCTCGCTTGCTGAATTCGCTTTGACCATGGAAAAAAAAAAGTAACGCCATGTGAATGCCTGCTTGCTCTCCCAGCAAATAATGGACCAATGCCTCTTTTTCCACACCCCCCAAATGTAAAAATAATACAGCCATACACAAACTGTCTCCGCAGCCACCATAACAATCTCCTACAGTAACCATCATCATCCCAACACACCCCTCCCAATAAGCTCACTTCCCCCCCTTCTTCAATCGCTTAGCCTCCTCCCTCTCCTTCCTCTGCGCAATCGTCCTGTGAACGTTTTTCACCATATTGCCAGCGCTCTTCTTACTTACAAACCCAGCCTCCCGAAACGCTCGAATCTCCGCCAGCAACACCCTGGCCTTCTGATCCGGTGATAAATCACCCAGCGTCTCTCCTTTCAGCCTCGCCTCCTCTCTCAAGCATGCCATCTCTCTCGTTCTCACCTCCCGTCTTAGCTGTACTTCCTCAGCCAACCTCGCCTTCACCTCCTGACGCTTGAACGCCTTTCTGTAAACCGATGTTTCCTTTGACCGGGCCATATTCTCATGCAACTCCCCAGCCTCAAGCTGCGCCTTGATCTCTTTTAGTTTTTGCTCCTCAAGCTCGTTCAAGGTAGCTTGTCTCCAAAGTGCCTCCGTCATCTCTGCCTGCTCCCGGATCTCTCGCTGTTTTGCTTTCTTATCTTCTTGCTTCTTCTTCTCCTGCTCGGCCTCCACTTTGAGAACCCTTTTCTCCCAATCCTCCTGCAGTCTCTTCTGCATCGCCGCCAGTTCGTTGACTCGTGCCTCCTGTCGAGTCAACACCACAGCCTGTAGATTAGCCTTGATGTTTTTCGATTGCTGCTCATCAGCATCAGCCGCCATCCACTTTTCTCTACCTCCTGCCTTGACCTCATCCCCATCCACTTCACCATTTTCCTTCTCATCCTCCTCCTCCATTCCCTCCAGAATCTCCCCCTCTTCCACCTCTCCATCCTCTGAATCGCCAGTTGAACAACGTCCCTAACGCATATCCCTATAAACCTCCCTCTGCGGCGGCAGCGGTGGACGATCCAAGTAAACAACCTCATCATCCTCCCTCCCCGCCGGTCTAGCATAATACCCACCACCACCCGGGGGCGCCTGGCCCTGAGCCTGACCCCCCTGCTGCGGAGGCGGCGGAGGAGGAGGTTGAATGCTGTACCCTCTCTCCACGACCCTCTCGGCAGGCAAAACGCTATAAGACCTCGGGGGCGGCTGCATGCCATACGCAGGAACCGGCGGCGGGGCAGCATACTCGACCCTTTGACCACCTCCATACGGGTCATACCGCACGGCCTCCGGACCCGGCCTGACACTAGCCGACCTCAATGGAACATACTCCTCCACTTGACCCCCAACCCTTCTCTCGTAAGCAACCGGAACCTCATACCTGATGCTCTCCGCACCAGGCCGGACACTGGCCGACCTCACAGTCCCAGCAGCTCCAGCACCGTAGTAATCCCGACCACGGTCCTCGAAAGGAACCCTCTCGTAGCTTGTGCTAGGCTCATAGCGAACTGTCTCCATCCCTGGCCTCACACTTGCCGGCCTAGCCATGTATTCTCTTGGAGGCTCCGCACGCGAAGGCGCATACTCGTTCAGAGGTGGAGGAGCCATAGGGTTGGTACTCTCTCGATAAGAACCATACTCTGGCTGGGTGACCACCCGTCTCGGCGCCCCATACACAGGTTGCGCACCCTGATAAATGACATCATCATCCATCACCTCTGGTCTCCGTGACATTTCCCTCGCCGGGTAGAGTCTCTCGCCTCTCGAGTCCGAGATCACTTCCTCGCGCATAACTGGTGTCGAACGAATAGGCTCAAGATACTCTCGGCCATGGGCATCAACAAGAATGCGTCTAACGGGTGCTCTGGGCGGGGGCATAGCTGCAGATGGCCGCTCATACATGATGGGCGATTGTGAACGCTCGCCGTACGCGGCTGGGCGCATACTCATCCTGGAGGCAGCTCTGACGTCGCGGTAAATGGCACCGCCCTCCTCATATGACACAGGACGAGCAGTACGAACCTCCCGTGGAGCATATTGAGCAACTTGGGCGCCTGGGGAATCCGCACGGATGGGACGGGCGCTCACCGGTTGTCTAGATTCATCATAGTAGACCCTCTCGACCCTCTCGTATCTTGGTGATGTGACCAGAATGGGCTCGTCGTCGTAGCGAGGACGGTATGCCCCATCTGCTCGTCCGTAGGCCACGACCCGCTCCTGCCTAACACTGCCGTTGGGCTGGTAGCACTCCTGGTAACCAGTCTCTACACGGATTGGTGCTTGATACCTGTGCTCTTCGTAGGAAGAGCCAACAGCTTGCTCGCGCCCTTGCTTCTGGCGCTTGTTGGGCCGAGCATAAGGAGCGGCTGTCATGGGAGATGGGGAGCGTGGTTCAGGCTTGATGACTGGCGACACAGCAGTCTCAACAGCCAACCTATCGGCCTTTCTCTTGTTCTTTTTTTTGCTCTTCTTCTTGTCCGCAGCCTTACTGGCCTGTGGGGAGCTCTCTGGGCTTGACGCATTAGATGTTTGCTTTCTCAGTGCCGCGACCTGGGCAGGAGTCGCCCTGCGCCCACTGGAGTCAGAGTCAACCAGATGAGGCTGTCTTGTAATGGCCAGAGAAGCCAGGGGAGAGACACGCTCTGGCTGAGGAGCAAGAGGGGACAGATCGTGCCCCCGCACAACAGGGGAGGTCTGGTTCTGGTTCCCGCGAGTTTGACTGAGTAGGTGCTGGTTCGCCCTGTTGAAGTCGCTGAAGTTATTCCCTGGTCCACTGCCAGCACTGCCAGACAGTCCAGGGCGACTGGCTTGGCCACTACCATATGTGTTCGCCGCGCCTATTCCAGGAATTGAAAAGGAAGGAGCTGGGACAGGAAGTGTTGAGTTGGTCTGGGCTGGCTGTGGCTGGTGTTGGGATATAGAAACACCCGGTATCGACTGGGACGAAGTGAGAAGGGATTGTGCGTGGGCAATGGCCGTCGGAAGGTCAGGCTCTGGATCAAACTCGGGCTCGTAGGGCGATTCCTCTCGCATTTCCTCGTCTTCGGACTCGTTGGGGATTCGAGCTGCCATGACTGAATCGGGTGTACCATGTTGACTAGAGTAGAAGGTATTATTATCGAAAGAGTCGCTCGATGCTGAGGTGTTAGCAGCTGCATCGTCAGTAGGCTGAGGAGGCGCATCCTCGGATAATGTCATGGCCTTCGCCAAGATATCGTTGACATCGAGATCAGCCATCTGCTCGTGTGGCTTGCTTGTGACGCGACGCTGCTCAACTTCATCTTTGAGAGCACGCTCAATTTTCTGCCGGCGGAGCTGGATCTCAGCCTTGACCAAGTCGTCAGACTTTTCTAGGAGAACTGGATCGATCGCAGGTTTGCCAGAGCCAGAGCCAGAGCCGAAAGGCTTCTGCGACAGCATCCCCAAGCCGGGAACGTTAGTGGCCATGTTTACTGGCGGAACTTGGTGGTTCGCCCGGAATGAAGGCATATTGTTAATTAGTGGGCGACTTCCATTTACCGCAGTAACTGAGTTGGTGGTAGAAGTGGTAGAAGAAGAAGCAAGAGCTGTCGTCTTTGAGCTCACGGCTTGGGCGACTTTCCCAAGCTGGGGTGGTTTGATGCGCGGGTGAGCGCCGCTGAGGACCTCGTCGCGAAACTTGAGCAGCTTCTCGTACTGCTGCACCTCGTGCAACACGTCGGCGGACAGCGACGCGATCAAAGAAGTCCTCTTGTCTACTCCTCCCTCGAGTGTTCCTCCTCTTTCTGCCGACATGGCTACACCCACAGAACCTTGGGCCATGATGATGGCTGTGTTGCAAACGCCCCCAGGGTCGGCTTGCTGTCTCTTCCACTCGTAACTCGGCGCGTTAACAGCGGCCCATCAATTTCAACGACGCGAAAATCGAAAAATGCTCGAGGTAAATAGATGATGGGGTACCGGAGACTCAAATGAGAATGAAGAAGCGTCTCTGCCTTTTCTTCGCGTGTCAGGGTGCTAACAGTGACTGGAAAATCAGTCAAGTTTGGTGTGTGGTTTTGGAAACTCGAACAATTTCCCAGCCGCTGCAGAAGCCAAGGCCGTGCTCCGAGGACCGCCAAGCTCGGGAAGCGCACTGACCATATGATATAGGCGGGACCGCTGAAAGCTTGTTTGCCAATGAGACGCAACGTTCCTCTTCTTTTGCTCCGCCATCGAAGATGCGAGAGGTGCATACGGCCTGAGTCAACTTGAAAGCAGGGAAATAGGAAGGTAGTAGAGAGTTCTCTTCGGATACATATATTCTCATTATTCCCGGTGAAATTCATTGTCATGACTGCTTTCTCCATAACACTGTGACACCTTGAACACTGTTCTACGGATACATCATCATCGACTAAGAACCTCCAAGAGATAACATAATCCAGCAATTCTCTGACTCCACAACTCACTTATATCAATTTACTTGCTTCTTTCAACAGAACAGTCATATTGACAGTCACATCCACAACCACAACTGCTAGATCAATTCCAAAGAGATACATCTCATTAAGCTTTTTTATACCATACCATCGCAATGGAATCAGAAACCAAAGCCGTCAACGGGACCAGTCCCTCACCCAAACCAGTCTTTTTCTTGTAAGTGAACGACACCCAGCCATCATCTCATGAACAAACACAGTCTAACACCCCCCAGTGACATCGACAACTGCCTCTACCCCAAGAGTATGCCCCTTCTTCTTATACTCATTCAAAACCCCAAACCCAAATCTCTAACCTAAATCACTAACCCCAACCCCAGGCGCCCGCGTCCACGACCTCATGGCCGACCTAATCGACAAGTACTTTGCCACCCACCTCTCCCTCCCCTACGAAGACGCCGTCCGCCTGCACAGGGAATACTACCAAAACTACGGCCTCGCCATCGAAGGCCTCGTCCGCCACCACCAAATCGACCCCCTCGAGTACAACGCCAAAGTCGACGACGCCCTCCCCCTGGACGACATCATCAAGCCCCGCGAGGACCTCAAGCAGCTCCTCCGCGACATCGACACCTCCAAGGTCCGCTTGTGGCTGTTCACCAACGCCTATGTCAACCACGCCAAGCGGGTGGTGAAGCTGCTCGAGGTAGAAGAGTTTTTCGAGGGGGTGACGTACTGTGATTATGCCGCGCCGAGGCTGCTGTGTAAGCCGCATGAGGGGGCGTACGAAAAGGCGATGAGGGAGGCGGGGGTGGAGAGGAGCGAGGATTGTTATTTTGTTGGTGAGTTGATTTCTCTGTCATATATATATGGATGTGACCATGGTTGCTAACTTGGATGAAAGATGACTCTTATCAGAACTGCAAGAAGGCCCAGGAAATAGGCTGGAACGTTGCTCATCTTGTCGAAGAGGGCGTCAAGTCCCCCAGAACACCGGCATGCAAGTTCCAAATAAGCCACCTGGATGAGCTGCGCACTTGCTTCCCAGAGGTGTTCAAGAAGCCCGAAACATCGTCGGAATAGATAGACGATATCATTTCAGGATGTCCATATGTTACCAGACATAGAACAAGAGGAGAAGAAATAGATACCCATAGATTCCAAGTTCAATTTCCTTGCCTCATTATTAAATCATGAGCTCTAAAAAAAACCAGCTGATAATCATCCAAACGCCATATTCCATGCCTTTTTTCATACATTGCTATCCCACAACCACAAACGCCCAGTATCCCACATAAAACCTCACGCTATGCACCCCCTTATTCAAGCCCCATCTTCCAGAATTCCATCCATCAATGCCGCCTAATCAACCTAACCAACCCATCCAACCGTTTCAGCACCTCATCTCTCTCCCTCAACGCCTCCTGCCTCTGCTGCTCCGCCGCCCCCAGCTCCTCCTCCAGCTCCCGTATCATCTGCAACTGGTCCCTCTCGCTGTTATCCAGCCCCGGTAACGTCGAGATCAGGTATTCGATCTGCTGCTCCTTTGTGATGAGATCTCTCGCGAGCTCGAGCTGCCCAGCGCGGAACTGTTCAGGGTCGAGGGTTTCCACCTCGGGGGGCTGATCGGGTTTGAGGTCAGGGATTTTGTCAGAGGGGGAGAATTTCTGGAGGTCGTGGTGGCGCTCGTTGTAGTAGAGGGCTGCTATGAATTGGGTGAGGAGCTGTCGGCAGGAAAAGGTTAGTGATGGTTGGGGAGGGGGGGGGGGGGGGTTTGAGGAACAGACTTGGTCCATGGACTCTTGGAGTTGGGTTAGTTTGTCACCCATTTTGAGAGGAGAGTGAGGAGCGCAAATAGGAAGGTGTAATTTGTGGTTCGGATTTGGTGTTGGGTGTTTTGCTGATTGTTGGAGAGAGAGAGAGCTACGGTCTACCTGATGCGCTCGCGTTATGGTTGGTCGAGGGCTGATAAGATAAGAGCTCGACGGTAGGTAGAGTGGATCCATTTTATTTGCCGGTCGATCGCGTGTCGGACCGCGTCTTGAATTTCAAACGGCCCGTGTGCACCCTTGCGGCCGGAATTGTTTTTGACGTGGGGTTGTTTTTTGATGCGACAGCGGGTGTGTTTCTCATAACTACTTTATCATTGGCACCAATTGGTGTTATAGCAACAAAAATGCGCCGTCTGCTTCTCCCCCGACCATCCTCCCTACTCCGATCAACCACCCTCCCCACCAACATCCCTCGTCGAGCCTTCCGCACCACCAGCGCCCCTCTATCAACAACCACCCCCTCACCCTCACCCTCACCCTCACTCGATCCAACACCACCACCCCCAGAACAAGAAGAACCCCCCACCTCTCCACCATCACAACCAGACCCCGAAGAACAACAACCCCCAGACCTCCCCTCCCCTTACACCTTCCCCCTCCCCCTCGCCCCCAGCACCAACCACTCCTCCCTCCCCACCTTCCTCTCCTACGCCGCCCACACCTCCCTCGACCCAGCCTCCACCGTCTACATCGGCACCCACTACGAATACACCGCCATCCTCTCCCTCGCCCGCCTCGCCTTCACCCTCCACCGCGTCGGCGGCCGCTCCGACTACGGCATCGACCTCCTCGGCTTCTGGTCCCCCCTCCCCCCCTCCTCCTCCCGACGCCAACCCCCCCTCAAAGTCCTCGCCCAGTGCAAAGTAACCAAAACAGCCAAACCGCAATACGTCCGCGAGCTGGAAGGCGCCTTCATCGGCGCCCCCCCCGGATGGCGCTCCAAGGGCGTGATCGGAGTCTTGGTGGCAGAAAAGACAGCCACAAAGGGGGTGCGGGACGCGATCGGGAGGAGTAAGTGGCCCATGGTGTATGTAGTCTGCTCCAGGGAGGGGTTGGTGAGCCAGATGCTGTGGAATCAGCGGGCGGTGGAGGAGGGGGGGTTGGAAGGGCTGGGGGTGGGGAGCAAGTACAGGGTTGGCGAGGAGGGGGAGCAGGTGGAGGAGGTGATGTTGACTTGGAGGGGGAGGGAGGTTAAACCTGTCAAGGAGAAGCAAAAAAAGGAAAAAGAGAGGATGATTTGAGGGGGGGGGGAAATCGGTTTTGGGAATATACGGGCTAGAAAAGATCTAAAAAAAAAACATGTGGACGCGACATGGTGGTGGATGGATGGGATGAGGTCAGTCTAAATCAACAAGGTGAGAGATTTCTTGGTATATATGTTGCCGCTAACAGTTACAGAAATGTCCAACGATTGATTTGTTCTCTTGAACAAAATATGAGAAATACCATCATCACGCCATATCGTGTCAACTTCCAGCTTTCCTCAGAGTGTTGGCCATTATTCAAAGATGCTGCCCGCACAGGGCTGATACATAGAAATAAATCCGCAGGAAACAGCACCACCACCATTAATCCTCCCAAATAGCCGCCTTGGCCTTCTGCGCCTCCTCCTCCTTCTTCCTCTGCCTCTCTCTCTCCTCCTCCCTCCTCTTCTTCTCCTGCTCCTTCACCGCCCGATCATACGCCTTTTGCTCCTCCGTCGCCCTCGGCGCCCTGAGTCCCAACCCAGCAGCAATCATGCGTCGCGCCACGGCGTCGGTCTTTTCTGGGCGTCTGTCTGGTGCGGGCCCTGCTGACCGAGGACTTGAGTCGCCGCCGGGCCCGTCAAAAGAGGTGAAACCGAATGTGCCAGGGGCGTTGAGCGCTGATGGCGAAAAGGGTTGCTTTTTGGCTATGGGCGACAGGGGCGTTGGTGGGGGGGCGTTGGTGCCGGCTTGGGTGTTGCCTAGTGGCGTTTCTTCTGGTTCTGAGGCATCATCGTCGTCGTCGTCTTCTTCGTCTTCCCAGCTGTCGGCGACGGGGGCGGTTTTTTTCTTTGAGGGGGCGGCAGGTTTGGGTTTGTCGAGGGAGGTGGTTTGGAGGGAGAGTTTGGTGACCGAGGTGGTGAGTTCGTCGGTTGTGGTGTTGGAGGTCATGGTGGGTGTGGTTTGGGGGTTAAACACCAGGATATGGGGTGGTGTGTGCTTTGAGATATGGAGAGAAAAAAGACGGGAGGGCTGAGTGTAGGCTGGGAGGCTGGATATAAAAAGGCAACAACGACAAGAAACCACAGCCTGTGCTGTTGGGTCCAAAGGTGAGACGCCACTGGAAGGGTGGTGTCCCTGTTTAAACTAGGGGTTTTTGATCACGCGGTGGTGAGGCTACGCCGTAGAAGAAGCTGGGGAGAACCCCGAAGTAAAAGCAGTGCCGCTCTTGGGCGTCCGACCCGCGTGGGGCAGCAGTATGGTTCGAATTTGGAGTTGATGGTTTGCGGTTCTTGGGGTAGAACCAACAGACTGCCGGATATAGTGCGGTGGATGGTGGATGAATGAGATGGTGCTACAGGAGAGAGCCGTAAAAATGTCGTCCTGGGTATATCTGTAGAGTTGTAATTAACTTGTAGTCAGATCAAATCCTATATCAATGCCACCGTCTATTTCAAGACCTTCAAGGTTTTGGAAACGCAAGCCCCTGCCGTTGAAACAAAGCCCAACAGCCAGCAGCTTGCAATTGCGGGGGCGGGGCACTGAGGTGTGGAGAAGGCCTTCCCAAGGTCGGACGGGAAGAGTGCCGGCGATGACGGAGGCTGAAAGCTGCCTGTGGCTGAACAGCCGGGACCCCCTGTTGCGCGGGTCTGGGCGCCGTGCGTTGCCGCCTGTACAGTTGCCAGTAGGTTCTACCGTTTGCCGAAAACTGCCCGTAGCTCTCGCCTCGCCTCCCGCTGTAGCTTCAATCGCATTATTCAGACATCACCACTCGACCGCTACCCGTGTGCTTGGCCGTGTACCCCCCCGTACCTCGGAGCTTTACCATTACAAGTAGTGAATCCCCCCTTCCGACGTCTATAGAGGATTCTGCTCCGTTTTTTTTCTCCCATTCTTCTTCTTACTTTTGTGTACATTATTTCCCTCCCCTCGAGCTCGACTCGACATAATCAACCCCTCGTTTGCTCAGTTCGAGAGCTCGAGCTTGATTACAAACCCGCAAAATCCTGACGTCAAACCGCCCTCCCCCCCACAACCCAACGAAGACCTGTGTTATTTCCCCTCGCACTGCCCACAATGCTGCCGCGACAGCGCGTTCTGCGCATGCCCTCGCCGAGGCATACGGTTCTCTTCTCTACAGCTTCCAGACGAACAAGCATCTGCTCGGTAAGAGCGTCGTTACGGCAAGGGCAACATATCGCGCCGCGGCTGCAGGGCTTCTCGAGGGACAGCTTCCCGTCATCGCTTTCGCCATTCTCCACGCACGCCGCTTTAGGGAAACAGCAAAAGGGTTCGGGCTTCTTTGACGGCATCGAGCCGTTAACGGACGAGGAAAAGAAGGCAAACAAGGAGAACCAAGAGAAGGAAGCGGCGGCTGAGGAGAAGGAGGAGAAGGAGGAGAAGGATGTCGAGAAGGCCAAGTCTTCTAGCTCCGAGGCGAAGACGAAAGAGGGCGGCGGACAGGGAACCCCGGAGTCGCCGGAGAATAAGGGGAGTGCTGCCGGGAGTGCCGCCTCGGGGTCATCGGGGGAGGGGTCAGGAGGGGATGGCGGGAAGAGGGGACGGAAGCCGGGTGACAAGGCGCTTGCGAAGCCTGTTGTCCCTGAGATTTACCCTCAGGTGATGGCTATCCCCATCGCGAAGAGGCCGTTATTCCCTGGGTTTTACAAGGCGATCACTATCAAGGATCCCAATGTTGCCGCCGCCATCACCGAGATGATCAAGCGTGGTCAACCATACGTCGGTGCTTTCCTGTTCAAGGACGAGAATGCCGATGACGACGTTATCAGAAGTGCCGACGAGGTTCACGACGTGGGTGTGTTTGCTCAGATTACTAGCGCTTTTCCTATGACGGGTCAAGGTGGCGAGGGAACTAGTCTCACTGCCATCCTCTACCCTCATCGTAGAATCAAGCTCTCCGAGTTGATTCCCCCGGGCGCTGCGGACACGAAATCACCGGCATCTACAGAGCCAACACCGGAACCGATACCCAAGGCTACAGACGAGTCTACTCAGAAGGGTGATGTTGTGGCGAGCTTTGAGGAGAGCGCGGTTGTGCCACCACCAAAATCAGACGTTACCCAGAAGCAATATGAGCCAACATCCTTCCTCAAGAAGTATCCCGTTAGTTTGGTCAATGTCGAAAACCTGACGGAAGAACCTTACGACCCTAAGAGCCAGGTGATCCGGGCCGTCACTAACGAAATCGTCAATGTCTTCAAAGAGGTCGCCAGTATGAACTCTCTTTTCAGGGACCAGATATCCACATTTTCCATGAGCCAGTCTACCGGAAATGTCATGTCTGAGCCGGCCAAGCTTGCCGACTTTGCTGCGGCGGTGTCGGCTGGTGACCCCAATGAGCTCCAGGAGGTTTTGTCGAGTCTGAATGTTGAGGACAGAATGCACAAGGCCCTCCTGGTGCTGAAGAAGGAGCATGTCAATGCTCAGCTTCAGTCCAAGATCACCAAGGATGTGGAAAACAAGATCACGAAGCGTCAACGGGAGTACTGGTTGACGGAGCAGATGAAGGGCATCAAGCGTGAGCTTGGGCTGGAATCAGACGGCAAGGACAAGCTGGTTGAGAAATTCAAGGAGAAGGCGGACAAGCTGGCCATGCCGGAAGCTGTGCGCAAGGTCTTTGATGACGAACTCAACAAGCTTGCGCATCTCGAGCCAGCCGCCTCCGAGTTCAATGTTACCCGCAACTACCTCGACTGGCTCACGCAGATCCCATGGGGTCTCCGCAGCGCCGAGAACTTTGGCATTCAGCACGCCATGACTGTTTTGGATGAAGATCACTACGGTCTCAAGGACGTCAAGGACCGCATTCTCGAGTTCATCGCCGTCGGCAAGCTGCGCGGGACTGTCGAAGGCAAGATCCTCTGCTTTGTCGGCCCGCCGGGTGTGGGCAAGACCAGTATCGGTAAATCGATCGCTCGCGCGCTCAACCGCCAGTACTACCGCTTCAGTGTCGGTGGTCTTGCCGATGTTGCTGAAATCAAGGGTCACAGGAGGACATATGTCGGTGCTCTGCCCGGCCGTGTCATTCAGGCTTTGAAGAAGTGCAAGACGGAGAATCCCTTGATTCTCATTGACGAAATCGACAAGATTGGCCGTGGATACCAGGGCGATCCGTCATCTGCGCTGCTCGAGCTGCTTGATCCCGAGCAGAATAGCTCTTTTCTCGATCACTACCTCGATGTGCCGGTGGATTTGTCCAGGGTGCTGTTTGTCTGCACCGCCAACATGACGGATACGATTCCCAGGCCGCTGCTGGATCGCATGGAGGTGATCAGACTGTCTGGGTACGTGTCTGACGAGAAGATGGCGATTGCGGAGAGGTACCTCGCTCCTCAGGCGCAGGAGCTGGCGGGGCTGAAGGGGGTGGATGTGGAGCTCACCAAGGACGCCATTGAGGAGCTGATCAAGTCGTACTGCCGGGAGGCGGGAGTGCGTAACCTCAAGAAGCAGATTGAGAAGGTGTACCGGAAGAGCGCGCTGAAGATTGTGCAGGAGCTCGGGGAGGAGGTGCTGCCGGAGGAGGAGGCGCTGACGGAGGAGGGCAAGGTTGCGAAGGAGGAGTCGGCGAAGGAGGAGGAGGCGGCCAAGCAATCGGAGGAGCCGGCGTCGGCCAACACGGAGGCTACGGAGAAGGAGACCACCGAGGTGCCGAGGGTGGCGCTGAAGGTGCCGGAGAGCGTGCACGTTAGCATCGACAGGGACAACCTCAAGGACTACGTCGGTCCGCCGGTTTTCACGTCTGACAGGCTTTACGACGTCACGCCGCCCGGTGTGACGATGGGGCTGGCGTGGACGCAGCTGGGCGGCGCGGCCATGTACGTGGAGGCTATCCTGCAGTCGGCGCTCAAGCCGGCGTCTCGGCCGTCGCTGGAGATCACGGGCAACCTCAAGACGGTGATGAAGGAGAGCTCCGCGATTGCGTACAGCTTTGCCAAGTCGTGGATGGCGAGCAAGTTCCCCAAGAATGACTTTTTGGACCACGCCAAGATCCACGTGCATGTGCCCGAGGGGGCGGTGCAGAAGGATGGGCCGTCGGCGGGGATCACGATGGCGACGAGCTTGTTGAGTCTGGCGCTGGAGAGGGAGGTGAACCCGACGGTGGCGATGACGGGGGAGTTGACGCTGACGGGGAAGGTGTTGAGGATTGGGGGGCTGAGGGAGAAGACGGTGGCGGCGAGGAGGGCGGGGTGCAAGATGGTGTTGTTTCCGAGGGATAATGAGAGTGATTGGTTGGAGTTGCCTGATGTGAGTTTTCTTCTTCTTCTGTTCTTCGTGAAGTATAGGGAGTGAGATTGATGCTAATATCTGTGATAGAATATCAAGGAGGGGATCGAAGGCAGGCCAGTGAGCTGGTACTCTGAGGTATTTGACCTGATCTTCCCTGATCTGGACAAGGAGAAGGCGAATCAGAGTAGGGTGGTGGTGGAGGGCAAGGAGGGCAAGGAGAGCAAGGAGGAGAAGAAGGATGGGGAGGAGAGTGATTAGGCGGAGTAGACAAAGATGCATTGATAGAGGGGTTGGTTTTGTAAATATTAAATTGTGTATAAAAACAGCGAAAGATGGGAGGTGGTTCTTTTGGTCATTAGATGGATGGGGCAAGGAATGGGTTGGAACCTATGGGATATGGTAGGTGGATGATGGATGGGAATGGAAATAGGGGGGGGGAAGGAGGAACAGCGGTTTTTTTTTTTTGCATGGAAGTGAGGTTTATACGACAGCAAAAAGGATATAAAAATGAGAAAGAATCTTCACTCCTCTAGCTTTTGTTTTGGGTGCATGTGTTGGTCAATGGTGAAGAAGGGTAGGGTTTGTTCAGATGGGATGGATAATCATGGGATTACGTTCCTTGGTAAGGTAAGGTAGGTTAAGTGGTTACTGACAACCTAGGTATGGGAAAGAAGTCTATGCTAAGGTAGGTTGTAATGAATGTGTGACGGAGGGGGAAAATCTCCATGTAAGTGGACATTTGGGGTGTGGTAGTTGGTTGGGTGGAATTTTATTTTCCATACTTGAGACGGTGATGAGAGTTGAGCTTGAATTGTTCATTGTATAGGTAGTCAAGGTAGTTAGGGGGGGGGGAAGGGGGGGGGGGGGGAGAAATGATGTTTTCATCGCTCAAGGTAAGAGAATAAGTGGGCAGAGGCAATCAAAATATCTAGGAGTCAGGTCGTGTGTAGTGCTATGTAGGTACTAGGTATGGTTGAGGTATTGAGAATATGTTGCGAGGTTTTCAAAGTCAGGTAGCAAGCCAGGGCCGCATCTAGCCGAGCAGATGGGATAATGCGATCTAAAACTGCAAGTGTTGTATGTACAGTACCTACGGTGTGTCCGATTCCTTGGTACGGGCTAGATGTGTCTCTTCCAACCTTATTAGGTACCACCTCGATATCCTCGATTATCCAGCAAACATGAGCTGATCTATCAGACCGTATGTATGCCCTTCTTGATCGGAGGGTTAGGTAATTCATGATAAACTGATGACCTCTTGGTAAATTTGGCCAGGCCTGACTTTGAGCACACCCGCTCTCAGTGCCCAACTGGATGTATGTACTGTACCTATGGACCCCCCTTTTTGGGAAGGAAATGATAGGAGTAAAGTGTGTGGTATGTGTGGTGTGATAAGGCTCTTATTGGCAGTGTGTAAGTTGAACCTTTTTGAGTTCCATTTCAGATTGGCCATGCTGCTGCTGCTGTACACCACGAGAGAAACTTTTTTTCTGATCGGATTGGAAAAGCAAGACCGGGAAGGCCGGTCAGAGGTATGAGCTCATTTCTTATTCTCAAGAGTACTTCTGGATGCAACGTTGGAAGTTTCCTGTCCTTGGTTTGTTGTTATTGTTGTTGTTGTTCTTTGGAAAGAGACGGCAGCATTGAGGTGCCCTAGGTAAGGTAAGGTAGGCAATCGACACTTTCGGGCACAAAAAGTAAAGGTATTAACTGTTGTAACCTGAGTGGTATCACGAAAGTATCCAACGCTAGCGTGGAGGTAACTTCTAGGGCGATGTTGTGAATAGGAGAAATCGGGGAGAAAAAGCTGACGTATGAGATAACATGCCGGCATATACGGAAAGAAGCAAAAGAAAAATCAAATGTCTAGCTGCATACAGCCTTATTCCTTTAAACCGCAATGCAGACAGGTTGGCAGAATGTCCTGTCAGAGTTGGTTTTTTATGTGATGGCTTGCGTTTGGGCATCAATTGACCCTCCCTGATCGAGCAAGAGGCGGGGAAGATGAGTGGCTGTGGGGATGGGGGGGGGAGAGGGGTTAGGGAATGGTTTACATACATACATACAGGTTCGGATGATGCTGCATGGAAGATGCAGGGCTGTTTGGGTTGGGAACCCGGGAAGGGGATGATGCTGCTTTCCGTTGCGCGGGATGGGCTAGCTTGAGGAGAACCTTGAGGGTGAGGAGGCTATAGTACTGGTGGTGCTAAGATGCGTGGGGGGTGAGGGGTTGTGGGCCTTGTTGAGGTAAATCTTGAAGCTTTGAAGACATCACATGTGTATGTTAGATTAAGAGAAAGACCATGCTTGAATGCAAAGTGCTCGGAGTAGCCGCCCACACCGCGGTGGTCAGACGTCTACCGAGTCCGGTCCGGGCAAAGACCAACGGTTCGGTATTATCGTCATCGTGGTGTCGTGAATTGGGCTGCCATGGGGCTTGGGGCTCCCCGGGGGTTGTGTTGTCGATTGGTTGAAGCAAAGACGATGACGAAGTTTCAATCAAGGCTGTGCAATGAAAGCTTCAGGCCCAGAGAGAGAAATACGAATGATGGATTATCGGGCCGTTGCTGTAAGGTAAGGGAAACCTGCAGTTCTGACGATGAGCTACATTACCTACATATCTTGCCTAGGGCACGTGGCCAGGGGTGTCTGTGGTTATCCGGAATGAAGGCATATATGGGATGAAATCATAGTTCTGGGTGACGAAGCAGAATCATTTGTGAGCAATGTACACCGCCGGGCCTTTTCTTACTATTGTTGTTGAAGATCTGAGTACCGATCCGAATCTCACTTGCAGATGGCTTACGGCTAGCGGTCCAATTCTGAGAACGGGAGTAGCAGGCTTTGTTAATGAATTTTAAGCGGTCGACTCCAGCTCTGACCAACTGACCTCTGTCGTCACCCTGGTGTCGATGAAGTCGTTTCGATCAGGTCACGATAACCTCAAAAGGAAGACCCACCGGGGTTACAATAAACATCACTGTGGGGTCTCGGCTCAACCCCTCAGTGGATCTTGGGCGCAACGCTCCCGCGCCAACCCCCTGGTCACCCCCATTATTTACATCTGGAGATCAACGTTCAGGTTTGAGACAAGGAGAAGAGATCCAACGTCGGAAGAAGACATGGGGGATCCATCGCTGGCCTCGTTCAAGTGGCCGTCACAAACTCGACCCAGCAGCTGTAGGGTACGGAATACGTGCAGAGAACCCGGCACGGCAAAGGTACATACATACAGATAATAAGTTGGTACATCCACAGCGCTCGTTACACGTGTTGCACCCCACCAAGAAACCCAGCCTCCATCGTCCCACCATCACCGATTCGAGTCGTCTCTCTCTCTGTCTCTCACGCACTTATGTTCGTCGACTTGCAGCATGCAGGAGGAAGGAG
This sequence comes from Cercophora samala, assembly GCA_030512305.1. Classification (NCBI taxonomy): domain Eukaryota; kingdom Fungi; phylum Ascomycota; class Sordariomycetes; order Sordariales; family Lasiosphaeriaceae; genus Cercophora; species Cercophora samala. The sequence goes on along the minus strand of JAULSY010000024.1, from coordinate 132,574 downwards.
AATGAGTGAGCGAATCCGCGCCAACCCCCATGCTCCCCCCCCTCGTACCCCCTCACTCTCACTGTTACCCTTCGTTTACCTCTAGTCTACCACGAGGTACAAACTCCTCTCAGGAGACCTACCCCGTGAGGAGTACCTTACCTTACCTAGCCTCAATCCTGCCTGCCTACCTCCCATTCGAGTTGAGAGAGAGAGCCTTCCATTTGGGTTCCTGTGCTGTGCTGTGCTGTGCTGTGCTGTGCCCGCCTGATAAGCAAGGCCTTACATCCATTTTCATCCCATCCATTCCATTACCTATGGCAATTTAGCACCTGTCACTTTTTTTTGTTCCTTCTCTGTGCATTCTCACCGTCCAACTTTTCTAAGCGCTACAACTCTCACCCGCCAAACCACCTTTTGCGCCTATACTCCGTATCAACCTTGCGAACTATATACACGACCGTTCAGTTTCAGCCACGGCGTTCAAGTGAACAATTCTTCCAGTAACTACTACCCCGCCTAGGTACCAACAAACGCCCCGTGGAATTTCCATGAACCTCGCCATGATCTTCTGATTTTTACCTACCTTACCTACTCCCCGCAATTCGGCTGTCCGCATGTGGCTTTTCCGTGCTCTTGCTTGATGTAGTTGCTGGCTACCTACCTACCTAACTTTGTTACCCCACGCTTCTCTCGATATCTACAAACGCTTTGTATCGGCTTCGACAATCGTTGGAGTTATTAGTGGGAACTTGGAGAAGAACGTGTTGGAAGACAAAACCGAAAGGGTAGAGTTGGTCAAAAAGAGCCGTCAGGGTACCCTCGGGGAAACAAAAACCTCCCAACTTCTACAACCTACACCCACCCAACAGCAGCAAACTTTGCCTGTTTCCATTCCTTTGATCCCGACACTCTCGAAACAATTCCAATGGACCTCCCACCCCAGGTCGAACCCCCCGGGGGAAGCGATGGCGCCGATCAGCAGCAGCAGCAGCAGCAGCAGCCGGACAGTAATGACCCATCCCACCACCACAACCAACCCAGCCTCTGGCGCCGTCTCAACCTCTTCCACCGCGACAAGGGAAACGGGTCTTTGGACGGTATCCCCAGGATACAAGGGGAGGATGACAGCGTGAAAGATGGCAGCGCTGCTGCTGCTGCTGCTGCCAAGAGGATATCAAGAAAAGTAGTCCCCGGTCTGCCGAGGGCGCCGACGTTCAAGAGACAGCAGAGCGAAAAGAGGCATCGGCTGGAGCCGATACGGCCGACGGCTGCGGAGAGGAGGGCTGTGTCGATGGATAGGAGGGTGATGCTGGGGAATGGCGGTGGGGCGGGGGTTTTGGGGCAGGGGGATCCGAGGGGTAGCGCGCCTGATTTTCTTGGGCGGCAGCAGCAGCAGCAGCAGCAGCGGCAGCAACAGCAACCCTTTGGTGGTGGTGGTGGTGGTGGTGGTGGAGAGGGGGGTGGGTATGAGGGGAGTGTGCCGTCGGTTTTGGTTGATGATGAGGATGACGATGATGGGGGGAGGATGGAGAAGGGGTATTTTGGGGGTTATGGGCATCATGGTGGGTTTGGCAATAACAACGAGGAGGACGATCACGAAAACGACGCCGATGGGTCAGAGCTGGACGACGATGGCCGGCAGAGCGTCACCACGTCGCAGTGGGAGGCCAAGATTCACGACGAGCTGGAGCAGATTTGGATCTTGAACCTGTCGATGCATTTCCGGGACAAGTCCAAGAGGGAAAAGTTTTTTGTGACGTACCGGCAGCAGGAGCACCTGTGGAGGAGGGTGACGGTCAGTTTGGACTACCGGAACGCGCCCGAGGGGAGCTTGGAGATGGAGCTGGCGCAGACAAAGTTTCAGAGGGAGAAGAGCGCCAAGATTTATGAGGCGATTCGGGAGAGTCTGATGGATATTCAGTTTTATGACTCGGTTACGAACTTGAAGCTGCAGACGACGGATGGGAGGTTGCATGTGCATGTTGTGGAGGATGTTAATGTGGGTTTTTTTTCTTTCCCAACCGTGTGGGATATATATATATATATTTGGGGGGGCTGTGTTTTGCTGACTTTTGTTTGATTAATAGGAGATTATTAGCTACCCGTCGGTGAGGTTGATTCAGCATACGGGGTGCAGGAAGGTCAGGGAGAGGGAGATGGAGTTTGATTCGCACATGTCGGGGTTTGTGTACAAGATGAGGGTGAACGGGCAGGTGCTCATCAAGAAGGAGATTCCGGGCCCGGACACGGTGGATGAGTTTCTGTACGAGATCAACGCGCTCAACTCGCTGAGGTCGGCGAGGAACGTCATTCAGTTTTATGGGGTCGTGGTGGACGACCGGGAGGAGCACGTCACGGGGATTCTGATCAGCTATGCGGAGCAGGGCGCGCTGATTGATATTCTGTACGATCACGCCCATGAGCACCCGCCTCTTCCTTGGTCGATCCGGGAGAAGTGGGCGAGGCAGATTGTGGCTGGGCTGTCGGAGATTCACGAGGCTGGGTTTGTCCAGGGGGATTTTACGCTGTCGAACATTGTGATTGATCACCACGGCGACGCCAAGATTATCGATATCAACAGGCGGGGTTGTCCGGTTGGTTGGGAGCCGCCAGAAGTCACGCCGATGATTGAGTGCAATCAGCGGATCTCGATGTATATCGGGATCAAGTCTGACTTGTACCAGCTGGGGATGGTGCTCTGGTCGTTGGCGACGCAGGACGATGAGCCGGAGGCACAGGGGAGGCCGCTGCAGATTGCGGACGATGTGGATGTGCCGGCGTGGTTTGCGAGGATAGTTTATATCTGCCTGAGCGACAACCCGCGGAATCGGCTGCAGGCTTTGCAGCTGCTGGCGCTGTTCCCGGAGACGGAGGAGCCGTTGACTGCTGTTCCTGGGGGTTATATTCATGAGGATAGTTATCTGCCGCAGGAGTACATGTCGGATATCTTTTCGATTACGAGCCAGCCGCCGAACGTGATGAATGGGAATTTGGGGAATGAGTGGCAGTATATTGGGCCTAATAGTCCTACTACTCAGCCGCATGGAAGTGGTGGTGGTGGTGGTGGTGGAGGTGGGACTTTTGCGGAGGATCCGTATTTTTACCCGCCTAGGGGGAGGTCGCCGCCGTCGCCGCAACCGAGTAACCATCACGAGGAGGGGTGTGAGCCAACTGGTGGGAGGTTTGGGGGGGTGAGGAGGTTTAATACTTGGAGTGTGGGGGGGGAGGGGGGGTGGAGGCCGATGGTGCCGAGTGTGAGTGATTTGCCGACTAGGAGTGTGATTGGGGAGGAGTCGGATGTGGGAGGAGGGTTTAGGAGAGGAAGGCAGAGGGTTAGCCCGAGGCATGGGAAGATTGCGGTTAGTGATTATGGGGGGATTGATGGGATGGTGGCTAGTCAGACGTTGGAGATACCGAAGCAGCAGCAGCAGCAGCAGCAGGGGGGGGGGTTGGGATTGGGAATAGGGGAGAAGGAGTTGAGGACGCCGGAGTCGAGGGCGGATAGTGGGAAGGATATGACGGAGTTGGGGAGTACGCCGAGGGATGGGGCGGTGTTGGGGTTGGGGGGTGGGAAGGAGGGGGTTGAGGTGCTGAGGGAGACGGAGAAGCTTTTCCCGAGTATGAATAAAGACCTTCAGCAACCGGTTGATCAAGAGCGGCAGGAGGAGTATACTGCTGTGTTGGGGACTAGTTTGGGGAGGTTGGGCAGGCCGGACGATTTGAATAATATCGGGGGGGCGTTCTCGTTTGAAGAAAAGAGTAGGGGGATGCAAAGGAAGGGGAGTACGAGTAGCGGGAGTGGGGGCATTGAGGGGGAGATTGAAGAGGGGGATGAGATGGGGGATGAGGAGGAGGATGATGATGTGTTGGGTATGGAGTTGGATGGGGAGTTGGAGAAGACGATTGGGCTGGATGTTGTCATGAATGGGAATGCTGTGACGATTTAGCACAGCCATATTGGAGGATGGCATTGGACTGATGATCAAGTCGTTGAGTGTGTCTTGATGGGTTATGGCGGGCATGATGGACGGTGGTTACCTAGATGGCGCTGGATGACGACAACAATGACTAACGAGCGATCGAGTCATTAAGAAGGTACAGATATATCAAAACAGCTACTGAGTTTATTTCTCTTTTATATATTCGATCTGTTTTAGGCTTACGGGATGGAAGGATGGGATGGCATTTTGGCTTTAATTCTGTTTGGTTGTTTGTTGATGGGTGAATAGGGCGCAGGCAAGTTAGCAAGCGAGCGAGTTTCTGTTTATGATTCTGTCTTGTCCTGATGGGACTGGATACTGGGAGGGAGGATAGGAGGGTGTTGGGTGGTAGTCTGCCTTTAATGAGATTATGATATTTATGCGTTTATTTCATGACTATGGTGGCAGTGTTTGGCAGATACATGCAAGTCAAGCCCAGCTCAGGCTCTTAACATTGCCAATGATACTGGCCACATCGTGAGCAAAATAATGGAGACTGGCAGCGTAAAATTAAGTAAGGCCTTGAGAGATACTCGATATGCCCTTGAATAACCTTTGAAGGCCTTAAAAGATGTGGAAACACCTTCGACTATTTTAAGGCCTAATGTTATCTTTTAATACTGCGTTCGGCTTAAATAGCAGTCCCCATTCTTTTGTCCATGACGTGCTGGCGTCCCAAGAGTAGAGTGAGCGTGGGAAAGGTAACCGTTGCAGGCACGCAGGTTGGCTTGCAATTAATACAGGAGCCAGCCTCGAGCTTATACCCAACCCCACCGTGATCTGGGTGAGGCCCGAATGTGTGCTACTTGTTGCGTCTTTTTGTCGGTGCCATGATGTGAAGTGAAGTGAATATCAGTAAGCTAGCTCTAGCTGGCAACCCTGTGGTGTCATCTCTTAGTCCTGGTGTCATCTCAAGTGAGCCATAACTTCAAGATAATTGACACGCTTGGCACCCTTTGACAGCCATGACAGCTAGCGGAGAGTAAGACGTCAAATGTGGCGAGGATGGTCTGTGACCGGAGGTTGCGGCTCTGTACGTGGCAAGAGGAAGTGGCATACGCCGAGGCTCGATCTTCCCCAGCATTGCGGATGTGGCGCTGGATCTCCGGCTTTCCCATGACGCTTGTCAGGGGTCCGTCTTACATCTAATTAGTACATATTGTAGAGAAAAACCGTGGGTTGAAGATTCTGGAGAGTTTGTGTAGCGCTGATTGTGAGATACTGCCGGTGCTGGCGATAGCGTGGGATCCATTAAAGGCTTCTGCTCGGTAGATTCTGTCATGTGTGCATCAAGAGCCTGATGATAGCGAGAAAACATCAAGACACAGCAGCAGAGATATGGTGAGGTCAGACCAAGCATGTAAATGTTAGTGATCAACAGATGGCCTTGTTGAAGGTGGCGTCTTGGCAAATCCCAAGCGTTGAAGTCCAGGCAAGGCGAAACTCCACTTCAGCCTCGAATGACGACGGATCCTTCCGCCCGAACACCACGATGCAAAAGAGGGGCATCTTCGGTTTGTGGTGTGGCTTTCCATTTGGGAAAATGCGATTGGAGGATTCCCCAGCGCAGGTACCGGACAACGCATGGCTGTCGAAGATGACAGGCATCACAGAAACGGCCACCCTGCGTCTTTGCGTCGTGCTTGCTGTGAGAGTTTTGTCAGAGACAAGATCAGATGAACTGGCAGATGCTGTGGGATTCAACAGATGAGATGGTGATTGCTCGAGGTTTTTGACATGTGATTCAAAGACACAAGTTCTCCCTCCACACTCAGAATATGGGGAACCCTTGCGTCAGGTTTGCCACGGCCGGATTTGGGAACAGTGACGGAGGAAAGCCGTGAAGTTTTCAATGGCAGGACGCCGTTCTGGAAAGGCGGAGCTTGGACGACGTCGTGGACATGCAGATTTGACGGGCAGCCAATCAGAGACGGCCCTGACTTACAAGTCCCCCACCCAAACATGAACGCCTCCCCAACACTTTCCTCAACAAAATTCGGGAACGGCAAAAGTCACTTTGGTCAAGGCTGGGGAGATGCCTTCACCACCAACATGGTGCCATCCACATGCTATCCTCGGCAGAGGGATGCAGCTGTGACCTGAGCTTTGTTTGCACTGGCTGCTCTCGAAACCTCGGCCGGTGTTGATCGTGTCAGGAGCTCGTTCGAGAGATATCGGCCATCATCCCAGATATTCCCAACCATTTGAACTCTGTCCCAAAAGCAGAATTGGCCACTGCAAGCAGTTCCTGCTTCCGCCGGGATTCATTGCCGCCCGCTCCACTGATTGACAGCACCAGCATTGAGAATCAGCAGAGGCAAAAGCAGGTGCAAAAGGCTGGATTCACTGATCACTGCTGCTGTTGCTGGTGGTCCAATCGCTGTTGAGGAAATCCGTTGACGCTGGACAAAGAACTGGACGGAAAGTTACCTGGGTGGCCTGCCAATTTGCCTGCAAAATTAAGTACCCCAGGGACCCGGCACCCGCATGCCACCACAATCCTGAATTCCTGACGGGCCTCCCTCAACCCACCCACCGCTCACCCCCCCGCCTAAACCCACAGCTTAGACCCTTGCTTGCTTGAACCATCCTTTCGTATAAAACTTTCCGGCCAGCCCTTTCCTGCTTTGACTTTTACTTCCCTCTTGCCTGAGACCCCTCCATAACCGCCCTCCCGCGAACCTCTATTCCCCCCCTTCAACACAAATCGACGACGAGAGAGGACCAAGGCCGACGTCCTCATCGACCGCGATATTGTCAACCTCCGCGACCTCCGCCCTCAACATGGCGTCGTCGTCATCTGAGGTTCCCGCTTCGGCGGTCCTCCAGGCCGAGTCCTTCCCCGACGGAACCAAGGACTATGTCGCCATCCGCAAGAAGAACTGGGACATCAAGAAGCCTCGTAGGTTGCCATCTCGAGACATCCGGCTGCTCCGGCATTGCTAACAACGCCTCCCAACAGATATCACCGACCAGCCCATCACAGCCAAGAACTGGTACAAGCACGTCAACTGGCTCAACACCACCTTCATCATCTTCATCCCCCTTACGGGCCTCATCTCCTCGTACTGGGTGCCACTGCAGATGAAGACAGCCGTCTTCACTGTGCTCTACTACTTCTTCGCTGGTCTCGGCATCACCGCCGGTTACCATCGCCTTTGGGCTCACACCTCCTACAAGGCCACCCTTCCCCTCAAGATCTTCCTTGCCGCTGGTGGCGCCGCCGCTGTCGAGGGCAGCGCTCGGTGGTGGTCCAGTCTCCATCGTTCCCACCATCGTTACACCGATACTGAGAAGGATCCCTATTCCGTCCGCAAGGGTCTGCTCTACAGCCACATCGGCTGGATGGTCATGAAGCAGAACCCCCGCCGCATCGGCCGTACCGACATCACCGATCTCAACGATGACCCCGTTGTCGTCTGGCAGCACCGCAACTACATCAAGTCGGTCATCATCATGGCCCTGATTGTTCCCACCCTCGTTTGCGGTCTCGGCTGGAACGACTGGACCGGTGGCTTCGTCTATGGCGGTATCCTTCGCATCTTCTTCATCCAGCAGGCCACCTTCTGCGTCAACTCCCTTGCCCACTGGCTCGGCGACCAGCCCTTCGATGACCGCAACTCACCGAGAGATCACGTCATCACTGCCCTCGTCACCCTTGGTGAGGGTTACCACAACTTCCACCACGAGTTCCCCAGTGATTTCCGCAACGCTATTGAGTGGTGGCAGTATGACCCCACCAAGTGGTTCATCTCCATCATGAAGTTCCTCGGATTCGCCTACAACCTCAAGACCTTCCCCCAGAACGAGATTGAGAAGGGCAGACTCCAGCAGCTCCAGAAGAAGCTCGACCAGAAGCGTGCCACCCTCGACTGGGGTATTCCTCTCGAGAACCTTCCCGTTGTCACCTGGGATGACTTCGTCGCCGAGTCCAAGAACGGCAAGGCCTGGATTGCCGTCGCTGGTATCATCCACGATGTTGGCAAGTTCATTGCCGACCATCCTGGTGGCAAGACCCTGATCAACTCGGCTATCGGCAAGGACGCCACTGCTGTCTTCAACGGCGGTGTCTACAACCACTCCAACGGTGCCCACAACCTTCTCTCCACCATGAGAGTTGGTGTTCTCCGTGGCGGTTGCGAGGTTGAGATCTGGAAGCGCGCCCAGTCTGAGAACAAGGATGTCCAGACCGTCACCGACTCCTCCGGCCAAAGAATTGTCCGCGCTGGCAACCAGGCCACCAAGGTCGTTCAGCCCGTTTCCACTGCCGATGCTGCTTAAGTGTCTCGCTTAGCACAAGGCAATCTGTACAAATATTCACCCCCCGCCACGATTAGACGGCGTTTCAAAAGGGGTAGTCTGCGACCTGGGCGCTCTTCGCCAACCCAGAGTAGTCGACAACTGACATGACTTTCTGCTTGGGTGTCAGTTGGGTAGTCGGACATTTATGACGTGGGGAAAGCAAAGAAAGGAAAAAGCATACTTTGGCTCCCATGGACTCGTTTTCATGACAGCGAGGCGGTTGTGTTTTTTTCTTTTCTTTTGGGTCGGTCTTTGTTTCTGCGATGACGAAAAACGCCCATACACCCACACCCACATTTTTCTGTTTATTGTTGTCACAAAAGGGGCGTTTTTCGAGAGAATAAATCGGGCAAAGCATTGGAACTGGTGTTTATCTTCATTTTAGTTGGTTTCTTTCTGGGAATTGAAAATCCATCATCATTATCATCTTATGAATGCGTTTGCTTCTTTGCGCTTTGAGATGTGAGAAAGAATAGCATGGTTTTGCGCTGTCGTTCAGTTGTGTCTATTGTTGTTGGGTAATAATGACTGGTGTAGATGTAGATGTAAACAATGACTGGGCGAGTAGAAAAATAGGCGGGTTAGAATAGGGGGGTGATAATGAATAGATGATCAAAACATGAATGTTGTCTTGCTTGTTTGTGAGTTTGGCTTGTGAAAAAGTGAGGTTACATTGGGCTGGAGTGGTGGGGTTGGGAAGGGAGTGTCTCCATCAGCGAGGCTGAGGCTTTATGTTTGTTGCTGAGCCTTGTTGCAGTTGATTAAGAGGCATGAAGACAGGGTAAGAGGTTGGTGGCTGCAAAAGTGAGGCTTTTGTTGAAAGGGGTGTGTGTGTGGTGATGGGGGAGGGTAAAAAGGGCAGAGGGATGGGGGGGTGTCAAGAAGCCAAAAAATGATTGGTCTGATTATCTCTCCCGCCGGGAATTGAACCCGGGTCTCGAGCGTTGTTGGAATTGACAAGCTCACATACTGACCACTATACTACGGAAGATTTACAAGTGTTGGCACTTGTCGTAGAGGGGATGGGAGTTTGGGCGGGGGTTGGGTATATAAAGGTGAGGGGGGGATGTTGCAATGCCTCCTTTTGTGTGGTAATGTTGGATGTTAGATGCAACAATTAGGATGAAGATGGTGTTTATGGAGCTTGGGGTAAAAGGATATAATTTTGAGATGTGTTTTTGTTAGAGGGGGTCGTGTGCTGGGTATTGGAGCTTGTAGGTGTGCGGTGTCCTGTTGGGATAGGATCTTGGAGGTTGAGTGTTGAGGTGGGCTTGCTGGGCTTTGCATGGCTGTAAATGAGTTCTATCTAAATCAACTGTCAAAGTTTGGTCTCTCGGAGGTATAGCTGTGTGCGTTTTCAGAGGTCTTCCAACGCTCTGTTGTAAACTAGATAGTGCTTGCTGAATTGGAGTGGGATATCGCATCTCGGTGCATCTCGTTGATAGAAGGCATAAACTATCTACGGTATTTGGGAACGTTTTACTAGTCTTGTTAAGCACCTTTGAATCAGCGGGCAGAAATCTTGACTAAATATTTCTCAAATATTTACTTCACGTCTGCAGACTTGGAGGGTTTTGGCAGGTAAGTCCGCGTCTTAGAAGAGACCCCAAGGCTAATAACCCGAAAGCTGTCACATCGGACACAACCGATATACATCCTGACATACTCTAGAAACAAGATACAAACCATCTCCCATCAAAAACGTTTGTCTTTTTATAGTCATAGTGAATATCGCAGATAGAGTCGCAAACAATATGCCCACCCCATCCTGATACTAAGACCACATGCTCTCTCTCTATCTTTTATGAAAGAGATCTAACGCAGCGTAAATCCACAAACCCATCATCCCACCTCCCAAATATCCTCTCACAAAACACTACTGCCTCAAAGCTACACAATTGCCAGCAAACTCAGCCTCAACCTCTGACTCAACTAACTCCCCCCCTCCCCCTCGCTCCTTCCTCCCACCTCCCGCTCCTTCCGTCCCCATTCCCCTCCCTCCCTCATTCCTTCCTTCCTCTCTTACCCCCCCTATATATACCACCTTCCCTTCCCCCCTCCCAACAATTCCACAAACTCCCATATAGTGTAGTGGTTAGCATATCAGGTTTTCACTTCTGCTCCTACCTCTACCTCCCGAGGTAGGAGTGCCACAGTCAAAAAACCCTGGAGACCCGGGTTCAAACCCCGGTGTGGGAAAATCTTTTCTTTTTTTCCCTTTTTCTTTTTTCCTTCTTCCTTCCCTTTTCAGCCTCCTCCTCAGTCAGTCTCTCTCACGTTGCCTCCGCTCCCCTCCCCCCGACATCAAAGCAACTACATACACACCGAATTCCACCCCATCCTCAGGAATACCCATCTTAAATCTCACCGGTGTGAGGCCACAACAGGCCACAATTCTAGCACATGCTACTAGTTTTTGGGAGATCTGGTTGCCTTTTTGGTTTGTTCAAAAATGGATTGATTACAACAACAGTTCGGGTAGGTAAGATGGGTGGGCGCCGCCTAAGTGAGAAAAGAAAAAAACCACAAAGCGATAAACAACCTCCCGGTGTGTGTGAATTTCGTAGTCCAAGCCATCAAATACGTTGATGCTGCTGCTGTGGCCAAGGATGTGCACAGTTTCATCCATCAGCACAAAAAAAAAGGACGAGTACGGACCCAGTCCTCATCTGACATCCTCTCTCGTCCCCAAATCTCACTCACCCACCGCCCCACCTCACAAGGCCACACCAACCACCACCCCCAAAAAAGAGTTCTTAACTGTTTGTGTATTGCTTGCTTATACGTTTCAGAAAAAGAAAAAAAAACAGAGACCAGAACTAATCACATATCACCCTCATCAATCCCCTTTCCATTGGCAGAATATCCTACCCCATCTACCCCTCCCTTCCCCCATCTCATCTCTCATTCATGACCAAAACCCTCGCTTACTGGTCACCACCCTCAATCTGGATACCCTCCCTCAAGCCCTCAACAACCAACTCCTCACCCGCCAGGCGGCGGTAAATATCCCTGACATCATCCGTAGTCGTCTCAAAGTGGCTGGAAGCATCGTAGCTCTTGGAGATGAAGATGTTGTCCTTGGTGCCATCCTCGAGGGGCTCATACAAAGGAATAGGGGGGCCCTGTTGCAGAACACATATCACAGTCAGTATCAGTCTCACAAGCAGCACATATCACAAGGAGGAAACTCACCATAAACTGCTCCTCAATCTTGCCCAACCTCTCGATACCAGGCGCCAACTCAAGGTGGTGGTTGGACGAGGTCTCGGCAATGGTCGACACAATCGCGATCCAGTACCCCTTGGGGCAGACATTGTGAGCCGACGAGACGACAGCAATGTAAATGTCGTTCTTGCGGCCAACCTGGCTCTGGGGAATGATAAGCTGGGCAGAGTCCGCATCACTCGTGTTGGCCAAAGGATGCTTCAAGATGCAGATGGCCCTCAGCACATGCCCGGTAACCTTGACCTTGTTGGGGAAGTAGCTCGGGTCGCCAATGATGATCTTGGCCTTGGTCTCAAACTTCATCTCGGGCTCGATGTTGGTCATGGTGGCCTTGATGCCGACCGCCTTGTCGCCCTCGTAGACAACCTCGTCAACGTTGGTGTTGAGCATGTAAGTGCCGCCGTAGATGGCAGACAGACGGGCGAAACCCTGGGGGAGCTCGCCGAGGCCGTAGAGGGGGTAGATGTAGGGGGACTTTCCGTAGCGGGCGACGGAGTTGCCGTAGAGGCGGATGCGCTCGATGGCCTCGGGGGCAACGCCGGGCTTGTCGAGGTAGGCGTCGGTCTGGTAGAGGGCCATGGCGTGGCCGATGAAGTCCTTGGTGGTGGCCTCGAGGCCGAACTTGTCGTAGACCTCCTTCATGGTGCAGGTGGACATGTTGAGGCCTGGAATATACGCTGCTTGTCAGCCAAACGTCTTGCCCATCATAATCCCCGGCATGGAACTAACTAACCCTTGTGCGTCGCAGAGTCCTTGGGGTCGAACTGGCCAACCCACTCGATGAAGCTCTTCATGCGGCGCTTCTCAAAGATGCCCATCAGGGGGGACTTGAGCGCCTCGGCGGCATCTGAGGGGACCTTGGCCACGGTCGTCTTGGTTCCCGCACCCTGCTGGACATAGCTGCCGGCGACCTGCTTGAACTCGAGGTATCTGGTGACGTCGGTCGAGACGAGGATGTTGGTGAGCTCGCCCGAGGACATGAGGAACTTGGGGACGAGGTCGATGTTCCAGTCGTTCAGGCGGCCGTACTCCTTCCAGGGCTCGGTGCCCTTGGCATAGTTGCCATACTTCTTGTAGAGCTGTTTACCGACAACAAACACACCATGTTAGCGATCCCTCCGTTTGGTAGTATGTAGATGGGTAGATAATCATCAAATAGAAAGGAATGCATACCGTCTCAAGGTTAACCGAAGCAGCCTCGCTATTCAAAAAAGGGGCGCACGTAAGTCCAACGGTTCTCTCTCTCTTTTTCAAAACCAACCCAAGGGGGGGGCAGCAAACCAACTCACCCGCCGTAGTGGTCGTTGCGGTCAATGTGCAGCACCTTCTTCCCCTTGACACTGAGCACACCAGACAGGATGCACTCGGTCAAGCCGGTGCCCAGCACAATGACATCGTACTCTGGGGCGATCTCTTCAGCCATGATTTGCGTTTTTTTGTCTGTCTGGTCCCTTAATCGGTGTTTTGTTTGTTGGATGGGAGATGGAGAATGGGCGGTCTCTAGCTTGGGTAGGTAGGTGTCTGGCAGGTGGTGGACGCAAGCTAAAGCTCGGGGGGGGGGGGGAGAGGGAGGTGGGTCGAACTTATATTCCCTATTAAAGACGATGAAACTGAACAGAAAGAACAAAAAGGTTTAAAAACCCCCCAAGATTGCAAATCAAGAAGCAAAAAAAAGAACCAGGGCCGACAGGAGATCACGGTGGAAATTTGATGGACTGGCAAGAGGTTATTAGCAGCTGGCCAGGAAATGTTTCTCGATGTTAGGCTTAATATTAGGTCGTCATTCATCAGGGGGGCCTGGGGAGGGGAGGTTGCTTGCTGTCGCTCGCCGCTTGGTGGTGGTGGGGAGGAGGGGCGCGAAGTGGCAGCCCCGCATTCTGGGGTCTCCTTTGAGCTAATCAAGCACCATGGCGTCTTGTGATTCGACACTGAAAGACAGGCGGTCTGGGTCCCTCGTCTCGGCTCATGCCTCATTTATGCCTGGACATTGCCAGCAGCTGGAAGCCCATCAAACTTGCCGAACCAGCACGACGTCACATCATAATTCATGTCCCCAGTCCCAGTTCAGCTCTTTGTTTTGTTTCTGAAGAAGGTTCAAATACACTATCTGTACAAGAAGAAAACCCGATGATGCCGTCCCATCCATCCATCTATATACATCGGTTCAACGGCCTTTTTTTAACTCGTAGTGGCAATGGTGCTTTTTATGTCGTTGTTGATACACAGGGTATAAACCTCCCCCTTTATAACCTCGCCGCCTCACCCTGAGCCTTTCCCTGTGGTGGTGGTACCACAGCCTCGCCCTCCTCCTCAGCCTTGAACTCCAGAACCTCCTCCTCAGCCGCCTCCCCCTCAAGGTACTCCTTTGGCGTAAAAGGTCTACCCTTCCCACTCAAGTCAATCTCGGGATCATTCTCCGCCAGCTTAACCGCATCCTCCCAAGCATAAAACCTCTCCGTCAAGACATGCTTGATACCGCGCATCGTAATCCGGACCTGTTTTTGTTTTCCTTGAATTAGCATTTTCTTCCTTTTATATCCTCAACCCTCCCCCCACCCTCCCCCCGCAAAAAGACACCAGAAAAAAAAAACACTTACTTCCCTATCCCTCCCCTGCGCCTCGCTCTTCCCAAACCCCAACCGCCCCCTCTCCCTCTCCCACGCCCCCGTCGCGATCCTGTTCCTCTCCTTGACGCACACCCACCACAGCTTGTGCAGGTCCTCCCAGCTCTTCCCCCTCAGCTCCTCCACCATCCACCCCCGCCCGTGCTTCATGTCGTCCTCGGGCGACGCCGCCACCGTCTCCCGGTTCGGGAAAAAATCCCACAGCCCGTGATCGGGATCCACCTCCACGGGGGGCAGCTCCTCGCGGGGCTTGGGCTTGGGCAGGGGGTCGTCCGAGACCGACAGCCGCCAGCGGAGACCGGTGCGGCGGAGGGCGGACTGGCCGCGGGATTTGGACATGTCCTTGTTGGAGCGCGCGTTGGGGTAGGTGTGTCTCTTGAGGAGGGGGGCGGCGGTGGACAAGGGGGAGGTTTGGGTGAGGGAGGGGGATATCCTCTTGGGAATGTTGGAGGAGGTGAGTCTGAAGGCTGCGCCCAGGGAGGGGCGGACAGCCGAGGCGGTGGCCATCGTGATTCGCAAGTTCGGTCGGGTCGAAGGGGTTGTGTGTGTTCGCTGGTGGTGGGAAGGTAATTCTCGTTTTCGTAGCACTCGGATTTTCCTCCCTAAATGAGCGACTGTCAATCCAATTCGCCCCTGGCCGTCGACGCTGTATTGACTCTCAGTCGAACGGTTACTTGGTTGGTTGGTGGTGATCACAAAAAGAGTCCCACAAGCCAGCAGCAAAAGCCGTCGTCGTCGAACTGGAGCTGTCTTTGACTGTTTGCTAAACTGCAACTTTCAAAAATTTGGGTGGTCCGAGCGTTCCCATCCGGCGGCGCGGGCGGGCTTGCCCACTGTTTGGGCAGGGCGGTGGGGTGAGTGTGTGTGTGTCAAGCGGGAACTTCCGCCTCCTTGAACCTAAAGAGGAATTCATCCCACCAATAACTGCATACCCTTCCTTACCTACCTTGATCCAATCTGGATATCTGCATATTCATATTCCCATCTTCCTGAAGCCATCATCACCACAACTCAGGACATAATACATATCAACCAGTCCTGTCGACCTGTTGCTTTTTACAAAACTTGAACGACATAATCGCCTGGCCATATTACCGTCAAAGAAGAAACCTTCAACAAAGTTGTAGCAACTAACAAAACAATGACCCTCCTCCAGTACGTGTGTCCTCTGTGATCCCCATGAGAGCTACCTACCTAGATAGTTGACTAACAAACCTCATTAGAACCTACCAAGGCCTCTCCCCCAAAGCTAGACTAGGCGTCGGCTTCGGCCTTTTGGCCTGGGGCCTCATCGGTCTCAAGCTCTCAGACAAGGCAGAGGAAAAGCTAGGCTACACCCCAACCGAGCAGGACAAGGCCGAGCTCGACAAGATAATCCCAAAGATTCACTCTGTACCGAGGGAGAAGCCCTCATCATCATCACCAACGCAGTGAGCTGGAAGGGGCTGAAATTTCAATAAATTATAATTACCACACAATCCCCCGTACTTGCTTGTTGAGCAATCATGTCGGCTTGACAGTTGCATTGCTTGCTCCTCCAAATTGTTTGTCTTAAGAGGCGAAATCACCAACATCACACATCAATCTGGGACAAGAGACTCCTTATAACAACTCATAACCACCTTGCTCTGTTTTAACCTCCGCTTCTAGTAGAAAAAACGTATGTAAATATGTTCTGACATGATGTACAAGGTTGCCCCAGCCAGTTTTCCTTTTCGATCTCCCTCCGCTCATCGATCTCCCTCCCCCCCGATTTCAACTCTCCCCACAACCATCCATCATCACCCTTTTCAAACCCATCCCTGACTTTTCCCTTCCTCCCATTCAGCTTTTTTATTAATAGATTTTTCATATCTCTCCCCCACTCCCGATACTTGCTGACCAAGTTAACAGCAGCATCCATTCCCTGCTCCATCATCCATCTACCCATCTTCCTAAACCCCCACCCCCTTGATGAACCCCCACCCCCCCAGTCTATGTTCGTTCGATCGTTCGTTGCAGGTGAGAATTCTGGGAAGAATAAAACCTTGTCTAATGCAAAGCCACACCACCCCATAACACACTCCATAAAACAGACGAGAAGAAAAAAATGGAAATCTAAGACTCTGATGAATCATCCGCATGAGAATTGAAGACGCCCACACCACCAATGCCCACCATCCACGTCTGTAGAAAATGCAAACCGCAAACCACCGAGTTTGTGACCAATCTGATGCAAACGGAGGGGGAATCGAAACTTTTGGGGATGTGTCGCCCGTGCGTGTGTCAGAGGGAGAGGGACACCCAGATCATCATAAACTCGGAAAAACCACTTTCAGCTCGCAAACGCAAAAACAAAAACAAAATAAAAAAAAGACCAAGCACAAAGAGACCGCAGGAAAAAAAACCATGAATAAAAGGACTAAGCGAGACCACCCCATCCTCTGTAAAAAAAACAAAAGGAGCACTAAAACGCCGATGATGCAGTTTGTTGAGCTGTGCCCAGCACACTGGGTCGCTATTATGCCGATATTCCTCTCTTTTTCTCCGCTGCCGAGTTGCATTTCCGGATGACTACCTCGTCGAATAGGGGAGACGCCGGAATAGTTGTGTCATGTCCAGTGTCGTGTCCGCCGCCCCGTATGCCTCATCGATGTCCCCCACTGATCCCATATCCTCGCCCCGTGCGGCCCCGTCTGTCAGAACCCAATTCTTGACCGATTTTAGCATGTGGATGACACGCGCAAATCGTTGATCCGGATTCATGACGAGATCAATATGCCGTGTTGTCCTCAAAAGATGGGTCGCCAACCAATAAAAATGTATGCCGTCCCTACAGAATCCATACCGCCCGAGATAAGCCGCGGCCGATGGAGGGAACTGGACCGCCATGTCATGATCCCAGTTCGCCTTGAACTTGTCCAAAGCCGTCACCAACGTCTTCAAGGTTTGCGGATCAACAAGGTTCGCCGCAATATCCGTGGGGGTCGTGCGACCACTACCGTGCGGAACAGGGCTTCCTCGCGCATCAACAAACCAAGCGTTCGTCGGCAAAGGCGTGCTGGATCGACTGATGGCATTCCTGCCCTCCAATTGGACCTGCCTCAAAATGTCGAGCAGAGCATGGATGAGAATAAATTTTCCGTAGAGATTCGTTGACCCGGGCAAGACCCGATAACTATTGTCGAGCAGCGCCTTGAGAACCATGCGCATCTCAGGTTGCGTTGTACGTCGAGTGCCATCGGGATTTCGTATTTCGGCAGCTGCTGGCCCGCAGAGTCCCAGAGCTTCAGCACATTCAACCGCGTTGCTCGCCTCCCACGCCGCGTCATCCGCAGGGAGAGGCAGCCGAAGATCGAATGGTGTGAACTCGGGACCGCAGTTAAAATAGAGCCCCAAAGCCGCGTCATAGATGAAGATAAGATACATGGTTCTGACACGAGTCTCCTGGCCCACCCAGCGCTGCCAATCGAATTGCGAAACCAGAAAGTTATGCGAGACGAAGTTCGACTGGTGGAGCGGACTGAAAGACGATTCTCCTTGCGAGAGACTGAGCAAGCCGGCTTTGCGAGCCAGATTGGCAACCAAAGGCCAGATTCGCCGGGCTTTCTGACGCTGGGCTGCGGTACCATGCCAGGTAAACAGAACTTGAACATGTGCAATTGCCTGGAACTCTTCCAGGGCCGATTTGGATGCCCAGTCGTAAGCTTGTGCAAATCCTTCGTCCTGGGCCAATGAAGCCCTGAACAAAAGAGATGAGCTTTCAAACGAAGTCTTGAGCACTTCCATGATCTCCCGAATGTTGTCAGGAGGAATTCGGTCCGAGTAGCACGCCCCTACGATGCACATGGCGGCCAAGAGGCCAACATAGGCTTCCAGAGCGCGGAATGTCGGAATGTGAACCGTAGCAAAGTGCACGTGATAATTGGTATACTGTTCCAAGAAATGTCGAATGTTGTCGGGCTGGAAATAATGGTGGATGAGTTGGGCAGTGGGATTAGTGGGATCAGTGGTGGGGCACAGGAAGTCGATGATTCTGCGGGATAGGTGGTGATACGCGTTAGGATACGAGGGCGGAATTCCCCACGAGGGGAACGTAGACGAGTCGGTGGCTGTGTCGCCCGGAATGATGCCAACCGCTCGCGCAGAGCCAGAGTTAGGCTCGGGTTTGGCCGCGGTCGCCTTCTCCTGTTCGCAAGTTAGGTCTTTTCCACACATTAATGAAGAGATATGAAATGGGGTGAGGGGTGGTTCGCACCTGCCTGCGAGAACATCTGCGCCCAGCCTTCGCCCTGGCCGCCGAGGAAGGGCATGCCGTTCCCGTTCTGGGGCATGCTGTAGTTGGCCAGCTGGGGGTTGATGTTGGCCGTCATGTTGTTCGAGACGTCGCCGCCGGTATAAGTCTGGTCAAAACTGCCAGGACGCGTCGAGGCGCCCATGACAGACCCAGTCATGCTTCTCCTATCGCGATTGGCGTCTTCGATTCGGTTAATGCTGCTCGATCTCGACAATTGATTCTGATCGTTGGCCATGTTGTTCATGGCCTCGGGGGTAGGTATCAGGCCAAATGGATGCTGCACCATTCCGTCACTCGGAATGTTGGGCATGCCATTCATGTGGTTTACCTCACCTTCAATGGCCTTCTGCTGAGCAGCAGCATTCTTCTTGACGTGCGCCTGCGGATGAGACAAATGGCTCGCGCCCGTAGGGTTGCCGCGTCTGACCGAGCACTTGATGAAGTGACGCTTCAGGATGTCGCTGCGCGAGAAGGTGTCGCGGCACAGAACACACATGTAGGGGCGGTCGCCAGTGTCTACGGGGGAAGGTTAGGTTATACAAGACACGGTCACGGAGCTTTCAATTGAGTCAACTTACGTCTGAGCAAATGACGCTTCAGATGCTTGGCATGAAGATAGGTCTTGGTGCAGTGAGGGCAAGGAAACTTGCCGTCAGCATCCTTCTGGGGGATCTGGTTCTTGGCTCCGGTGGTGCCAGGAGCAGGAGCGGCGGGCCGGCCCGGAGCACTGGGGAGGATGCCTCTGCGGCCCTGGGAACCGACAACGTGAGTCGGCTGGTCGCCACCCTCGGGCAGCATGCCGTTCTGGCCCATCATGGGGCTCTGGACATAGGGAGAGCTAATGCCAGCCTGCGGCATTCCACTAGCCGGCATCGGGCGGAGAACAGGTGGGGCCCGGGCGCCGGCCGGAGATGGGGCCGGAGCAATTGGCTGAGGATGCGAGGCAGCAGCCGTGGTATTGGGCATCATGGTGGAGGTGCTGGCAGGATAGCCCTGGGTGGGATAGGGGTTGTTATTCATGATGGGATAGTTTCCAGCGCCGCGACCGGCACCTTGGTTGGGCGGAGGCGGGTAGCTGGTCATGTTGTTGGTGACGGGAGTATTGGGAGCGGAAGGCGTCCGAGAACTGTGGGGATAGTTCCCGTAAGGAGGCTGTTGCATAACCGGATGACTGGGTTGGAGCGGCGGCAGGGTCTGCGGAGGGAGGCCCGTGGAGTGGTGCTGCTGCTGATGCTGCTGCTGGATGGGATGCTGTGACACGGCTGGCTGAGAGGGATACGAAGCCGTCGACGTGTTTATGACATTCGCCGAGCCGTTTGGCAGACCTTCCATAATCCGTCACACAAATACCTTAGAGTGGCGAGCACAGAATAACCATCCGAGGCCTTGGGGGCGTCGAAGGGCTCTTTTGCGCGCGTTGGGGGATCAAGTAGTCGGTGCTACTCGTGAGGGCGGGCGATGCAACAACGCGTCGTGTGCACCGGGTGATGATATGCCTCAGTCGCGCGCTCTGGCAGTGCAAGCAGGACAGCAGCGGTTTGTTCCTTTGTCGACTGTCGCAAGACTCGGAAACGGGACGGCAGACTTCTGATTGAGAGTCAGATGCAATGCGCCGGCTGTTGATCTGATTGTGCAACGATTGTCGCGATGATGCGTCGTCGTCGAATGTTGGCGCGTCGGTGGTGGTGGTGGTGCTCGTGGGTGGAGAATACCCTAAGCGGAAAGTTGAGGCTCAAAGGAAAAAGATGTGGTGAGTGGAGAGAAATGGAGAGGTTTGAGTGGAAAGTTGGGTGGAGACCGTCTCTTTTTGTGCTGCTGGTTTTGGGTTTTGGGTTTTTTTTGGGGGGGGGGGGAGGGGAGCTGTCAGGTACTTGCTGATGGCGGCCGGCGGACAGTGGGTGGGTTATACAGTTCCTGGCTGGCAGCCGTTGGGTACCTCCTGGGAGCAGCCTGGTGGGGACCGAACTGGGATTGTGGATAATGTGGGATTGCAAGGTGGAGGGCCCTCAAATTTTGCCAGGTGGAATATGGAGAATCGTCCGGAAATCAAGCCTTTTGCGCGGTGGGGAGCGAGTTTAATGAACCCAATTGCTCTGCTCTGATCTCCTCTGCTTTGCTTTGTTGTTTGTGGCCGAGTCGAGTCGATTAGGTATTCAGGTCTTCGACACTGCGAGGGAAAGAGAAGGCCTTTGGGCAGTCGCGCAGACAGATGGACGAGGGGGAAAAAAGGGAAAGTGGATAAAAACAAGGGAAGGGAATGGGGACCGGCACTCAGGTAAAAAGAAAGACCTCCAAGGGGACTGGCGGCATCTTTTGGCAGGTGGCAGGGTAAAAAAGATCAGGTAGGGTAAAGCGACCAGGCGAACTGCAAAAACAGGAATAGCTGGAGCCAGTGAAGAAAGAACTGAAAAAAAAAATGAAAAAAAGAATTACAGTACAAGAGGCAAGTCACGTCCCCTTCGTCCTTCTCTGTTTTGGCGGCATGTAAGACCGGAAGCGTGTTTATGCTTCTACACGCCTGCTCCTCGTACCCGGACTTGAGCAAAGCCATCTTTTCTTTATTTTTTAACCTCGAGGAATAGAGTTTGCTTGCTCCGAGATTCTGTTGAGCATCCAACTGGCATTCAGGTGATCTTTCTCTATCTACAAAATGTCGAGTGTGAATACACTCCAGAGAACCTGTGACAGAATCTCCCGGTACCGCATCCGAAATGTTTGAATTTTTGCACCAAGCGACTCGAACGGACGAGGGCTGGGCGGTGACCTCATACACAGTGCGGAACACACGGCCTACTTGGCTGCTTGGGCGGCAGGCGGTGGTCAAGTCAAAGGGACGTCCTTGGCAAGTGGTCTGAGGTGGGATAGAAGAGGCAGGGACTGGGCTGGTAGGAACCACGCTCCGAACCAGGAGTCCAGTAGGGTAGTTGCCGATACATGTGATGCTTCGAAACGGCCACCAGCGACGCCCAAAGGACCGCCATGGACGGCACAATGTCGATACGAAATGCCATCGAGCTCTAGGCCCGAGACGTGGCGTTGGAGATCCAGACGCCCTCTGCAGCCTAGATGCGATCAGATGGGTAGGACCTTGGCTGTTTTATTTTCAACAAGATTTGCCCATTCCGCCCCCCATGGTGTTGATGCGTGCTTTTCAAGCATCAAACCACCATCACAAGTTGGATATGGCCATGTTCCAAACGGGAATCGACGGGAGCGGAGGGGCTTCCAGTCTCGCGGAAACACTAGCCCCAGACAGGGAGCCCGGCTAGGGACAGTCACCAAAAACTCCTGAAGACAGTCAGCTAACCAGATCTGGGAGAATGCCCCACAACTTGGCTTGCAATTGCCAAAGAGTTTTTCAACATCACAAATCCCACAAAACGCACCTAAAAACAGGTGTGTTTAATGTAATCGGCCTCTTTCATAATCCTCGAGAAGTTGCAGATAATTTTCATTGATATTTCTAATGGCCAAAAGTGGTGGGTGGTGGTTGTGAGTGGTGGTTGTGGGTGGTGGTTGAGGTGGTGGTTGTGAGTGCTGGTTGTGAGTGCTGGTTGTGAGTGCTGGTTAGGTTGTGGTGGTGGTTGTGATGGGTGTAGGAGTGCAGGGTTAGGGTTGACTGAGGAAGGGATAGTTGAAAATACAGCTTTCAAATCGAGTTTGGGCGGGCTTGCATTGGAAAGCTGTTTTTTTGCAGCGTTTTTGGGGGCGTTCAATGTTCGAAGACTCTTCCAAGAATGAAGTACCTGATTTGGTTAGACTGACTGTCTTCAGGGATTTTGCGTGACTGTCCCTAGCCGGGCTCCCAGACAGGTATCACAAGAGATGTGCTATGCCAAAAGCATCGCCGTCCTGTGTCTGTGACGTTTTCGGTTCGAACGCGCAGGTAAGAAAAGGTAGGTAGGTACCTTAAATGTACTGTGTGATCTTTTTACGAAAACGACGACGCCGCCACCAATCCCGAAGTTACCGCCCACAAACCGCCGATATGGGTTGAATGTATTGTAAATACCAAATTGGTAATCCAGTACTTTTTGTCCAAAAGGGGTGGTCCACTGGCAATACTCACAGAGACATAATGAAGTGCTGGATCGGGGTGCTATGACTGGCTGCTTCTCTTCTACTTTCCCTATCTCAATATGTTGGTGATCTGATATCATCATCAACATCAAAACCCTACAGCTCTTCTCGCCTCACCTTTGTCTTCGCTGGCCGTCGATCAGATCAGCAGCATAAGCGGTCACGGGGGGTTTTCTCTCGCGGTTTCTGTTACGCGGTCTCTCGGGATGACTGCCATCGCCTCACCCAAAAGGGCATCTCCGTGTCGTTAATAAGCGGCCACCAGGGGGGGGGGCAAATTCTCGATGGTGTTTTTGTCTATCGATTCTTCCAAGTCTGAGCATTCTTGGATGACAACAACGGCCAACATGATCAGACGCACCACCACCTGGCCTCGGTGACGAGAAAGAAGCGCTTCCCTCTCTGCTGTTGTGGTCGTCTGAGAGCCATCAGAACCATGACCCCAGGCCGTGATGGCGTGGATGGCGTGGACAGCGGAACGACCGAATCGTTGCAGAACTTGCGGTGAGGAATTGTGCCGCATTGGTTCCGACGGGTAGTTCGGTTATCTCAGCGGCTGTCGGATGCTGTGCCTGTTCTTCCTTGGAAATCCCATTCATAACTCGATCACTTTCACACAGCCAACGCTCTCCAAATACAACGAGGGATCTCTTCTCTCTTTTGGTGGGAGGTGGTTACAGTCCACGTAATATTACTACACCGTACCACCACCCCCCAATGCCCGTCTGCGGCAGCAACCAACTACCTATCAAGGCAACAACCAAACAGGTGGTCAGCTCATCATGGCACTTGCATATATTATAATAAATTCTGTATGAATTGGCAGGATCTGAATGAGTCCCTTGATGTCTGCTGTGGTCCGGGCGTCCACACCTCTTGACTGAATTGGTGTGATGATGTGCAGCCTCCACGAGTCAAGGTGTCGTGGGTGTGGTGAGCGAAACCCGCACGCGAAACCGCCCCAGACATGCATCCCTGCCCTGCCACTTCCACTTCTTGCCTCGGCCTGTCGTTGCGGTGCAGGGGCCAGCAGAGGAATTGATGCCGAGAAAGAGGGGGCTGTATGGGGCTGCTGCTTGGCAGGTATTGCTGACGGCGCACTGTGTAATCTTTACACTACCTCTGCGAATACTCTGTACCGTCACCCAAGTTTGGTGATCATTTCTGATCGTCTCACTTCTCGCTGAAACACACAACAACCGCATAACTCGTTGTGTTTTTCGGAATGGAATGCAAACTCGCCCAACGGGGGACTCATTGGTTCTCAGGCCTCAGGGTCTTTGGAGCATGGCGGGGCTCTTTGAAAATAGCGCGGCATACGGCAAAGAGGGGCTCCTCTTTCTTTGGTGGATGATGATTTATCCCTCTTGCCCACGATGCCTTATTACAACGTCCCTACTGCACACTGGACAGATCTGGACTCTGGACATGCTGCTATTTTCCTAGCGCGCGCGACAGCCGCCAACTTGAGTTTTCATTGCGACTGCAACGGTTCAACCCAAGAGCCCAAAGTGTGAAGACAGGAGAGGAGGTTGGTGGTGGTTGGAAGATGCGTCCTGGCATCCCGCGCATGGCGTCGGGTGAAAGTGGCCCCTCCAGGGGGATCGATCAACTAACGACGAGTGGAGATGCTCTTTGGGCGATCCAAGGGGAGTGGACGGTGGGCGAGGTGGGACGGTCTGCGTGAGGCTCTGGGAGGGTCTTCATCGTGAACCCACACCTGCGGGTTCTGTGCGACATCAAAAGGGAAAATTGGAGATGGATTGAGGGGCGTTTTCTAGAAGCGCGGGAGCTCCACCAAGATCTCTTCAGCACATATCAAAAAGCAATATCATATCGCATCATGGCACAACCTCAACCTTAAATTCTTTCCCGGCTCGGGAAGCCCACGGTCTCACGGCCTCACCCGTCCATTGCGTCGACACTCGACACACCCATTCCCCGGCCTCGCTCGCCCTCACAACGTCACAACGCCCGCCAACCTAGCCAGACGCCAAGCCCTGCACTGGGTGTTGTCGCCCTTCATATCGGTGTCGGGGTGAAAGCCGACAGCGACAAAAACATGCCACGTCGCCCAGCGGCGAGTCAGGCCTGGATGCGTTCCTTCCCCTCACGAGAAAGCAACGGAAACGGCAACGACAACACCTGCCAGATCCAACCTCGAGTGCCGCCGGCGCTATCCCATCGGCTACTGTCGTCTGCCACTGGCAGGCAGGCAGGCAGGCAGACAGGCAGACAAGCAGACAGGCAGACAGAGAGCTAACTAACTAGGTAAACCGCTAGCCATCTGTCACCGGGAGCCCAAAGAGGACGGTCCGACAGGAGGGTGTTGGGTTGGGCCGAATTGGCTTTCAAATGTCTGCATTGTTTTACGGATAATGCCATGCCATGCCATGCCATGCCATGTCGTCTCGCCCACAGTCGTCTCGAAGCCGATGGCGGGGTGAAGCTCCCAAAGCTCCCATCTGTCTGGCTGCCCACAAAAAAAAAGGCCCCTCATCTGGTCTCGCTCCCCCAACTTTTTGGCTGAATCCAGCGAACGATTGGCGCGAGTATCCATTCCCGGCGTTAAAACCGACCCAGCACGCGTCCCGTCGGTCGTCGAACCCTGGTCGATGTGGCGTTCATGATGCGCGAACTCTGTGGGACCAGACACGCCAGAGCAAAACCTAAAAACGAGTTCACCTCATCGCCATCCAGCTATCGCCAACACTTCCACATCAGAAACCCCTTTGGTAGGACTCTGCCGGCCAGGGCTGCTGCCGTGTAATCAACAGCCAGCGGTCCTATGTCGGCCAGAATTCCTGGAAGCCGGTACCAAGCGAGAAATCTCTTCCAGATCACCAGTGCTGTAACAATTTGCTCACCCACTCACCCACTCACCCACTGATCCTCTGTACATGGCCTTGTGCGACAAGGCGCAGATGATGGGCAATTGGCGGCATGGTTGCATCATCATCCCCCGCTCTCAAAGCAGGCAAGATGCCGCAGCAATCCCACCCTCCGCCGCCTGTGCTCATCTCCGGAACAGCGGACCACGCTCCAACGCCAGGTACTGGCAAGCGAGATCTTCTTTTTTTGTATCAGTATTAGTGCAGCACAGCACAGCAGAGCACAGCACAGCACAGCACCAGCATTCCATCTTATCAGGAAATGCCTTGCTCATCGCTCAACCACGGAGGCCCTAAAATGATGCGTCAACACAACACACGACCACCTTCGGCAACATTTCACGGCAATTGAGGACCGAGATCCGCCGAATAATACATCACATCCAGATATCACTCGCCGTCTTGTCCCCCCACGGAATTTCAGATACAATTCTGCCCTACCCTGGGACCGTTTTATTCCAATGTCACCTCACTACTAATCATAGACAGTCGTGGAACAAATGAAGGGCTTCTCTAACCATCATGCGCCAACACCTTGGTTTGATATCATCTCTTTCGATATTTCCCTGGCACTCTCCCGTGCCTTTGACAGCAAACGGTGCGATGTCGGCGGCCCTGCCCAGAACGGTAAGCCGTCCCAGAAGAAGCCACGCCATCCGTCGATCGCCACGGGGGGATCTTTCACCGCACACCACACACCATACACACCAGCCTCGGTCTGAAGGAACCCAAAAGCTCACACGCGGTACGCGCCTTTAATAAGGCTATTTTCTGGCAATGATCAGATAACGGGCTGTAAGTCTACAGAACACCGAACATAGTCCGCGGAGAAGACTGGCCGCTCCCGCTCCCGCTTCGTCACCTACTGCTTTGACACCATCTCCGAAAAGAAAAAGCGGCCAGTGTGCGGACGCACAACAGGAAAATAAGTTGGTCAGAAGCATGTGCTGGTGATAGCTCACACGGCATTCAATGGTTTATGGCGTCCAATGGTGAGAATCAGTATGGCAAAAGAGAACGCCATTGGTCGGCAGGTCAGACCGACAGTGCCGGTTCTGGCTAAGCACCACCACCACATACAATACAACCCCTGTTTGATTGTTAGCGCGAGACCTCAAGATCAGCCCCACATAAAAAAACACCTAATTACTCAACCACCACCAATTTTAACCAGGAAAAAAGGATATTAAAAAGCTCTTCTTCTTTATTTTAACTATTTGGTCATCTTTTTTTCATTGTGGTGGTGTTTTTGAGGCAAAAGTTAGGGGGGTTTAAAAAAGAACGCTAAGACCCCTGTTCCGAACCGCACTAACAATCATTCAGGGGTTGTATTGTATCTGCTCACCCTTGAGAGATTGTGACTGGGCAATAAACGGCACGTATGTATTACGATACACGGCTGTATGTATGGATTACTGCGGTACATCCCCCTTTTCGAATCATCACCACCACCACCACAGCCTCTGTTTGAAATGCACAATTTTGTCGTCGCTACGATAACATGACAGCGACAACAAGAAGGCATTTCCCTGCTTCAAGACGTTTTCCTCTTCGATATCCAACATGGTTGGATCTCGGTTCACTACCGGGCCAATGCCAGCCCCTCGAGTCATGGCGCCCGCTCACCCACGCCCAGTCGTCCACACCCTGCCATCGGAGTTCGCTCCGGCCTGTACCCTGTTTGTCACATCGCCGCTGCCTCTCTCTTTCTCGCGTTCGTTTGTTCAGAGCGAGTGGCTGGCAACTGGCACAAATGTTGACGAGCCGCCTCGGGTGCCGAAAGAAGGGTTTCAAACAGCACGCGTGACCTGATCTGATGCTGTCACTTTGGATGTTTCTCTCTCTTCTCGACCTTCCACACCAAAAAAAAGGGGGCGATGTTATGTTTATGTTGTCAGAAAGGGGGGAGCGGTCTGTCTGGTTAGTTTTGTTCCATTCCCCCCTCCCCGCTTTCTTTGTCACTGCCCCCCTCTCCCCTTTGACCGTCCGTCCCATTTTTCTGCAACCGCCAACTTTCCAACCCCCACGGTCCAATGACATGTCTAGCATCGGGCATTTGTACAATTTTGTGTAACGCGAGATCTCGAACCAGGGTTTGTGTTGGTGGGTGGGTGGGTTGGATTGTGGTGTTGTATCCACACCATTCCGCATTCTCTCTATTTTTCTTTTTTTTTGAGAGAGATTCACCGAAACGGGTTTCCGTTTTCTTTTTTGCGCGCACAGTGTACGAAGTACGCTATGTTGCGATGTATACATATCACTCGACTCTAACTCCTTTTTATCTAGATGGGAAACCAGCGAGGGGACTGTTTTGTACTGACAAGCGGCCGAATATTGACCGACCACGGTCTATTGAAATAAACGTCATCGTGCCGGACCCTTTTTTTTTGGTTTGGAGGTGGGCTTTTGTTCTCGGCAGTTCAAAACATTGTGGGAACTCTCTCTTGATTTCTCCTCTTTTATGTATGCATTGTTGTATCGATCGAGGTTAGGTCCGACCTGCTCACCGCAAACACCGTGGCCTGGGGGGGGGCTTACCGCCGCCGTCTGTCTACCCGTTGTATGTACACAGTGTTGGCTTGAATATGCACATTTGAGATTTCCCTCGGGTAGGAAAACACTACGGACGGACGGATGTGGGAGGGGGGAGGGGGGAGGGGGGAGGGGGGGGGGGGAGGGGGGGCTTTTGCTTCGGAGGTTCCCGCATTTTTTACGACTACACTATGTACGCACAGGATCATCATCGAGAACTTGGATCTAGTACATATCGATGATGATGGGATTGTTTTTTTGTTTTTTTTCCTTGGATAATTGATTGATGGTTTCACTGCATTTTTGGCGTGATTGAGGAGCGGTGGCCATTTGATTACGCAGGGTATTTTTTGAGATGACACGCACACAAAAAAGAATTTGAGGATGATGGATTTGATTGAGGAGCAAGTTGGATAACAAGGCGATGAATGAATGATACATACATAAGGTAGGTAACACGCCGAACGCCGAGTATGTCAAAGGCAAAAATAACGGGATTGAACGATGTACTTCGTACATACAAAAGAGTTGACCCTCCCCGAGAAAAAGGGGGGCGTGTAGTGTACTCGGCGCTCCGTTAGCTTCCGTGGTTGGTTCCGTGGCTTGTTGTCCGGCGGCGGCGGCGAGAGCGGGGGTTTCTCGGTCAGGTACCTTATGTAGATTGGGTTTTGTTTTGGTGGTTTGTTTTTTGCTTCTGTTGAGCTGATGTGTATGTGTGAGGTGAGCTACACTATAACATAATGAACCAGCAAAAAGAGGCAAAGCCAGTGGCGGTTGGTGGTGGTGGTGGTGGTGGTGGTGGTGGTTGCATATGTACCGAGCGGCCGGCATACACACACACCATATTATACGAAAGTTGAATACGAAGGGGCGGCATGGCATACGACGGCCGCTGAGTAATAAACTCTTGGTTTGAACCAAAAGAGGCTGACACTTTTGTTTTTTTAATTTATGAACTTAAACTTGGGGTGGTAAAGTTATTTTTTATGGTTCGCCGCTTTCTCGGTAGGTTTCATAGCAACTTGGAGTGATGATGAGACTGTTACGGTGAGCCGCTCGACGACTGTCAACTCACACTCACACACACTCCCCTGGACAGACGACAACTCCTGGTGATGCAACCCTCTTTGAATGGTACGGAATTCCGGTCCCTTTTTCACCAACAAAAAGTTAAGTCTTTTTTTTGCCCAATTTGGGAATTATTTCATTTCCATGGGGGGGGAGGGGAAGGGGAGGGGGGATTCAAACACCCCCTGAAGTGAACAGAAGGAGAAATCTTCCAGAAGGAATTATAACATCGTGATCTTTGAAGCCTGTTCTCAACACGCGACACTCAGGGATTTGAGGGGTGCGAAGCGAACGGTAGGTCTTCCGGTTTGTGCGGCAAGAGAAGGGAAAAAAAGAAAAGAAAAGAAAAGAAAATCTCATCTCGTTTGCCCCCCTTCCAACTCGCGTGGTTGACAGGGTGAAGGGGGGTTGGCCGGCCTAGCTTAACGGTCGCTTAGGAGAGATTGTGAAATTTGAACGATGACGATGACCACCCACACCACCACCACCGCCACGGCACTTGTCCATCCCTCACCCAAAAGAAAGAAACCATCATGGATGGATGGATGAGGAAAGAAAAACCGCCACAAAATTTGACTCGACGATGATGACAATTTGGGCAAAATGGCTCAGCCATGAGAAAAGACAAGGACAGTTGAAGGGGCTTCCTCCTTCGACAGAGATGACAAGAATAGCAAAGACCAAAAACAAATCACAACCAGATCATCACCACCACCGCCCTCCCCCCCAAAGCCGGGCTTCCAATTATTACCATGGTAGTGTACGGAGTACTACTACTAAATTGGGGATCATTCACGGGCTCCCGGACCCTCCCCTACCCTCCCCTACCCTACCCTCCTTCATCGCCGGGTCCGCCGAGAACAGAACGGACTATGTAACTAACATACATAGCACCACCACCACCGAGTTGCCGGGTCGGTGATTGTCTCAGATCAGATTTGAACCCACAAAAAAGAAAATCCCGGTTGTCTGGATTTGTTGCGCGTTAAGGTGGGTTTGGACTAAGAGGGCCAAGCATTTTTGATATCAAAGGGAGCTGAGGATGGCGTAGGTGTAGGTAGCGTAGCGTACCTAGCTTTGATCGAATCATGGCTGAACAACATCAAACAGGACGATATGGTTCTCCCTGTAGGTAGGTAGTCTCTTCAAGGTAAGGTAGCCAAATACAAAAGACGGCTCACTGAAGGGACATCATGACATCAATTCCTATAGCTACTCATGTGGGAAAAAGCCTTTGGACAAACATCCCATTTCTACCTATGTAGGACAACTTTCCATGGACCGTATGTAGGACTTTTTTGTTTTGCCCTTTTTTTTTGCCCTTTTTTTTGTTCTTTTTTTCTTGCCATTTTGCCTTTTTTTTTTTTTTTTTTTGCCCCGTGCAAGTTGAGTTGAGTATGAGTGGCTGAAAACTCCTCCCTCGTCCACGCTCGGATTCGCCACGCTGTGACTAAGATTTGTATAAAACCATGTCTTGGCTTTCCCAAGCCGCTGCCGAGCCCTAAGCCTACCTTAGTCTAAAAGCAAGCACGATGAGCTGATTTTCAGCTGAGTGAGGTGGTAGTGTAGTGTAGTCTTTTTTTTGCCTGCCGGCGGATGGATGAGCTTTTTGGTCGGATAGGGGGGGGGCGGGATGGGACGGGATGGGATGGGATGGGATGGGATGGGATGGGGGCGGCAGCGGATGAGATCTGTAAGGTAAGGTAAGGTATCCAGAATGCAAGATGAATGTTTTGATATGAGCTGAGAGCTGAGAGCTGGCTGGTTGGTGAGGCTTGAGAAGAGAGGGGGGGGGTTCTTCCCTTTGGCCCGGCCGGCAGGCGGTTAGGTCGGTTAGTATGTACATACATACCTACCTACGTTGGGTTTTGTGCCTGCCTGCCGGGGAGGAAGGGGGGTGAATAATGATGGGAGGCGGGATGGAATGTGTGTGCTGGTTAGGCATTGAAGGGGGTGGTGTATCAGAAGAAGAAGATGTAGGGAGGAGGTATGTACTCCTTGGACTTTGGGGCACTGTGTCCAACTTGTCAACGAGTTGGTTGTATTCTCTTCCTGATACCTGACGAAAGACACTATCCGAGAGGCAAAACCATCATGAAGCCTGACGCGGGAACAGTACCTATGCGAGGGGGGGGCAAAAACATATGCAACGAAATTGGGTACCTACCTTAGGGACGGTGAGCGCTGCTGGTGTGGGGGGGGAGGTCTCGGAGTTGGGTATGGACGCGGCGGTGAGGCTGTCTGGGTTGTATCAGGGGGGTTGTTTGGCAACGTAAAATAAGTTCCCCGCTGAAGTAATCTATTTGGTGACGGGTTGGGCTGAGGAGGTGAAAAACGGTGAAAGATGAGAGGCTCGGGGCTACCGCCGGCTACTACACGGGTCGGATGGTGTGTGGGAGGTGGGAGAAGGAAAAAAGAAGCTGAATCTGGGGACTATCACGCCTGTTTGGGCAAAGGGGTGCATACTTCGAAGCAGAAGGTTGGGCAGAGAGTACCAGATCGTGAGGATGTTTGGTGTGAGAATGCAGGATGGCTGAAAAGATTGTTGTTGGGCAGGGAGACAGGTGGCAGATGATGGTCACCGTCTCGGACTTGTTGCTTGGCTAGGTTGCCGCGTTGGACGACCACTGAAGATGGGGCAGGTTGAGAAAGGCGTTGTCAAAGGGTTGACAAACAATTTGAGCAGAGTGAGTCCTTCTTGAAAAGTCCTACATCGCGTAGGAGCCTGAGTACTGCGATATGTACCAAAGACATCCATGCCAGTGCTAAGTCTATAGCTAGGTATGCGGTGGTGAAGACGTAACCATAGGTAAGAATACTGTAAAACGGTTCCATACATACATGAAGGTGTCTGCGGATAGTGCAAGATAGAAACAAGCTCACCTTGCCGGGCGGGCTGGTCTAGTACCCACCGTCGTCTTGGTTATAGTTTCACCGCCAAAGAAGAGATATTTCTGTTACCCAACTTTGATTCCTACTTCCACCAACCAGAATCATAGCTTTCTTCTATATAACACTTCCCCCTTACTGTTCAAGAGACAGAACACAGCAAAGCATACTCCCGATATATATGGAATAAACATCATCCGAAGTTTTGAACAGAGAAAACCAATACTGCAGGGCTTACAGGACAACTAAACATGCCATCCTTCACTCAGGCATCTGACATAAACCTGAACACCACAGTTGACCTCTCAAACATCTTTGTACACAGGTATTATACAAAGTTGAACAGCAACATGATACCGCCCGCCGGAAGTCGATACCTATCTTGTCCACTCCTCAGTCATCCCAGCCTCCAACCACCCCATCATCCATCTATATTGACCTCTGCTCCTCCACAACAGCCATCAAGTTCCATACCTATCTCCGCTCAAGGCACCTTTTTCTAGGACCTATCTTGACCCGGGACTCGTAGCTTTATAGTTAGACCACCCTAGGTATCAAAAAAACGAATAAACCCCCAAATAATACCCAAACAACCCCCATCACAAGGAATCACAACCACAAAAAGCCATAAATCATGTCTGCTATCAATACCTCCCCCCAACCAGGCCAATAAAGAACAGGCACACCAACCTTCCAGTCTATCGCAACTAACTACCAACCCCATTCAAGCTCCTAGATCTGTTACCACACATGTGATTACTCTAAAGTCTTTTTTCTTTTTGGTTTTTGAGTAGTAATCCTCTGAGCATAGATGGAGGTACCAGGTACTAATATGTCCATAACATTGGAACCAAAAAGTTCATGGTAATCAAACCTAGACCTTACCTCGCATTTAAAAAAGAGCCAGTCAAAGCAAGAAACAACATTCCAGACTATAAAACCATCAGTTTGATTTCTTATCTAACCTTTCTCATGATAGGCACCTAGGTACCCAGCGCAGCTATCTCGTATTTCGCCCTTCTTACTTCTTGCCCGCCAATCCTCAAGCTGAGGGATGAACAGGCAAGTGAGAACCTGCATAAGCAAAAGAGAGAGAGAGAGCCTCGGAGAAGAAGAGATACAGAGTCAAGCTACACCCAGACAACAAAGTTGACCAGGGCCGATCGACCGCCATCCATCTCGCAAAGTACCGTCGCTGTCTTCCCCATCTGGCAAACCACCGCAAGCACGCCTCAGTCACCACCACGCCCAGTCCCTAACAGGACCACCTCCTCCCACCTTCTTGAAATCCTCTCCCCGCCGAAACAACCTCCCCCCATTCTCTCCACCACCCCTTCTGACCATCTCTCATTTTCGTTTGCTTAACAACCCCCCTGTGACTCGATCCCTAGGTAGGATACCCATCTACTTTTTGCGCACCCTAAATCGGTGAATAACTCGGCCACAACAATTCCGCTGTCGTCGACCTCCTGAGCTCCCCTCCGCCAGTCTCTCAATGCCATACCTACCTGCACTAAATCAGCAGATCCCCCTCCCCATCCAGCAAAAGAATTGCCGGGGCCGGTGGTGGTGTTGTCAGGTGAAAAGAGCTCGTCAGGGTCGTTTGCTCTCAAGTAATAAAGAATGTCTGAATTTGAACGTTGTTAACACGCCCAAATCCGTGTGACCGCGGAATCATGTCCTATTAGGTTAGGCCCGCCCAACGCGGTTTTTGTCAGCAACTTGTCCGTGAGATTCAAACGTCTTCATCAGTATCCCTTGCGGTAACGACCTCCTTGCTGTCCGCCTGGAGTAGAGCGCACACGACGAGCGCCGTACGTGCGTTTTGATCCAGGTTGTCCAGAGAATCGGTCGTCCGCAGCAGCAGGGTCATTTTCCGAAGAGCAAGCAGCTTGAATCATGCCCGTGGGGTTTCGAGCAGATTTGGAATGGGGATTTCTTCTTCCAGGGTGTTCATACCAGTCGACGTCGCTGAGTTGAAGCTTGCGGACGCGCTGTCCACCGCGCTCCTTTGCGGCTCTATTGTCAATGCGGTTGTGATGGTGATACGAATTGGCTTTCTCGTTTCCTGCATGGTTGTGAATATTGGTGTATAGGTGAAGGGGGTCCCAGAGGGTAGTACCGTCGTTTTCCTCGTTCTCGCGGAGATCGTAGTTGAGAACAAGGTTCTTGATGCGCTGCTGTTCCTCCTTGGCTGCCTGGCGTTGGTTGATCAGAGCCACGGCAAAGTTGGAATCAGAAGGCAGTTCAACAGTTCGTGTCTTGGAGCAAGGTTAGCGACATGTTACAGCATGCGATTCAGGGAAAGCTTACCTGTTGACGATTTCCTTTCTTCGTAAGCAAAGAAAAGGCCATTGTATTGCCTGGGTTGCTCGTGGCCGTCTCGGCAGGTTCGCCTCCTGTAGTCTCGCGGGCTTTCGGACGGACGGGAAGAGGGATGTCGAACTGGGGCTTGCGCTCGAATTTGCGCGTGTCCCCAAAGCTTTCAGCCATCATCTTGGCATACTCACGCTCAAACTCCTCCTCGTATTCAGGGTTGACTTCTTCCTCTTCTCTGGTGACCACAATCTCCTCTTCTTCCTCATATTCGCTGTTGGCATAGGAGCCGTGATGTTCAGATTCCTCTACCTCGCCATCATCGGATGCCGCGTCGTCATCATCGTCATCATCATCCTGCTCTCCAGCCTGAAGATCATTGCCATCCTCGTCGTCGCTCGACATAGCACTAGTTCTGTCGTCTTGCTCGGCAATCTTATCCATGCCCGAGGTTTTGTGATCTTGAATAACGGCCAAACGGAAGACTTCGGAGGCTTCCTCAAAGTTGGAAGCGAGCTTCCACTGAGGACGAGTGAGGGAGAAGATGTCATGAACCAAAAACTCGATGTCCATCGGCAGAGGGTCCTTCGTGTAGATGTAGTACTGGAAGAAGGAGAGGAAATAATCCAGCTTCTTACCCGCTGCACCTTTGTTAAAGAACACACCGCAGGTCTCTAGGATGGTCGCAATCAGGCGGATTCGGAAGAAGTCGTCCGGCATGTCAAAGGACACGAGACGGCCAGGAATAGGCGGGCCTCCATGTCCAAAGGTCATGATCTTGTACATGATGTCAAAGATCACCGGGTGGTCGAGCATTCTGTAGTTGTACATCTCTGCCAGGTACTTGACTTCGGCGATCCTGCGCTGGTTGAACTCGAAGTTGTTCTGCTCAAGCCCAAAGACAACAGATTCGATGACAGTGTCAATAACGCTGATGACGAACTCGTTGTGGTAGCGGTGAATGGCGCTTAGGATGACAACCAGAAGATGGATGTTGCTGTACTTGACCTTTCCGGGCTTGGAAAGAACTTTGTGAAGGATTGTGACGACCTCCTTCTCTTCCCAGTGAAGTCTACGGATTTGCCGGACAATCTTGCTGTAGTTGCGTTTTGTGAGATCCGTGTAGACCAGCTTTCGCACAAAGAGCTCGATGGGCGTCCTCTCCTTCTGCTGAATAGCAGGCCGCTGAGGGGGGTCGACGTAGTACACAGCGTTCTCGATAAGCATGCGCTCGGCTTGTCCGATATGTTGCACAGACTTCTTGCGTTGAAGAGTCTCGAGGAAGGAAGCCATACGGGGCGATGTCTCGGGATTGCGAAGCAGGTACCGGCCACAGTTCTCCAAGAGATTGCAGATGATCTCGATGTTCATCCGCGAAAAGTCATCCAGGCTCACCTTGAGGCAATGGAAAACGACATGTTCGGGGACAATCCCGAATTTGGTTAGTTCCGCTAGATAGCGAATATTGCCCAGTCTGACCTGGCCCAAGAACTCCTTCTCCTTGCGGCGCTGAAGGCTGCGGAACTCGGCATCGAGATAGTCTACAAGACCCTTCGGAATGTCAGGCATGTACTGGCCGAGGGTAGCGACAAGCCTAGACCAGCTGGGGAGGAGATCGCCCCGCCCTTTGGGCACATCTGTGAGGGCCTTGACAAGGCGATTACGGGAGGCCTTGGAGTTGAGAAAGCAGAAGTCGATGGCAGTCTGGTCAATAGCATCCTTGCTGGTGAGATCTGGGAGCCGGGCCAGAAGAGCATCAACCTGAGCACCAATGGTCTTGTTCGCAATAGCCATGGACTGCTCATCAACTGCAGCCTCTGCCTGCTTGGCCTCCACCTCGGCGGGATCAATCTTCTTGCCAACTTGCTCGTCATCGGCCTTCTTCTTCTTGACTTCTTCGAGAAGCATACCGGGAACCTTGCCCTTGAGATCGACTAGGTTTTCATAGAAGCGACGCTCCTCCTCATCCTCCCAAATGCCAGAACCGTCGCCTTGTCCACGAAGGTACTCGCCTGCCTTGACTATGCCGATGGAGCCGTTCGCGTTGGCGTTGGCATCATCGCTATCCTTTAGCTCGGGCATCTCGGCTCCAATGACTTCGGCGATTACATGGGCGTTGGCGACAAGGCGCTCCTGGGCCTTAACCTGCTTCTCAAAGTTCGCCTGACGGTCCTCAAAAACTTCACCCGACTTTACGTATGCCTCGGCATTCTTGCGAGACTGGCTAAAAATGGCCTTCTGGTCCCGAACAAGATGGCCCTTGACATCCTCAAAATATCTCTTGAGCACATTTCTAAAGCGCTCTTGGAGCTCAGGAGAAGTGAAGGGAGCATCATCCTCCGTCGTGCCGTCCTGTTCGTCATTTGTGTCCTCTTCTTTGGTGGTACCGTCCTCTCCAACTGTTTTCCGACCATCAGACTTGACTCCCAAAACATCCCAACTGAAAGCCTTGACGAAGATGACCAGCAGAGGCAAGTTTGCATGCTCACGGTCGTGACCTAGGAGATCCTTAAGAACTTCCAGAGGGAACGGTTCGGCAGCACCTCCCTTGGAAGCTGCTCGGGACTTGACCTCGGTAGTCTTGCCCGTGGTTCCGTTTGTAGCATCGTCGGGTCGCTTGATGTCGTCGAGAGTCTTGAGAATGCCGACAAGCCACAGTTCGGTCACGACCCGCAAGAGAACACGCTGACGGGTCAAACGGTCACGCTCCTCCTTTTCCCTGGCTTCGGCCGAGAGGGTCTTGAGAAAGCTCTTGTCTGGTGTAGCCATAGCCTTGCCGAGATACCAGCCCAGATACATGGTGAACTCGTCGGCACCGAAGCGCTGATGGAGGGCGCTTACGATTTCGACGCCGGCTTCGATCTCGCCAGGGGATTTGAGTTTGCAAAGGCCTTCGTGGCAGGCGGAGACGATTTCGGAGAGGTACTTGGAGAGACTGACAGTCTTGATCTCCTGGAGAAAGGTGTTCATGGTCGCGGGGCTAATTGCGGTACGGAGACGTTTGATGAAGGCGGTATTCTTCTTCATGGTCGAGTCCAGGGACTTGCCCACGGGGAACAGATCTGTCATGGGGGGGTCAGCATCTCCAGAGGGGGGGGCGGGGCAGAACTTTGTTATCAATCCTACTCACCCTTCTCTCCATTCCAGGCCCTCTGGTTGAGCTCGCGCAGCTCGCCTGAGAGTGACTGTTAGCTAAGGTATGGTTATTATGTTACTGATAGGTACAAGACGACGTACGTCTGCGCGCGCGGTCCATGATGGGCAGGTTGTTGTTGTTGTGTACAAGTAAGAGATTTACGTGGGCGCAATCATTCGTTTCTCGCTTTTCGTTTCTCGTTTCTCGTTTGTTATTATGGATCGAGATGCTAAGGGTTCAGAAATCGGAAGCGACAATCCCCGTCAGCTAAGGAAGGCATCGGTGACGCTCGGTGGGAAGGGCCTCTAGAGGCAGGATGGGGATTTGCTCCAGGTCTCTGGCTACTACGGTGGGCGCCCAGAGAGGGTTTTTTTGGTTTGTTTTTTTGCTGTGTGGTGTTGTTTCTGTCTCGAAGTCTAAGGCAAGCAGGTGTCCGGTGACGGAATCGATATCGATAAAGTCAGTCAGTCAGGCCTGGCTGAATTCCTCAAAAGGCTGTACAGCAATTCCACTCCCCCACCAGGATTGGCGCGGCCCACGGTTCTTGGCACTGGGGAGCCCCGCTGGGCTGCTTCTCAGGGCAGCAACGAGACCCCGCTGTAGGTCAACGACATACTGTGCTATGTCCAATCATGCTCTTTGAGGGACTGTGATATTCCTCATTTCTCAGTGAGTGCGAGAACATCAGTTGGTTTTCAATAGTTGGTCTGTAACAAGAAGAAGCAGCCTGTCTGTTGCTACCCGTCTTGGTCATGTCACTGATGAAGGGTTAGGGTTTGTGGCTGTTTGCCCATATTTAACTTTGACGCCTATCTATTCAGTGATCTAGTATCATGAACATATCAGATCATCTGTAAGATATATCAGAAAAGTTTAGAACATGTGTTCAGCACAGAGCCGACCTCTCCCCAGATATCAAATGCAGGCACATGTGACATGATAGGCCGCTGACAGCAATATATATGCAGGAACCAACTCCGTGCTTGGTTGTCCACTCACCATTTGGTCTGTCCCTGGGAATATCATGATTCTCTGAATAATCCCCGAGCATGTGTGTATACTCATACATATAGACAAGTCACCGGTCTCGACCCTCCCCCGTTGGCCCTGAGCTTCCGAACAATCAACAGGTCGGCCCGCATGCTTGGCACGGGGGTCACGGTCCGCTGTGTTCCCCAGCCAGACGTCATGTCTCGGCACCCACCTGACCCCTGTCATGTTTCTCGTGGCTCTCTCACCACTGTATAGATCTGAAAGGCCGCAAAGGGCAGGAGAGGAGAGAGAAAGTTCGATCTGAACTCTGGATGGGTTGAGTTGAAATCAGACACAGGCACAGGAACCGGCCCCTTGATTAGATGCATCTGGGCCAGGGCTACCAGTCTGAAGTTTGCATCTCCGTCCCATCCTTCAAGTGGGCCCTCCTTATCAGACGCTCTGATTTGTCCAACGGCGGCTTGCTTGTCAAAGCTTGATAAGAACCTCCCACCCCGTCTTTGAACTTGTACTTGAGTACAGTATGTCCGCGGAAAACATGGGTGCCGATCTGGAATGGGATACTCGAGAAACGATCAATAAACGGCGCGCGCCTTATCTCTCAGCACTTGCGATGAACACCCGCGGCCACTCGGAGAAGCAGGCGTCGAGCAGATGGCGTAGGTGGCATGCTATGTAGCCATAGGTATATATGAAGCAATCGAACCATTCTCTGCATGTTTAGGTCATTCTAGTTCCCTTTGCCATTCTTCAGCATCCTAGCATTGTGTCTGTTAGCGTCGACTACTCACTATAGCAACTATTGCCCATCATGGAAGTGACTTCATCACCAGCTCTTACTGCCTCTCAGGGGTTCACCAAGTCCCCTCTCAGCTTCCAGAAGCAGAAATATATCGAGGATGGCATTCCAAGAAGCTTCTATGACCTTGAGAAGCCATCAATTACCAATCTCGACGATATCGACTCCCAATCCAGCACATCGCAGTCTTGTTCAGAGCAGGACCAAGATCAACAATCATTATCCTCATCAGAGTCAACGCCATCCTCTGAGGACCAATCACCTCTTTCAGACTTTGAAAAAGCTCTCCTTCACACACAACCAACTTCGGCGCCATATCCACTACCACCAGCTCCCACTCCCATCTCCGTGCTGCCCCTCGATCTCAAGACACCAGACAGCTTCGTCCCAAGAGACCCGGCTCTTATCAGACTAACAGGCGTCCACCCCTTCAACGTCGAAGCCCCCCTAACGCCGCTTTACGATCAAGGCTTCCTTACCACACTCAACCTCCACTATGTCCGCAACCACGGCCCAGTTCCCCAGGTTCACGACGCCGACGC
Organism: Cercophora samala; assembly: GCA_030512305.1. Taxonomy (NCBI): domain Eukaryota; kingdom Fungi; phylum Ascomycota; class Sordariomycetes; order Sordariales; family Lasiosphaeriaceae; genus Cercophora; species Cercophora samala. The sequence goes on along the minus strand of JAULSY010000024.1, from coordinate 92,936 downwards.
TCTGTCTTGGTCTTTCACCATCGAAGGCCTCTGCTCTTCCCCAATCACCCTCACTTTGTCAGATCTCATTTCCTCCCGCTTCGAGGAAGAGGTAGTCTCCTATCCTGTGACATTAGTCTGCGCTGGCAACCGCAGAAAAGAGCAAAACCAAGTCCGCAAATCCAAGGGTTTCTCCTGGGGCGCCGCCGGCCTTTCAACATCTCTCTGGACCGGTCTACCACTCGGCTACCTCCTCTCCCTCGCAGGAGTTGACAGCAGAAAAGGAAAATTCGTTCACTTTGAGGGCGCCGACGCCCTCCCCAACGGCTACTATGGGACATCAGTCAAACTGAGCCACGCCATGGATCCAGAAAGGGGCATGATGATCTCCTGGCTGATGAACGGCCTCCCTCTTCACCCTGACCACGGCAAGCCGTTGCGAGTCATCATTCCAGGCATGATTGGCGGAAGAAGTGTAAAGTGGTTGAAGAAAATTGTCATCAGCGACAGGCCCTCAGAGAACTGGTATCACATCTATGATAACCGAGTACTCCCCACAACAATCAGCCCCGAGGAGAGCGGCAATGGGACAGAAGAGATGGTCAAGATTTGGAAAGACGAGCGGTACGCCATCTACGACCTCAACACTAACTCCGCCGTTGTCTACCCGCAACACGAAGAAACCGTCACAATTAAAGACGGAGCCACCTACGAACTCAAAGGCTACGCCTACGCCGGCGGCGGCAGAAGAGTTACTCGCATGGAAATCTCCCTCGACCAAGGCAAAACCTGGCTCCTCGGCAATATCTCTTATCCTGAAGACCTTTACCGCACCGAGACAGAAAGCCGCATCTACGGTGGCCGCCTCGACCTCTCTCAAAATGGCCGTGACGCCTCCTTTTGCTGGTGCTTCTGGTCCCTCGTCCTCCCCGTCTCCACCCTCGCCTCAGCATCTGACATCGTCGTCCGTGCTATGGACGAGGCCATGATGGTACAGCCGAGGGATATGTACTGGTCCGTCCTGGGGATGATGAACAACTCCTGGTTCCGCGTCGTCATCCACCACGATAGTGCCACCAACACCCTCCGTTTTGAACACCCGACCCAACCAGCCCTTCAGCCCGGAGGCTGGATGGAACGTGTCAAAAAGTCCGGCGGTGACCTCACAAATGGTTTCTGGGGTGAACGTCAAGCGGGTGAAGCCCCCACCCCAATCACCCCCCCACCAGAGAAAGAAATCACCATGACCAACCCATCCATCAACCGGCAAATCACCCTCGAAGAACTCCGCGCCCACGACTCCGAAACCAACCCCTGGTTCGTCCTCAACGGGGAAGTCTACGACGGCACCGCCTTCCTCGAAGGCCACCCCGGCGGCGCAGCCTCCATAATCAACGCAGCAGCTCAAGATATATCAGATGAATTCCTCGCCATCCGTACGCCCCCCCCCCTTTTCCCCCCTTTCCCTTCCCCCAAACTAACCCCCCTTTTTTCCATCCAGACTCCGAAAACGCCAAAACAATGATGCCCCCCTACCACGTCGGCACCCTAACCCCCCAATCCCTCACCCTCCTCTCCTCCCCCAACCCCCCCTCCTCCATCCCCTCCACCCCCCGCCCCTCCTTCCTCCACCCCAAACAATGGCTCCCCGCCACTTTGATCTCCAAAACCAAAGTCTCCTCCGACACCAAAATCTTTTCCTTTTCCCTCCAACACCCCACCCAATCCCTCGGCCTCCCCGTAGGCCAACACCTCCTCGTCCGGCTCTCCTCCCCCCCCTCCTCCCACAACCAAGCAAAACCCGAAACAATCATCAGGGCCTACACCCCCATCTCCGATGGCTCCCTCCCCTCCGGAAAAGTAGACCTCCTAGTCAAAATCTACTACCCAACCTCAGGGTCAAAACAGGGAGGGGGGAAAATGACCCAAGCCCTCGACGCCCTCCCCCTCCACTCCCCCGTCGAATTCAAAGGCCCCACCGGCAAATTCCTCTACCTCTCCCCCGGCCTCTGCTCCATCAACTCCCACCAACGCGCCGTCACCAACCTCGTCATGATCTGCGCCGGCTCCGGCATAACCCCCATCTTCCAAATCCTCCGCTCCATCCTCTCCTCCCCCGCCTCCGCCGACCCCACCAAATGCCTCGTCCTCGACGGCAACCGCGTCGAAGAGGACATCCTCTGCCGCGACGCCCTCGACGCCCTAGCCGATCAACACAAGGAGCGAATACACCTCATCCACAGCCTCAGCCGCCCCCAGGCCACCTGGAAAGGCAGAAAAGGACGGATGGACCGCCCCTTCTTCCAGTCCGTCGTCGGGGGCCCAGATCCAGCACGAAAAACCCTAGTCCTCGTCTGCGGGCCGGACGGGTTGGAAAGGGGGATCAAAGAGATTTTTACGGGGAAAGGGGGGTTGGGCTGGGAGGAGGGGGATGTCATCTTTTTTTGAGCGGATGGATAGGTGGAAAAACCAACATCAAGCATCTGTTGTGAGAGAAATTCGCACGAGTTTTTGAATAGCAATAGCTTGGCCTCTTGAAGTACAAAATTTATGAAGGAATGGAATGAATGAAGATATGTATATATACTTTACTCATATAACACACTGTTTATACTATTGAATCATGTCGCCTGCTTGATATCACAACTATTTAAACTGACCCATGGTTTTACTTAGAATGACTACCTACTAGACGCAGAGCAAAAAGACCACACAGCAATAATCAATCATTTCTCGCCAGATTTGCACACACACAAGCTCGTCAATTCAAGCCAAGCTACTCACTGATTCTTCATCTAAAGAGAATATCTCTTCCCGTCTTGATTTTGTGTATAAATCCACCGAAATAGAAGCCCGAAATATCTATCACAAACCAAGCACTGATAGCAAGTCCAAATACACGCTATGCTACGGCCAAAGCTTTGCGCCAGCAATTCAGCAATTCGGCATAGTACAACTTCCAGCTATACTTCTAAACCTCAAAAATCAGACTGGCAGCGTATTCGACATTGCCACCAGTAGCCTCCAAGGCCTGAATTGCTTGCTGCTCCGAGGCCCCAAGAGCCTTGAGCTGCTCGATGTGCTCCCGGGGGAACTGTGAAGTTGGCTGCTGCTGTGATAACTGTTGCTGCTGAGGCCGTGGGGGTTGTTGCTGCGCGGGTGGTGCAGCGGGCGCAGGTGGCCGAGCAGCAGGTGGCGCGGCAGCCTGAGGAGCAGATGGACCGGGAGCAGGAGCACCGGGGGCAGTGACAGCGCCAGTTCGCTGGCCGATCGTAGTACCCGCAGGCCCGGGAGCAGTTGGCTCTTTCTGTACCTGCTCTTCAACATCCCTCGGGATATCAGCCTCACCCAAGAACGGCACAATCTCTCCCTGAATAACCAGCGCGTTCTGGGCCAGATCGATAGAGGCCTGGTAACGCTTCAACATGTCCAAGCCTAGTAGAAGCTCCACCGTCTTGCCCTCCATGACTGTGAAGCTGCATGGGAGGAAAAGGGGACCAATCTTGATTTGGGCCGAATGAACACGGCCGAGAATGTTGGCTGTCCCGACACCCTTGGCGATACCGGCAAACCGTCTGTCGACCAGTCTCATGATACCGCAAGCTTCGGCACAACTCGGGCTCATGATGGTGGCCTGCGCGCCAGAGTCAACAAGAGCCTTGACCTTGTGCCCGTTGACCTCCACGTCGAGGTACAGCATGTGTACATAACCGAACACTATCTTTTTGTTAGAAAATACTCTTGAAAGGCCTCTGATATAGATAGCCAAACATCTCACCTTCAGGGTTGTGCTCAATGGCATTTTGGAGGTTCTCCATAACGCGCTCCTGTCGAATCATCTCCTCAATCTTTCTCTGGGCTTCCACATCAAACGGATCCTCATTCAACCTCGCAATCATCCGATGACGCTCAGCCCGCTCCCGCCTCTCAATATCATATTGGCTGTTGAAGATCTGGGCGAACTTGACGGGATCGTCCAGCGCACCAGCCCACTGTGGTGATGAGTTTTCCACCTCCTGCCGGAGAGCTGGGTTTCCCAGAATCTGAAGACGCACGGTCTCGGGGTCCTGTGCTCCTGGAGGCGCCTGGGCCTGCTGACGGGAGGGTCCTGCTTCCCCTTGGCCTGTTGGGATTCCTGTGCTGCCACGAATGTCGCGAACGTGGAGGGCCATCATATCGCCATCGTCGACGTTCAATTCGGCCAATGTCTTGGAGTTGTCGTTGATGAGCTTGCCGTTATGGTAGAGGTGTTGGGAGGTGGAGGGGTGGCCGGTTTCGACTTGGATGGAGCTTCGGAGGGTCTCGATGGTCATCTCCGGGTAGACGTCCAGAGACAGAAGGTCCTGGTCGTCCGCCTGGGACTCGGCATTTGTGATGGTGAGCGTGATGCGCCTGGTGTTTGTGAGTAACCCGTCACCAAAAACGTTGGAGGTCAGAAAGCAAAATAATCGACTTACATGTTGTCAGGTTTGGCGCAAACCCGAGAGAAGGTTGACGATAGCGGGAGTGGAAGGAAGCAGGAGCGGTTGCTTTTGGGATCAATGGCCGCTGGAAGAAAAAGCTAGATTGAATTTTTAAATTCAAGATTTGGAACAGAGCAAGTGAGTCGAGGCGGCGGCTGTTAACAGTGCAGTGTTTGTCAACAGTTGAGCTCTGTTGGATGTTGTGGCACGAGGGGCAGCCCGAGGTAAGGTCTCAAAAGCTAAGGAACCCGGCCTACCTGGAAGTCGGTGACGGAGGGGCTCCAGTTTCCGAAATGGCGGCAGGTTCGACCGGGTAGCTAGGACCAGGGGGGCACAGGGCTCCCTAAAATACCTGATTGGAGGGTCCAGACCTTTTGGCTAACACTACAACCTCAGAGTGCCATCCCTTTCAACCTTTACGCCATTTTCAGTTTTTACCATCACCAATCACCAACCGACACAGCCATATGCGGCTGTCGACTAATACACTAAGATGCAGTTAAGCTTCGCAAGCAGTGCTTCATGCCCCTGAAGCCGCAGTAGCGCACCTTTCTACCCGTAGCTATTCGACATGGCTGGACAGCTGAATAGATGGAAGTTCTTGGAAGCCCATCGAGCTTCTATGCGGGCGGTACAGTGTAAGCTTCCCCGGGTGGACACATGGCCGGGCTTTCTAGGTTGTCAGGCACTGACCAAGACGACAGACAGAGAGAGACACTCGCTCACTCGGCAGTCAGTGTAGCGGTGTACTGTACATTGGGTTGCTTCAAGCAGATTGCCGGGGCTACACAGGCATTGCGCTGCTGCCTCGTCTAGGCATGCCATATGTTCATGATTATCATCAGTCTGTGGTTGGGAATTGGGATGAACTTTTGATCCTCGGAAGTTGCTATGCATCAGGGGATCAGTTGACCCCCCGTGGATGCAGCGATTGCAGTAGAGCTGGATGCAAGGCGGTCTGTATTTGTTCGAGCACATCGACGTTTCGGCCTGCTCCGTCCGGTATTGGTTCGCTTGATGACGACTGACTCTTTTTTTCCTTTGCATGCAGCTCTCTGCATGTCAGTGATGCCCCTCCCTGGTCGACAAGATCTCTGACTGCTACACCTTTCTCCTTTTTTGTCAGGCTTTCAGGAAGAATTGCATCGAGCCAAGCCGTGGCTCTACCATACACTGCCTCCCTCTCCTCGGCATATCTACACTACAGCCTCGTGGTGAAGAGATCAACTCACAAGGCCATCTCACCATCTCACCATCTCAGAAGCTTATCGGTGACGTCAGGCCAACCCCTGCTTGCCGTTGTGGATATCTCACGGGGATGGAGGGGGCGGGGTAAGCCACGGAGTGCCTGCCGGCATCCCTTGACCTCGCCGTCAACGCCGCCGAACCTTTTCCCCCAGATCCCACGTTTTGTCGTTATGATCGGCGCCGCCATCGTTGGAAATGGGCACCTGCAAACGTCAGGGTCCACTAGGGGTTCTGTTTGACAGGTGAATGACAGCAGAACTCACTGACCGAGGGGCAAGGGCGTGTCCCGTCATTCCCTTTGGAGCCGCTCGCAGGTGGATCTGCAGCTCAGACATTTGGGGATCTCATGACCGGTCAGTACATAGAAGTGAGTTTGGGCACCGATATTGCCAGACTTGCTCCATTGACGCTTGGCCCTTCGTACCTTCTTCCCGGCCTAGTGGTAAAGAGTGCCAGTGATACAACGCTGCCTTGATCGCTTCTTTCTTGTTTCCACCTTGCAACCTCGAGATATCAAGTTGGATAAACCTTCAAACATCGAGTATCTATCCATTGTGTACCGTCGTCACCAGTCATTTCAGAGTCAGTTTACACGAACTCGGGTGTCACTGGCCTTGACTTGACCACGTGGTGTAATATTGCTCCAAGTTTTAATTCTCATATTATACCTGCAGCTTCCACAGCGCAGAAAGGTCCCCGGCAACGCAGCCTCACTGTGTAGCTCGCACGACTGGATACAACACAGTACAGCATATCATTCTCAACATGGTCAACCACATTGAAGAACAACCGGCGAGGGAGGACGTCAACCCCCCAACTACCGCCAGCCCAGACCCAGTCGATGGGGAGCAAGCCATCGATGAGTCCTCTGATGTCGACGGGGACTTTGCCCAGCTGCAAAAGACACTCAGTCAAAAGCGACGAGCAGAAAAAGACTGCCCTGAGTCGAGGCTTCAAAAGGCGCTTCCGTTCACCTTCCTGCCAAACATCAGACCCCTGACCGTCTCTGACGTCCCTTCGTGTGTGCAATTGGAGAATGCTGCTTTCACCAACCCTGAGCATAGAGCCTCTCGCGAGAAGGTAAACCCATGATATTCTCACCATGTAATGAGCTTCGCTAACCTTCAATCCAGTTCGAATACCGCCTCACCACCTGCCCCGAACTCTCCCTCGGCGTCTTCTGCACCGTCATCCCCTCCCAACTTCCCCCCTCCTGCAAGCTGCCCACCCTATCCACCGCCCGCCCGGTGGAAACCGACCGCGCTGATGGCGCCTTGTCAGTGCTGCTAGCACATATCGTCTCGACTCGCGGGACTGGCAAAGTCGTTAGTGACGCGGATATGGACTACCCCAGGGATTGGAGAACAAGACAGGGCAAGTCTGCCCATGTGGGACATCAGGAGGCGGGGAGGCTGGTGGCGGTGCATTCACTTGCTGTCTTGCCTGGGCTGCAGGGGTGCGGGATAGGGCAGATGATCATGAAGGCGTACTTGCAGCAGGTGAAGAATATGGGGCTGGGGGAGGGGGTTGGGTTGATTTGCCAGGATTATTTGGTGGGGTACTATGAGAGGTTTGGATACAAGAACTTGGGGCCGAGTAAGGCGCAGTTTGGGGGTGGGGGGTGGAATGATATGGTGAGTTCTTTTGGCTTCAAACTCGTTCTCAAACTAGAGAAGCACACCCTTCTGACATCTTTCTAGGTCTTTGATCTCTCTGGGAGCACAGAGTAGAGCTTTCAATACCATCAAGGCAGCAGATGATATGTGAAAACAGTTGGGTACGAACTCCAACAGAAGATTAGCGTCACAAATGAAGTCATGCCTACTTGAGCGAATAGATATCGGGCATACCTATATAGCCGCTTATGATATGATTATTCTCCTGTGAACTCTTACCCTGCTCTCATGTGGACATACTGTCTCAATGTCGGAGTCAGACAGCTTCAACAAAGCTCCCATTAACAATGGCCGGCTCCTCTCCATCTTCATTCCTTGTTTACGAATGGGAACTAGGGTTCCAGTACTCCGTCAATTAGATGGCAGGATCTAGAAGCCTATCTTTGACATATTTCTTTTTTCAATTCTTTTCACTGGCTACAGCACTTAATCAGTAGCCTTGTACTTCTCCCTATACTCCTCCGTCCGCTTGATATCCTCCTCCCCAACCAACCCCTTAATCCCCTCAATGATATCATCCAGCGTCAAGATAGCATAGATAGGCAAGTTATACTCCTTCTTCAGCTCGCCCAACGCAGACGGCCCAGGCTTGGAATCATCCCCGTCCTTGGCGGGAAGCTTCTCCATCCTGTCCAAAGCAACGACGATACCAGCTACAATGCCGCCCTCCTTTTCAATCTTGGCGATGGCTTCCCTCTTGGCGGTGCCGGCGGTGATGACATCGTCCACGATGAGGACCCTCTTGCCCTTCAGGGGGGCGCCGACAATGTTGCCGCCCTCGCCGTGGTCCTTGGCCTCCTTGCGGTCGAACGAGTACTCGACCGAGGCGTACTTGGACGGGTCGAGCTGGCCGAGCTTGATGGTGGCGGCGGTGGCGAGGGGGATGCCCTTGTAGGCGGGGCCGAAGATGATGTCGTACTGGATGGGGAGGGAGTCGATTGTGAGGGCGTAGGCGGTGGCGATGGAGTTGAGGAGGTCGGCGCGGTAGAAGTCGCCGGCGTTGAAGAAGTAGGGGGAGGTGCGGCCGGATTTGAGGAGGAAGGAGCCGAATTTGAGGATGTTGCCTTGGATGGCGGACTTGAGGAAGTCTTTTTTGTACTGGGCGAGTTCGGACATGGTGGGCGGTGGGGGATTTGGGGGGGTATCAAAGGGGAAATTGAGCGTAAAGATGGGATTGTGAAGGGTAGTTATGGAGGTTATGGAGGTTATGGCTCAACCGTCATCGAGGCGCATACAACATTTGGGGGTGCCCCGCCATTGAAAAAAGATGGATTTTTGATCGCGGGATGCAATGGTGGGGTACCTAATTGGCTGCTTCGTGCCGACGGGCGGGGCTGGAAGGGGGTGTAAGTGCGCCATGATGGTGTCAATTGGTCTACAATATCGTGGATGGAGAGGGAAGATGTATTCTACCGTCAGCTGGCAGCTCCAAGGAGCTATGGCTCTCCGTGTCGAATCGACATGACCTCCAACAATGCCTTCAATCTCAAAAGAACTGTGTCAAGGGTCCAGCCGTTGTGTTCAATGTGGGGTACCTTGCTGACCAGCTTGAACCCCACTGACGGCTTGGCACCAGCCCCACTCGCCTTGAATTCGCACACACACCGCTTTCTTATCTTATCAAAAATGTTCTGCGGGCTGGAAAAAAATATTTCGAGGCGAGTTTTGCGGTCGGCCAAATCGACACCGCCCCGCTAGGACGCTGCGATTCTCATTTTCGCCGTCTTCACCCACGCCCACCACACCCCCCCAAACCTCACCACCACTACCACCACCACCACCACCACCTTACCACTTCCCCGGACAACCACAGACAAAAACAGTTGCCCGACATGACGTGGAAGGATATTGCGCCCGTGCCTACGTAAGGATATTCGATTTCAACAAGGGCGACACTGGGAAACAAAACTAACAGATTCTTTTTTGCTGGATGCAGGGCGCAGGAGTTTATTGATATCATCCTCTCGTAAGTTGAAGATATTTTGGTCCCCCAGTCTCGAGATGGGTGATGCTAACAATGCCACAGGCGGACACAGAGGAGATTGCCCACTCAGAGTGCGTACATCGAATAGGATTGCTTTTAGGAACACTGTTGCTGACTCGAAAATCGCAATCAAGTCCGTGCTGGCTTCAAGAGTACGTACAACCTGGACAACGATAAGGACAAAGCGACCAACAGTTTGCTAACACAATGCGCCTACAGTTAGCAGAATTCGCGCCTTCTACACCCGCAAGGTCAAGTCAGTATACCTCGAAATACTCCTCCATCGTCGCAAACCTCTTCGAAGCCGACGACAGTCTCGAACCCAGCGCTAACCTTCAACTCCAGGTTCACACAGGAAACATGCAGCGAAAAGTTCGGCGCCATCGTCTCCAGCTTTCCCATCCTCACGGATCAGCATCCTTTCCACCGCGACTTGATGAACATTCTTTATGGTGCGTTTTGCTGGGTCTGAAAAAGGTGGCGCTAGGAAGGGTATTGACGATTTGGTGCAACAGATGCCGATCATTTCAAGGTGGCCCTCGGTCAAGTCTCGACAGCCAAGCACTTGATCGAGACCATCTCTCGCGATTACGTCCGTCTCCTCAAGTACTCTCAGAGTTTGTACCAGTGCAAGCAGCTCAAGAGAGCCGCCCTCGGTCGTATGGCCACTCTCATCAAGAGGCTAAAAGACCCTCTCGCCTATCTCGACCAGGTCAGACAACATTTGGCCAGATTGCCCGACATCAACCCCACCACCCGTACTCTTCTCGTCGCCGGTTTCCCCAACGTCGGCAAGAGTTCGTTCGTCAGCTCCGTCACCCGGGCTGATACCCCCGTTGAGCCGTATGCTTTCACAACCAAGAGCTTGTTCGTCGGTCATCTCGACTACAAGTACCTCCGTTATCAAGTGATCGACACCCCCGGTATTCTCGACCACCCTCTCGAGGAGATGAACACCATCGAAATGCAGTCCGTTACCGCCCTTGCCCATCTTAGAGCCGCCATTTGCTTCTTCATCGATATCAGTGAGCAGTGCGGTTACTCACTGAAGGCGCAAATCAACCTCTTCAAGTCGATCAAGCCCCTTTTCGCCAACAAGATGGTCTTTGTAGTCTTGAACAAGATGGATGTCAAGAAGTTTGAGGAGCTGGAGCCAGAGATGCAGGCCGAGCTCAACGACCTTGTCAAGTCTGGCGATGTCGAGCTTCTCCGCGCTTCGTGCGCCACCCAGGAGGGTGTCCAGGACGTCAAGAACCACGTTTGCGAGCGTCTCCTCGCTGAGCGTGTCTCCCAGAAGTTGAAGGCCGGTACTAGCAGCAACGGCAACATCGGTTCTCGTCTCACCGAGGTCATGGCCCGTATTCACGTTGCCCAGCCCATGGGTGGTATCACTCGCGAGACCTTCGTCCCAGAAGCCATCAAGAACATGAAGAAGTACGACAAGAACGACCCCGAGAGGAGAAAGTTGGCTCGCGACGAGGAGTTGGAGAATGGCGGTGCTGGTGTGTTCAGCGTCGATCTCAAGAGGGATTACCTCCTCGCCAACCCAGAGTGGAAGTACGACAAGATCCCCGAGATTTACGACGGCAAGAACGTCTACGACTTTGTGGACCCAGATATCGATGCCAAGCTTGCCGCGCTCGAGGAGGAGGAGGAGCGTCTCGAGAAGGAGGGCTTCTACAAGTCCGACTCGGATCTTGGTGATGAGTCCGAGGAGGAGGTCCTCCAGAAGGCCGAGTACATCCGCGAGAAGCACAAGCTTATCCGCAACGAGGCCAAGATGCGCAAGTCTCTCAAGAACCGCGCCATGATTCCCCGCAAGTCGCTCAAGAAGTCGTTCTCTCAGCTTGAGGACCACCTTGACCAGTTGGGTGTTGATACCCAGGAGATTGACCTCCGTGGTCGTGCGGCTGTCCGCGAGACCCGCGGCAGATCAGTCGGTGCCCGTTCCAGAACCGGCACTGTCGACCCAGATGCCATGGATGTGGACAATGCTCCCTCGGCGAGAGACAGACTCCGCAGCCAGAGCAGAGTCCGCGACAGATCCGTCATGGCGACGAACCGTCGCGAGGATGGTGTCACAGATGAGCTTGTGCGGACAAAGGTGGAGAGGCAGGCCAAGCTTGCTCAGCGCAAGATGAACCGCATGGCGAGACAGGGTGAGGCTGATAGGCATATTGGTGCTACCATGCCCAAGCATTTGGTGAGTTTTTTTCTTTTCTTTTCTGTTGTCATCAAATCAGCATGCTAATATTATGTGTTTCTAGTTCTCTGGCAAGCGCACGATCGGCAAGACCAGCAGTCGTTAAGCGGCGGTGGGATGTTTGGTTGGAATTTGTCAAAGGTCCTGGGGCTGGGGGAAAATGGGAGGAAGGGGGGGGAAACCAAAAAGAATGGTTTTTTTATCACGAGGCTTTATTACCCATGGTTGTGGTCTGCTCATACTTGTTTATATTTCTGTTTTACATTTGGCGCATGGGGAGTTGTGTGAATATCAAAATGATTTGTGTCAATTGTTGCATCCTGGCGATTAGCTTTCAATTTTGAAGGCCATGTCAAAACTTGACAAGATGTCTTGATGTAGTTACCGTGATTTTACCAATTTCTAATCGTCCACAACGTTACGGAAAGTCTACCTCAACTCCAAAACACACAAGTGGAAAATACTCGGTTGCATCATTTTGCCTTGTTTATTACACCTTGATACAAAACTTCCCATTACCCTATCAACAACCATGCTTTTTATCTACCCTTTATCATTTACCAACATAAATAAATAAAAAATCTTTTCACCTCAACTTATAAACACAAGGCTTCAAGATCCCCTGCTCCCTCCTCTTCCTCTCCTCCTCCTCCCTCTGCTCCCTCCCCGTCCCGACAAACTTGTTCCTCCTCTCCACCACCTCCGCCCTCGTCTCCCTCTCCTTCTTCTTGTCTTTAAACCCCCCCAACGTCCCAAACCCCCTATCCTTGCCCAACTTACTCGCATTCGGCCCCAGCTTCTTCTCCACCTCCCTCTGCTCCTTAAATCTCGCCTCTCTCTCGAGCGCCTTGGGGTCAGAGCACTTGCCCACCAGCGCCGGCGCGGCCTTGACAAAGCTCATGCGGACAAACATCTTGTTGCTCATATCCACCGCGTGCTCGCCCATGTCACGATGGAGCAAAAACCCCCGTGACTGGAGCGCCGAGACAAAAGCGGAGATGTCGGTGGTGGATTTGACGAGGGGGACATCGCCGTCGACGTGCACCGCCAGATCAGCCAGATCAGCGGCTTCTTCTGCCGCGACGGTGGCTTTGGCGGTGGTGGTGGGTTTAGCTTGTTTTCTCCTGTTGCCTACACTGTGGGAGACGACTCTGCTCGGTTGGGTTGTGGTTGCGGAACCGACTGCTGCTGCTGTTGTTGTTGTTGATGGGGAGGCAAAGCGGGATTTGATCTCCGCCACCCAGAGCTCCCCCTTCCAGCGGAGGACACGATAGGCTTCCTCGATGAAGTCGGTCCAGTTGGTGCCCATTAGCGCGAGGCAAAAGACCACCACGTCTACCGTCCCGGGTTCAAGCGGTAAATTGGCAATGTCGGCTTTGGTCACGAGGGGGTTCCCGCCCGTTTGGAGGTCGAAGCTGTGGATGTGCAGCTTTGACTTTTTGGCGAGGGGTTGGAGGGTGGTGGCTAGCTTTGCGTCGCCGCAGCCGAGGTCGGCGATGGTGCAGATTTTGGAGTTGAAATCCCTGGGGAGGGGGAGGGAGGTGGGGAGGGCGGGGTGGGATTTGGGTGGTTGGCGGAGGGGGGCGCGGGTTTTGATGTCGGAGATGTAGATGTCGACTGGGTTTTCGGGCCAGACTTCGACCTGGCGGCGGAAGCCTTCGTGGTATTCGGAGAACATCTCTGGGGAGGAGGTGAAGAGGGAGAAGGACTCTTTGGAGGGGCGGGTGTAGAGGGTTTCGTTTAGGTGGCGGAAGCGGGCTGAGATGAGCTTCTCGCGCATCGAGGCTTGGAGGGGGGTGAGTTTGGGGCCTGGGGCGGGGGTAGGGGCGGCTGGTGGTTTTGGTGGTGGTGCTGTTTCTTTGGTGGTGTCGGCGTCGTTGTCGACCTTGGGGGTTTGCTTCTTGTCCTTGTTGTTGTTGTTCTTCTTCTTCTTGCCGGCACCGTCTTGAGCGACGGGGGTGGGCTTGGGGGTCTTGTCCTCTTCGTCGTCGAAGCCATTGAAGTCGTCGTCGGCGTTCTCAGCGGGAGCTACAGACTTCTTTTGCTTCTGCTTCTTGCCCTTTTTGGTGGCATTGTCCTCGGTCTTGTCTTGGGCATTGGTGCTATCCTTGGGGGCGGGCTGATGCTCTGTCTTTTGGCGCTTTGGCTCTTGCTTGTTGTTCTGTGGCTTGGGAGCCTCCTTGTGCTCGATGACTTGACCCCAGAGATCGGCAAAGTTCTCTGCCGTCACGTTCTGCTGGTTTGGTCTTTTGCGCTTCCTTGCAGGTTTCGAGGCCGGGGCGGGAGCGGCATTCGCTGGGACGGCGCCGTTCTCGGTCTCTATCTTGAGCTTCTCGGCCGAGATACTCAGGCCTTTGACGGGAAACATGATGGCAGTCGAAAGAACTGGCGGGTTGGACTGGATTGGTGGCTGGCCGCAGTTCTTCGCTGGCTGTCGCTGTCGCAGTGTCGTCCAAGACGAAAGAAAAATTTAGTGGGGCCACTCAGGATCAGCGAGCCGTCAGCCCCCCACACATTCAATCAAGTGGGGTTTAAAGCTTGAGTGGACCGTGCGGGTGGAGATTCAACGGCGCAGCTCCCGCCCCGTTCGACCTGGAGTTTCACAAACATACAGCAGAGTACAGAGTACAGAGTATCCAATCTTTCTTCATCAAGTAGTACATGCCTCGGTTTCCCTCCCCAAATTAACAATCATATGCTGTGTCCCTCCCGCCCTGTGCTTCTTCAGCCTTGCGGCCGAAACTGACAGCTAGCTGGGACAGGACAGCCATGGCCATCCAAAGGCATCCAAAGATACGGAGGTGTCATCCGGTTTGACCGAATCCCCTCACAGAACCCCAGGCCCGTCTCTCTGAAGCTTGGGGCGTTATATGGTCATGGCAATTAGTTATTACATATCCTGATTGAGACTACGATTAAGTATGTACGATCTGTTGCTTCTCGATCGCCATATATCTTATCCATTCTGATCGAACCTCGCTCGCATTCTCGGCCGTCAATATGCATTTTACCGTGCATCTCCCCGGCATCTCTCCGTGCTTACTTTTCCAGTGGTGATACGACTTGACAGAAAGAGGGTCTCGAGTTTGAAGCTACCAATGCAGGACCCCGGGCTCGCCGCACACACATTCATTCACATGTCTTTTTGTCTTGGTTATTGGAAGCAATCTCGCAGATCCAGTGTTTGACACAGATGAAGCAAAGACGTCAGGACCTGTTGGTTCGCCTGCGTTGTAAGGCAATATGTTGTGAGTTGGCTCTGGGCCGCTGGGAGCATAATGTGCGATGGCCAGAATAAGACCGGAAGTATTCAGACGGCCCGCGGATACACAAGCAGTTTCCCGTCCTATACTAGGTATGAGTGTAAAAGCCAGTCTGGGTTTGCAGTGCGACTACTGGCGACTTGTTCATAGGGAGCTGTATGTGTTGTATCGGCCCTTTACGGATTCTGCTGGCCACAAAATTTGGTGCCATGATACCAAAAGGCACTTGGCAACCGAGCGTTTCGGCTTCTCACCGTTACCACGCCAAGTTTCAGTGATGGACGGCCGTTGAGAACTTGAGCGGGCGCCCGGTGTTGCAGTTTACTTTTTTTGAAAGGCAGCCGGAGCTGAAAAGCCCTATCATCGAATACGCTTGTTTGCTGTATGCATAATTTAGGCATGGAAGACGCAGAGAATATTCCATAGATGAAGGGGCGGGACAGAGGGGGGATTGGGGGGGGGGGATATGTTGGTTGGAACTTACAGTGAGGAACTTGTGCTGTTGGTAGGTGGGTGGGTGAGAAGAGGGGAGCAGGGCAGAGTGGGGGATACCTATCGCTCGGGATATGGTCCAAGCATCCTACCTATCACCTATCTCTCATCAGACACTTGCCTTCCCCTCCACTCAGGAGTTCATACTCACACACACTCACACACTCACCAGTTTCGTTTCTGCATCTTGTTCTCATGGCATCCCCCACACTTTTTAGTTTGCGTCACACGGCACCAACCCTGGCCTTGGACGGTATGACGGCTTGACGGCTTGACGCCACAGTGCTGCAGACCAACTCGAAAGCGTCCATCGTTATGTTATGGATATCTCTCCGTCCACGGTTCATGCTGCTTCCCAGGCCCGTCAGGAACTTGAAAGACGCAGGAGCTGCAGCGGTGTTCCTGGTCGGCTCGTGTCACGCTGTCGCGTCCCCACCGAGGTTAGCTGGAGGTCCCATCGTACGGTACTAGGTGGTCCTAGGTGACTAGGAAGAGCGTTGGACGACTGACTTGACAGGTAATAGCGCGGGCCACACACACACAACGGCAGCAGCGGCAACGCCGGCATCAGACTCGTCCCGAGGGATATACCAGACCCCGACGTGTCGAAGGAGGGTTACGTTTTTAGAACGCCAGGAGTGACGATGGACGGGACGGCATGTTCCCGTCCCCCAGTCCCCCAGTCCCCCAGTCCCCCAGTCCCCCAGTCTCCCAGAGCCGGACTAATAACAGAGAGAGGAGAGTACCTGACTTGTGAGACGGAGAGCTGGAGCATCATGAGGGGACATTCACCCTCCATCATGCTGTCAAGGCGCCACAGCTGCACATGGAGCACGCATACAGGCTGCATCAGCTAGCCTGTAGGTCCCGCAGCTTCACCGTTCTGGCCCCCCCCCTGTGTAGGGGTTTGTAGGGGCCGTAGGGGTTGTAGGGGACTGTAGGAAAGTGGCGCCAATCTCTTGGCCCGTTGAGGCTGCCCCACCTCACGATGCTTGCCCAGCTCTCCAGCTTGCGGTGCCCGCCCCATGCTGCGATGCGACTCTCCCCTTGCCAAGCAAGTGAGAATTGCGAGCCCCCGATCTGTCCTCGCACGAGAACTGCTCGAGCACCATCGGCCCGTGATGCCATCATACAGCGCCACTTCACTCGATCTGCTCTCTTTTCTCCCTCCATAGCATAGCGCTCACGCCTCTGTCTCTGGTCCCTTTGGTTCTATGAAGTGAGAGTGAGAGAGTGAGTGAGTGAGAACACTCGGCCGAAGCCAACCCCCCCTCCCCCCCCTCCCTCTCTCCCCCCGGCTTGTTCCGCCTAACACACCACTCACGTCCACAAGCTACCAAACTACAACAAAGAGAGAGAGACGGCCTACCTCTACACTATACACTACCTACATACAAACGAATATCACCTACCCATACGACGCTGCTCATCAGCCTCAACGGCTATTGTTTGTCACCCTCACCACGGCGGGCTACAACCCACGGGTACCTGGGGCTGTTTCGGCCGGCAGTGGTCCTTTCCATTCAGCTAATTCTTGCGTCCTGTTGTGTCCTGCAGACAGCTGCACCAATTCGGATCATACTCTGGCTTCGCCGGGATCAAGACAAGGCGACCTCTTGCTCCCCAAGGTAATTCACAATCTCGTTACACCAGCTTGTCTCAGTCCGTCCGGTGAGGTGCATCACCTACGGCATCTGATCCGCCTCCATTCCACCCTACCTTACATACTCACATAGCATAGTTTGTGTGAGTCTCTGGGCACCGCGGCGGAGATTTATTACCCGTCTCCCGCCCCCCCATTGCCCACTTGTCTCGGCCAGATCAAGGGACTACAAACTCATGATATATTATGAGCCAGACAACCTCGAGTTTATCATGTGAACGCGCCGAGTTTTCACTACACTAGCACAGATTCGTCACTCACACCGCTTTCGCCGTAAAGCTCTTCACTCGCCGTCCTTACTTTCACCAACACCATAAACACTTGCCCCCTTTTCTGACTTGCATTATCATGGACGTCGACACCCTCGAGGCGCAGGCCCCTGAGTCTGCTCCTTCGCCCGAGTCTCCCTCTGGCAATGACCCTTCTGAGCCACCCAATGGCAAGGAAAACCAGGCGCCGAAAAAGACAACAGTCAGGAAGAGAACCAAGACTGGCTGCCTCAGTAAGTGTTTACCATGAACTTGTGTGTGTCACTGATGAGGTGGCCTCACTCTTTCAAAATCCTATGCAGGGCTCCCGCTGACCCCCCCCCCTTTTTTTTTAGCTTGCCGCAGACGGCGAATCAAATGTGACGAGGGCAAGCCCACCTGCGGGAACTGCATCAAGTCCAAAAGACAATGTGAGGGATACAACCAGCGCATTGTCTTCAAGGAGTCTATGGGGCCCTTTCCTTCCGGCCACCTTTGGGGACATCCTGTGTACCATCAGCAAGCCCAGGAGGCCCTTCTGAACGCTCAACTCTCGGCAGCACAAACCAAGGCTGCCTCGTCACAAGGACCGCTTGCCGCTATTGCTCCCAAGCCGCCATCGGTTGATTTCTCTGGTACCGGGACGCACCCTTTTTCTCAGGGCTTTGCAGGACCTTCCAACCATTCTATTGCTGGACCACCCCTCTTTAGCCCACAGCACATTGATCCACAACAACAACAACAACAACAACAACAACAACAACAACATCACTTGCCTAGCCCGCAGCACCTTGAGCCACAGCATCACTTGCCTAGCCCACCCCTTCTGACTCCTAATGCTGTTCAGTATCCCAACCAGTATCCCTCACCCGTGGAGGGGTTGCCTTATTCGGACTATTATGGAGCATCTTCGGGTGGCCAGGCTCAGCAGCCGGTCAGTCCTCTGGGACATGTCTCTCCTATCCATGGACATCATGGCCAATACACCCATCCTCAGCCTCATCCTCATGACCATGGCCAAGACATTCGGCAGAGTATCGAAGTGCAGCAGTTGGCTTCACCAGATACAGCAACAATGACACTCAGTCACACTGTGTCTGCGGAAGAAGGTTACTGGCAGTCTGATGACGAAGCATCCATGATGGCATCAGATGATGAACAAGGTCCAATAGACCCTCACAGCAGTCATCTCGAGTCCAACGACCTTGGTATCCTTGTGGCCCGGCGTCTCGACACCGATGGTGATGCCTATGGCGTCCACATCCGGTCCTTTGCCGGCCACGGCGCCACCAACGTCCTCGACACATACATGCCCTCCTCAGCCAACTCTCCCCTCAATGACTCCCAAACAGCCGCCATCTTCTGGTACTTTGTCAACGTCACAGGCCAAAGCATGTCCCTCTATGAGCGCCATCCCTTTGATCCCACCCCCATGTTCCAAGGACAGCCCGTTGCCAAGGAGCGGCAACATATCTGGACCTGTTAGTTTACCTCGACTACTTCGCCTGCCAACCGGACCCTTGCTAATATTTACATCACCAGATACTTTTCCTATTATGGCATTCAACCACCCGGCCCTCATGCAGGCGATGCTCGCGCTGGGTAGTTTGCAAATGGCCAAGCTCCAAGGCCATCCACCCACCGCAGCGATGAAGCACTACCATCTCAGCCTGCGGCGTATAGCCAAAAACTACCAGAGCCCTACTCGACGAACCCAACCAGCCACCCTCGCGGCCACCCTCCTTTTAGGCTTCTACGAAGTATGGAACTCTGACCACGACAAGTGGTGTAAACACATGTGGGGCGCTCGCGCAATCTTGAAGGAGCTCCCTCTCCGGCAAATGACGCGTGATATCCTTGCCCTCAAACGAAGGCAGCGGGAAGAAGCGAGGCGTAATCACCAGTGCAACGAGCACTGCTTTGACTCGCACCACCACGAGCAAAAGGACGACTGGCCGGAGCCGGACACGGAGTTTATCGAGCAGCTGACGGGGTTGAAGGTGGATTACGGCGGGGGGGAGGGGTATGTGATCGGGGAGAGGGTAAAGAGGTTGACGGAGAGGGATGTGGAAAAGTATGAGCAGATGAGAGATTTGTATTGGTGGTATTGCAAGATGGATATTTATCAGAGCTTTTTGGGGGGGACGAGGCCTTTGTAAGTGGACCCTAAGACAGGATATGGGGATGGGGACTGACGATTGAGGGGGATAGTATGAATTATGAGGCGTGGACGCAGTGTATTCCTAGGGGACCGTTTGGGAAGATTGATTCAATGTAAGTTCTGAGGGGGATGTTTTGGGTTGAGAGGTGGTGATAAGAGGCTGACTGAAAGTTAGTTATGGGACTTTTGACCATTTGATGTTGTTGCTGGGGAGACTGGCGAGTTTTGCGTCGAAGGATTTGACGAGGAAGAGGAAGGCGAGGAAGTATGGGCCACCGCCAGGGGCTCCGGGTGGTCCTCCGGGTGGTCCTCCGGGTGGTCCTCCGGGCGGTCCTCCGGGTGGTCCGGGTGGTCCGGGTGGTCCTCCTGGTGGTTTTGCAGGTGGTCCTCCCGGTGGCTTTCCCGGTGGACCCCCGGGAGGCTTCCCCGGCGGCCCTCCTGCTGGTTTCCCCGGCGGCGGTCCTCCCGGCGGCGGTCCTCCTGGAGGATTCCCCGGTGGCGCTCCTGCTGGTTTCCCCGGTGGTGGACCTCCTAGCGGTGGCCCCCCTGGAGGTTTCCCCGGCGGCCCTCCTGCTGGTTTCCCCGGCGGTGGCCCAGGACCCGGCCAAGGAAGAGGCGTATCCCCACCCCCGTTCACAGGCCTCATGCCCTCCTCCGGTCGCTTCGACATCCCCAAAGGCTTTTCACCACCCCGCGAAACCACCCCTCCCGTCGACTCCCCCTCTGACTCACCAGAAGAAGACTTTTCCACCTCCACCGCCAAAGCCCTCCAAGAATGGGAATCCATCCGCCTCGCCTTCGAACTCTTCCGCTCCAAACTCGGCCCCGACTTTGAGCCCATGGGCCCTGACTTTGCCCCGCCCGACATGACTCCCTTTGGCCCTGCCTTGATCTACAGGACTTACTCCATCGCAGGGATATGGATGAATTACTACATGGGTCTTATCATCTTGCACAGATCTCACCCGTCGATGCCCCCGATTGCGATATATGCCGCTGGCATGGCGGCTCAGCAGACGGGGAGGTGGGCTAATGAGATTGCGAGGATCGCTGCGGGGTTGCATGAGGATACCACGCATGTTAGTGCTGTGAGCACGTTGGTGGGCGCGGCGTTTATAGAGAGCTGCTTTTGTTTGTTTGTGGCGGGGGTGCAGGTAAGGGGTTTTCCGGTTTGTCCTTTTCCTTTGTTGGCAGGGGGGTTGGGGTCCCCGAGTAGTTCGGTTGGATGACCTAGCCAGAGGGGGTTTCTTTTTTTTGTTTTTGATGCTGTGACGATTATGTTGATGATTTTGATGACGATGATATGGTGAGATGATGGTTGGCTCTTCGAGACGTATATGATTGTAACCCCCTTTCCCTTCGATGGATTGTTGGTGGACATTCATGATTAAAATTTCTTTCTTCTTTTCTTGAAGAGTGTTGTTGTTGTTGTTGTTGTATTACCACGTACACGATAGATTTCTTCTTTCTTGGTTTTCTCTCTTCTTCTTCTTTTGTTGTTGTTACCACCATCATGTACACTACTAGACCTTTCTTTCTTTTTGTCTTTTGGGTTGCTGCCGTCGCCATGTACATGAACAGACATCCTTTTGTCCCTCCTCGCGACCCTCACTGTCGTCATGTACATGGTTAGACGTTCAACCTCTCTTCCTGTGTCATCACCATCATCGTCATCGTCATCGTCATCGTCATCGTCACCAGCATCATCACCGCCACCCTCGTGCAACATGTCCAGACGTTTTACTCCTTTTTCTTTTTTTCTTTCTCTCTCACCCCATCCCATCTACCCCGACCTACACTTAACTAACTAACTCTCCCCCCCCCCCTTTTTCTAGTTCCAATCCCTCCCCCAACGACACTTCACCATCCGCCGCCTCCGCGACATAGCCCGCCTCACAGGCTGGCAGTCGGCCCGCCAAATCGCCGACGGCTGCGAGTCCGGCTGGAACAAGGCCGCCTCCCTCGGCCGCGGCCCCCCCTACCACTCCCCCCCCGAGCTCGGCCCCTTGTTCCCGGACAACATCTGGAACCGTCCCCGGCGCATCGACCGCCGCATTCGCGAGTTAGAAGCCTCGGACGAGAACCCGGACGGAAAGCTGGTCCTGGCAAAGACGGAGCAGACCCATTACGCGCTGGGCTTGTTGAGCGTGGAGAGGGATCTGGATGAGTTGGTTATTGTCGAGGAGGAGGATGAGAAGGGGGGGAAGGGGAAGAGGAAGGAATAAAAGGAGAGTGGTGTATGATATAGGATTACTTGGGTTGATACCTGGCTCAAATCGCTTGACCCTTGAGCGTCTGACAGTTCAGGCGTTTGTCCCAAGCCTGGGCTGGGGGTTTGATACGATTCTTTCACGGTAAGGGTCTGATTGCGTAAAAGGGGGTTGGATAAGAGGTTGAAAGACAAAACAGGGGGGGTATTACTACAGGTCAAAATATCTTGTACAAACAAAACCAGATACCAGACAGATACAGGAGACAGGAGAAAAGAGCAGGAGTCAATGATACGGCCTTTTTTATTTCGGTCGATCAACAGATCCAGTATCACTGCACACTCAAACATCACCAAAACAAAACCCCAGCTCTATTCTCGAAACATGCTCAGCTGGAAAAAGAGAGATCAAGAAAATCCTTGCTGTCTCTAGCTCCTCCTCCCGTCCTGTCTAGCAAGTAGTTGCTCTTTCCACCATGCGATGTGGCTCACAAGCCCCTAACCTCAACCACCATCTCCCCACCACCCTGCTGCTGCTGCTGCTGCTGCGAAGCCGTCCCCCTCGCGGGCGCCTAGTTCGCAGGAAGCCTCTCCACCACAGCAGCCATCTCCTCATCCGTGTATATTCTGAACCCGCGCTCCTTGGTGACGCTGGCAAGCTGCACATTCTTGGAGTCGAGCTTCTCCTCCATGACCTGCTTCAGCGTCTTGAGAACCAGCGTCTCGGCGTCCTCAATGGTCAACGACTATTTTCCCCCTCTCTGTCAGCACCACCCCTTCTCCAAACCCATGCCATGGTAAGGGGAAAAAGACAAACCTTGTGATACTCATTCTGCAACTCAGCCTGCGCCCCCTCGCTCCCGCTCCCAATCGCCTTGGCATCATACCGATAAAACGTCCCGCTCGGCTCGGCATGATACAAGCTCGGCCCGTCCTCATCATACCCCGCGATCAGCAAGGCCACGCCAAAAGGTCTCGACATGATGGACTCCTCCCCGTCGGCGGACTCGCCGAAGCGGAGGGCGAGGTCGCAGATGGCCTGGGTGCACGACTCGACGCGGAGGTTCTCGTTGTAGTTGAAGGCGTGGGATTGGCACTCCACGCGGGCGTGCTCGACCATGGAGCGGGCGTCGGCTTGGAGGCCCGACATGGCGCAGCCGATGTGGCGGTCGATTTCGACGATTTTCTCGACCGAGGAGGTCTCGAGGAGGGAGGAGGTGACGCGCTTTTCGACGCCGAGGATGACGCCGGTGGAGGTGGAGATGCCGATGGCGGTGGAGCCGAGTTTGATGGCTTCGAGGGAGTATTCTACTTGGAAGAGGCGGCCTTCGGGGGAGAAGGTGCTGGTTGGGGGGGGTTAGATGGCTGATCGGGGGGGGGGGGGGGGGGGGGGGTGGCATGGTTGGGTGGTTTGGGGCTGGGGGTGGTGTGGTGAGTTTCGAGTGGGAGAGAGAGAGGGGAGGCTTACTTGATACCCCGATCTGTGAGAATGTGTTAGTTATATGTGATTCCAATGTATGCGACTGGGCTAGGTGGGATGGACCAAGCTGATGGAGGGGATGGACGAACCGTATTCTGATCTTGCCATAAACATCTTGGCGGTGTTGTGGGGGTGATTGTGATTATGAGGTTATGTGTGTGAAAGAAAAAGGATCAGAAAAAGAGGTTCAAATTGCCGAGAAATATCGTAGTCAATGTCGTCGTCGTCGGTGGTGGAGGGGGTCAAGACAATCAATCAATCAATCAGTGGAGGGGAAGCTTGTAAATGGCAGCTCCAGGCACGGAGGTCTACGAAGCTCTCCACCCGCTGGCAGCCAGGCGACCAACTGTACAAAGTAGACGTTAGGTAGGAAGGCCCCTGTAAATGTGTACCCAGGTACCTGACCCTTCCAGCCTTGCCTGCCGCTGTAATTCCCGCGCTAGTCCTAATCTAGACAGCAAGAGCCGGCAGCGCGCGTTGTGTGTGTGTGCTTCATGTCGCGTTTTTGGGCTGAAGCTCCCGCGACTTGGCATTGAAGGCCGCTCGCTATCTTATCACCACATCTGCCGCCAGAGGTGTTCCAACATCATTTTGTGTTATACTGTCGCTGTTCCAGTCCAATGCCGGCACCGGCAGCCACAAGAGGACGAACACAATGTCGTCGGGCACCACCAGACCGCCGACATTCCAAGACAAGAGAAGCGGTGGCGTAGCCGCTGCCGCCGCCACCTCCTCAGCTTCGTCCCGGCCCCGCATGCCCATACCAGACGCCGGGAGCTTTTCCCAGAGCCACAGCCAGCACCAGCACCAGCACCAGCACCCGCACAGTAAACCCTCTGGGACAACAAACCCCAATGCCGATCCAAACACTAGCAGCTCCCGCTATGCGGAGTCTAGAAAACGGTCCACCTCGGTCAACCCCCGTTCCACGAGCAGACATGTCGAGGAGCGCCGCACAGAAAAGGTGCAGGTGACGACGCGGGAGACGCTGATGACACGGACGAGGAGCCCCGACCGCCGCGAGGGAGGAGGAGGAGGAGGAGGAGGTTTGAAGCAGCGTGCTGCTGAACCAAGGTCTCGGGACATGCGACAGGATGCGCCACCCCAAGGTATGTTTTGCTTGTCCGGACCATTTACAAACAACCCCGCCTTGAGAGCTGGAAAACACCCCTTTGTACGATTCTACACAAGAAGGGAAAAAAAAACATCAAGTTATCACTGTAGAATAAAAAAAGTCACGATGCTAACCAAAAGAAAAAAAGAAAAACCTGCCCCCCCACCATGGGAACCCGAAGCCACCCTCCTCCCGCACACAACAGCCCCCCTGGCATCCCGCATATCGATCCCACCCCTCGCCTCCACCGCCCCCCAAACCCTCCAACCCAGATCCCTCCACGACCTCTCCCTCGAGGCCCAAGAGGCCGTCATCATCGAGGACCTCTTGTTCGTCTTTATGGGCTACGAAGGCCAATACATCCGCTTCGGCAAAGGGTACAACCCCAACGAGGAACGAGATAGACTGTCCGGTCCGACATGGCGCATCCTCCCCGGCCTCGACCCCAGCTTGCAAGACCTCACCCAGTCCATGCTGCGCATGGCTACTCATTACACCGCTCTCGAAACCTTTGTCGATGTCCAATCCAGGGAAGAGTTCGGCTCCGTCAACCACGCCCTTTGCGCGTCAATACGAAAGCTGTTGCAGGAGTATCTGGTGATGGTCGCGCAGCTGGAGACGCAGTTCTTGACGGATGATTCGTTCACCTTGCATGTGCTGAATATTCATGTGCTGCCTACGAGCCATATGATGCATCAGGTCTACGGGCTGGCGCATGAGCTGTTGAAGAGGAATGCGCTGTTGGATGATGAGTCGGATGAGAGCAGCGATGGGGGGGATGATTATGATCATATTTTGGAGCAGCTGCGGGAAGGGGGGGAGTTGGTGCCGGGGAATATGACGGGCAAAAAAATCACCAAGGGAGGGGTGGTGTTGGGGTTGATCACCAAGAGGTTGGAGAGCATGTCTGGCGATCCCGCCGCCAGGGCGCTGTTGACGACGTTGCTGAGGGATGCGAGTAAGCCGTACATGGCCATGTTGAACGAGTGGCTGCATCACGGAGGGATAAATGACCCGCACTCGGAGTTTCTGATCAAGGAGCAGCGGAGTATCAGGAGGGAGCGGCTGGAGCAGGATTATACGGACGAGTACTGGGAGAGGAGGTATACCATCCGGGACCACGACGTACCGCCGCAGCTGGAGGGCGTCAAGGACAAGGTGCTGCTCGCGGGGAAATATCTGAACGTGGTCAGGGAATGCGGCGGCGTGGATGTCAGTCTGCGGGTTAAGCACGTGCCTACTTCCTTTGACGACAACCGGTTTTTGGACAATGTCAACAATGCCTATGCGCATGCGAACGAGTCGCTGATGCAGTTACTGCTGACGACGCATCAGTTGCCGGCACGGCTGCAGTCGCTCAAGCATTACTTCTTCCTTGACCCCTCGGACTACTTTTCGTACTTTCTCGAGCTCGGGGCGAGCGAGTTGAGGAAGCCGGTCAAGTCGGTGAACACGGGCAAGTTGCAGTCGCTGCTCGATCTGGTGCTGAGGCAGCCGGGGAGCATCGTTGCGCTGGACCCTTTCAAGGAGGACGTCAAGGTGGAGATGAACGAGATTAACCTGACCAAGTCGCTGCATCGGGTGGTGAACATCACGGGGATAGAGCAGGGGGAGGCGCTGCAGCCGTTGACGAGCAACCTGCCGGTGGAGAGCGACAAGGCGGCGAACGGGTTCACGTCGCTGCAGATTGACTACTCGGTGCCGTTTCCTGTGTCGTTGGTGGTGAGCAGGAAGACGGTGTGGCGGTATCAGGCTCTGTTTCGATATCTGCTTTCGCTGCGGTATTTGGAGTCGCAGTTGTCGGCGACGTGGCAGACGCACACGAGCGGGTTTGTGTGGTGCCATCGGTCGTCGTCGAGGGTGTTGGAGATTTGGAAGAGGAGGGTGTGGACGCTGAGGGCGAGGATGCTGGTGTTTGTGCAGCAGCTGCTGTATTTCTGCACGGCCGAGGTTATCGAGCCGAACTGGCAGGCCTTGATGGCGAGGGTGAGGGAGAGGGAGAAGCCGCCTCAGCAGGAGCAGCAACCGGGGGTTGGTGAGCAAAACGGCACGACTACCGTCCCAACCCCTACCACCAGTCCAAACCTCCACTACCCGCTCAAGTCAACGCACATCCGCCCGGGGTTGACGAGGACAGTCGACGAGCTGATGCAGGACCATGTCGATTTCTTGGATACCTGTCTCAAGGAGTGCATGCTCACCAACTCCAAACTCCTCCGTGTAAGTCCCCCCCCCTTTCCCTTTCCCTTTTCCCTCCCCCCCCTTCCCCCCCTCTTCCCAAATAAACCCCCCTTTCTAACTCACCCTGTCTCAGATCCACTCCAAACTAACCCAAACCTGCACCATCTTCGCAACCTACACAAACTGGCTCTCGCGCGAGCTGGAAAAAACCGACCCCGACCTGTCGGGTGCCCACCGACCCCCCAACATGTCGGAAGAGCAATGGCGCATCTTTTTGTCTGTCCGCTCCCAGAAACCGAGCGACCCAAACTCCTCTTTTACCACCACCGAAACCCAACAACAACAACAACAACACCAACAAGGAGGAGGAGGAGGGGGAGGAGAAGACAAAATGGCCAGCCTGTTCGACCTGATACGCAAGTGGGAGGACAACTTTAGCAAGCACCTCCAGATCCTCCTCGACGCGCTGAACCACTACGCGGCCACTGAGACGGTGGTGCTTTTGAGCTTGTGCGCGCGGCTGAGCACGGCGAATGCCGGGAGCGGGTATACCGGGAGGGGAGGGGAGTACAACGGATACGGACAAGTGCAGGGACAGGGACAACAGGTGGTGGTGGATGGGGTGGGGGTGCAGAATGGGTTTGGGGGAGGGGGAGGTGGAGGGGATGGGGTGGGGGATGTGAGGATGGGGGGTGTATAAAACATGCCCGTGAAAACTCTGAAAACATGTCTGGGCTGGGTGGGTAAGGGGGCTGGTCAAAGGTTGGAGTTGAATGTTGATGTTATAGCATGTCTGTAAGGGGTAGCCAATTTTTGGGAATCGTGTATAGGGTCAATCAATATTGACAGAGCAGAAGGGGGGGTATGAATTGAAGAGTATTGAACAATATATATCTATGCCTTTTGTGCTTTGATAATTGTCGAATAACACTTGAACCCTACCAATGGTACATATACCTTACTTGCCTGATAACTTCTCAGTCACAGTACTATCATCATCATATAAGAACTACTTGACATACTACCCCCCAAACCTCATCAAAAATACCAATACCTCATAACATTTGTGTATACTAGATACGAACTGATAGTAACAACACAAAATACATCCCCCCCAATCCTTTTTGTGCTAAAACCATATCATACCCTTTTTACCCATCCCATCCGTTTTCCATTCCCAAAAACCTTTTTAAGCAATGTCAAACAAGGGCTTCAGCTTGATAATCAGCTGCCAATCATCATTCGTCATGTCGGCCCGGTAAAACTCCTTGAGGCAGTTGATGCTCTTTCTGGAAATGGCAGAATACAGCATGTCCTTCTCCTCGAGCTGTCTCCCGTACGTCGGCTGGTGGCTGCCCATCTCGATCTTGACCGCGACCGACGGCTGGCCCTTCTTGCAGATGGGGATCTGCTTGTG
This sequence comes from Cercophora samala, assembly GCA_030512305.1. Lineage (NCBI taxonomy): Eukaryota > Fungi > Ascomycota > Sordariomycetes > Sordariales > Lasiosphaeriaceae > Cercophora > Cercophora samala. Next base: position 65,155 of record JAULSY010000024.1, on the reverse strand, counting down.
CTCACGCTCGATAGAAGTGCTGTTACATAACATGTTAGCTTATTATACAGCAACAAAAAAAGATGACCGAAAGGAAAAAAAAAACATACACCCTGCCAATGTTGATCACCTCCTTCAACCCAGTAGTAGGGTTCTGCTTGACCACCGCAATAGGCGTGTTGATCCTCAGCGCACCCTCGACAACATCCACACCAATGACGATAGGGTTCGTCTTGTTGAACACGGCCACCGGCGACAGCACGCAGGGGAAGACGGCCAACATCTTGGACTCCTCCTTCTTCTTCTCCAGCTGCTCGGCCTGGTGCTTGGTGAAGTTGTCAAAGAGATGGTAGATGATGTCGGCAGTGAAGATCTTGATGCCCTGCTCGTCGGCATACTGCTGCGCTTCCTTGTCGACCTTGACGTCGAAGCACAGCATGACGGCGAGATCGGGCGACTTCTCCAACATGACACCGCACTGCATGACGTCGCGCTTGAAGACCGGGCCGATACCAACGTTGGCAACGGGAATCTTGCAGTCCTTGAGGAAATCAAGCAAGGCTTCCAGGGAACCGAGGGTGGACGCCTGAACGGACACACCACGGCCAGTCTTCTCGACACGGCTGAAGAGAGAGGCGAGATCGGCCTCGACTTCCTCCTCAAGGTCGTCCTCATCATCATCGGGACCGACGACAACAAGCCTGGAACCGGCAATGGCGCCTTCGAGACCAGGGGCGGAAATCTTGACACCCAAAGCGGCCTTGACCTCCTTGTTGTGCACATACTGAGACTTGACACGCAACTCCTTGAGGGGAGCTGGCGTGAGCAGCGCTCTGATGTTCGTCTTGATGACACCTTCAACACCGCACAGCATGATGCGATCGCCTTCCCTGAGAATACCGTTGGACAGAATGACGTCGATGGTCATACCGAAACCCTCGATAGCCTTGACTTCGAGCACGGTGGCCTCGACCTCGGACAGGTACATGAGCGACCCAACCATCCTCTCCTGAGTGAGCTGGGCAATGAGCTTGAGCAAGTCGGGGATACCCTCACCGGTGTGGGCCGAGGTGGGGATGAGCGAGACGTATTTGGACATGTTCTTGTTCTCGTAGAAGAGCTCGGAGTTGAAACCCTGCTCGGCGAAAGCGAGCTTGGTCTGGTCGAGACGGTTCTTGAACTCGTTCTGCACAGCCTTGCTCTGCAGGGCCAGCGAGTCCTGGAAGCCGTTGTTGTCAATCTTCTTCCAGCCGTAGAGACGATCGATCTTGTTGAGGGCGACAACGAAGGGTGTCTTTCTGGCCTTGAGCAAGTTCATCGACTCGATCGTTTGAGGCTCGAGACCGTGCATGATATCGACCACCAAGATGGCAATGTTGCACAGAGACGAACCACGGGAACGCAGGTTGGAGAAAGACTCGTGACCGGGGGTGTCGATGATGAGGAGACCGGGGACCTTGAGCTCGAACTTGCCATCCCGGTTGACGACGGCAGTCTTTTGGCGAATGGCATCGGCAGGGAAGTATGTAGCACCAATCTGCTGCGTGATACCACCAGCTTCGCCCTCCTGGACGTTGGTCTGACGGATCTTGTCGAGCAGCTTGGTCTTTCCGGTATCGACGTGACCGAGAATACAGCAAATGGGCGAGCGAAGGTTGTCCGCGGACCGAGCAGCGAGAGCGGCCTGGTGGGCCTTTTCTCTGCGCTCGGCAGCCTCTCTCTTTCTCTTCTCCTCGGCAAGCTTGGCGGCCGTCGTCTCCTCGTCCTCGGAGGACTCCTCGTCGGAATCTTCCTCTTCCGAGTCGGATTCCTCGTCTTCGTCCTTCTTCGGCCTCGAAGGCAGAGTCTTCTTCTCACCGCCCTCCTCATCAGAATCGGCATCCCAGCTCTCCTGGACGTCTTCCTTGTCTGACGCGGCAGCGGCCTCCCAATCCTCATCGACGCTCTCCTCAGCAGCAGCCTTGGCGGCAGCGGCCTTCTCGGCAGCCTCCTTCTCGGCCTTCTCACGAGCAATGCGCTCCTTTTCAGCCAGCTCCTTGGCGGCAGCCTCAGCCTGGACTCTGGCGCGCTCGGCAGCCTCAGCAAGAGCCTTCTCCTCCTCAATCTTCTTTTGCATGGCACCACCTCTCCTCTTCTCCACCTTTGGCTTCTTCTCCTTCTTCTCCTCGCCTTCGTCACCAGCCAGGCCGCCAACCTTGATACCAGAAGCCAACATCTGCTGGAGCTTCCTTTCGTTGCGGGCCTTCTCCTCCTTTTGAGCCTTGGTCATGTACTTGCCCTCCTTCTTGAGCTGCTCGATTCTCTCCCTCTCCTTTTGCTTCTTCCTTGCCTTCTCCTCCTCCTTCCTCTTGATCTCCTCAGCCTCGCGGCGCTCCTCCTCCTCTATCCTCGCCTTCTCCTCAGCAGCGATTCTCTCATTCTCCTCCTGGGCGCGGCGGAGAGCCTCTTGTTGCTTCTGGAGAGCAGCAAGCGCAGCAGGAATCTTCTTCTTCTTGCCACCAGCAGCCTCAGCCGGAGGTGGAGCGACAGCAGCAGCCGCAGGAGCAGGAGAATCCGGCTTCTTCTCCTCGACCTTAGCAGCAGCAGGCTCAGCCTTGGCAGGGGTAGTAGTCGCCTTCTTCTTGGCAGCCTGTAGTTTCCACCATATTAGTAACCATCCCAAAGGACACGCCCCCTACATAGATAAGAGAAAGACATACCTGCTCCTTCTTCCTCTGCTTCTCCCTCTCCTTCTTGAGCTTCTCCTTCTCGGCCTTGGTCAACACCCTCCCCCCCTCACCAAGCTCCTCATCCTCCTTCTTCTCGGCCGCCATGGCAGCCTGCTTGGCCTTTGACACCTGAGTAACACCCTTCTGTTGCTTGCCGCCCTTCTTAGCAGGCAAAGCAAACTCGTCCTCCATGCTCGCCTCGACAGGGGCAGCAGGAGGAGCAGCAGCAGCAGCGGGGGCCTCGGCAGCAGGGGAGGCGGCGCTCTCGGGGGCGGTGTCGACATCGTTGAGCCAGTCCTCGTCCATGCCCTTTTGCTTGCGCTTCTCCTTCATCTTCTTCATGCGGGCCATGAGGCCGCCGGCGGGGGCTTCATCCTCGGCGGCGGGGGCAGCGCCATCAGCACCAGCATCGGCGGCAGCAGCAGCGGGGGTCTCGCCAAAGGCTTCGGCTTCCCAGTCGTCGTTGGCCTTCTTGTTTCCCTTCTTTTTAGGAGGCATGTTGGGCGGTTGTTTGGTGGGTTGTTTGTTAGGGGTAGGTCGAAGATGTTATTTGCTTTCCGACGGCTGTAGGTAGGAATAAAGGTCCGATCGTTTTCTGATGGGAATCGTGGGGTTTTTTCGTCGTTTGGAGGGGGGAAAAAGAAGTGTGAGATTGACTTTTTCCTTGACTCTAATTCTGAAGCACACAACAAGTTAATGTGGTGCAAAGATAAAGTTTTAAAAACAGAACGAGTGGTCTGGTGTTGTGTGGTTGTGGCAGACAGCGGGACAGAGACAGACAGACAGCAGGAAGGAGGAGGGTCAGGTAGAGCAAGCAGAGTTTGGCAGTGGCGGGCAGTTGAACGTGCAGCGTGCAGCGCCTTGGGGAGTTAAGTGGGGCAGGCAGTCTTCACCCAGCGAGAGCCAGCTTCACCACCTTTACTAGGTATACATATGGCAGATGGGATGGATATCTCATCTCTATACAATAGTAACCCGTCCTTGTGATTACAATGCTGGCCGTGTCTTTGCTTATTACTTTGTTCTTCCCTTGAACTTGCTGGATTGGCACCCAAGAGAAGCTGTTCTTTCACCATGCTTTTCCAGCGGGCCGTCCCCCACCTTTTGGCTTTGGACACACAAAAATATCCAGAGCTTCCCTTCCCCAAACTTCAGACTGAGGAACAAGATGAACTTCTTGCTCAAGAAACCTCGAGTCACTCGCCGGACCCGATTCAGGTCCAGTCTCACCAGTCGCCTCACTCGGCCGCAACACACAGACAGAGAGAGGGGCAACCCCAGACCGAATGACGCAGTCAGAGCTTTTTTGCCAATGCGGGTCTCATTTTTTTGTGTGCAAGCTTGCGACAGCACTACTTGATAGAGTACTATCTTATCTCGACATCATCAACGAATGCAATTATCCGTATGCGAGTCTCCAACATATCACCCCCTGAGCCCCTGACTTGATCCAACACCACCACCATACTCGGTAATAGATAACTAATAGATAACAATAATTCAACGCTCTCGTGTATGTCTAAGCAACGCTATGTATCCCATTCCCCCACCACTCTAAAATCACAAAACCGGCCTCAAAAAATACTCCAAAACTTCATACGCCTTCCCAAACGCCTTCTCCCCCCCCTCCCCCAAATCACCCACCCCCTCCACCTCCCCAAGCAGTTCCACGAACCTCCCCTCCCACCTCCTCACCACCACCCTCTCCAACCCCCCCTCCCCCTCCCCCTGCCCCTCCAACACCCTCCCCAGCAAATCCCCATCAACCTGCATCTCCAGCCCGTTGTCCGCCCTGGGCTCCGGGTTATTATTCCAAACCCCCCCTTGCTGCCCATACTGATGCGCAAAAGGCGTCACCTCCCCGTCCATCAACGCCAGGTTCTGCACAAACCTCAGGAACCTCCACGTCTTGATGTCAAGCGTGGTGAAGTGGTGAAGCGCCCCGTTGAGGGAGATACCCAACGTTTCGGCGTCGTCAAAAGAGCTGCGTAACCTCCCAAATTTTGGCGATTGCTCCTGCTCCCACACCGGCCGTGACCTCGCCTTTTGGAATTTCCTGACACTGGCTGTGAGCTCAGCCTCAAAGACAACCTCACACTCCTTGTCCGTTTGCCTCCACGGCACCCACAGCCCACCAACACCACATTCCCTGTCCGACACCAGCGTGATCCCCCCTTCCGCATCATCAACATCAGTCCCAGCAACCTCCATCATACTAACCCCATTCCTCCTCATCGGATCAGCATTACACATCCCCCCCCCTTCCCCCCCAGACCCAGACCCATGCTCCAGCACCACCACCGAATCCCTCCCCGTCAACACCACCAGCTTCCCATTCTCCACCCTCATCCCAACCCCCGGACTCTCAATCTCCACACTCCTCTCATGCCTCAACCTCCTCTCCCCCTCGTCCAAAACCTCCCACCTCACACTCTGCCCCACGCACATCACCAACCCCTCCTCGTACCCCATCACCGAGTAAACCGGCCTCTCAAACTCCTTCTTCCACCTCATCCAATACCTCACCTTCCCCCCACCCTCCCTCTTCACACTCACAACCAGCAACCTCCCCTGCCTCGTCCCCACCACCAGATAAAAGTAACTCTTGTACCTCCACTCCCCCACCGAAAGAATCACATCCCCTTGCTTCCCCAACCCATGGATAAACTCAACAGCATTATCGTTCCTGTCCGTCGGCACCCCCACATTCTCCCCCGTGTTGGGATTGATAAACACCAACCCCGGCTTCCCACCATAATTCACCGCCGCAATCAGACAGTTCAGTTTCCCCGACCAAATCAGCTTGTTAGGCGTCCCCTCCAGCGGGATAGATCTCGGAACACACCCCGGGGTTGGGTGCAGCTCCGTCAGGAGGATCGTCTCCCCAGACACCATCAAGACTTGGGTTATCCCCTCTTCCGAGGGGAGGTCAACCGCCGAGGCGAACTGCACTGGGGGCGCCAAGGCGTCGAGGTGGCTTGGGTCGACGGGGAAGACGCGCAGCTTCTGGCGGAAGAATCTGTCTCGGTGGTGGGAGTGGCGAGTGGCGGGGTGGAGGGCGAGGTAGACTAGGTTGTTGTCGCAGCACAGCAAAAGGACAGGGTTGGGTTGGTTGGTGATGTGCGCGCAGCTGAGCTTCGCAGAGGTGATGCCGAATTTCTCGCAGTGGACAGCAAGACCATCAGCGGTGGTGGTGGTGGTCAGGCTGATGACCTCCCCGCTTCGGGTGCCGAGGAAGATGGTGTTGCCCAGGGAGACGATGCTGCCGATGCCTTCGACCGAGGATGGGTCTTCGATGCTGGTGTGTTTAGACAGAACTACTAGCAGTTAGATATAAAGGCCTGAAAATAACGATGTAATGCCAACTTACTCTCCGGAATCGACATCACCTCCAGGTGATTCGTCGCCTGCTGCAATGAACACCTCACCAACGCCGGCCCAGACTCATTCGACGTCCCAACCAGCAACGTAAACTCCCTTGTCAACGCCAGGCTGTTCACCTCCCCATCCACCTCTATCGTCCTCACATGCCCCAGTCCAAGATTCGGCTGCTCCATCTTGAATACATGAACCTGGAAAGTATTGCTCTCGTCATTATGCGTCGACACCGCAATGCAATCATCCAAGATGCACGCATCAGCTACCGAACAACCCGAAAGCGCAGCAAAGTCTTCATACCGATATGATCGATAGTCGTGCGGCAGAGTAAGCACCACTCCCTCTGTCGTGACCTGAACCGTGAACCCCCCAGAGTGAGAAAACGCCAGCGTCGAACCCCCCAAGTAATAAGGCGTCCGGTCGGCAGCGACAAGATCAGCACCGCTGAAATCCGAGGGCAGCTCCAATATCGACGTGGCATCCGGCATAGATATAACCATCTGATACCCATCCGCCTTGGCCACCAACCAAGCCTGCTTGATCCCCGGCCCAAAAGCAAGATCAAAGCCAATATTCGCCTTCAGCCCATATCTATACTCGGTAATCGACCCCTTCTGCCCCCCCTCGCACGTCGCAAACAGCCTGTCCGGCCTCAAAACCGGGCCCTTTTGCACCGTCTTCCCAGCCTTGTCCCCATCCCGATGCCACCACTCGGTGACCTGAGCCGTAGACGCAAAATCCACCGCAGGCGACCAGTTCGGCAACGCCTCCAGAAACTCAATAGGCACCCTAGGACAAATCTTGTGCACCCCTCCCGGCCCCGAGTCACTCCCCAATATGAGTATATCCGCGTACCTCTCATACACACACGCAAACGCAGTCGAAATGTTGCAGTTGAACGTATCCATCGGCGTCACTCGCTCCACCGTGCTGTCCTTGTCGGCCTCAAAGTACACCACCACCCCATCCTCCCGGGCGAGAAAGATGCAATCCCTCGTCTCAAAATACGACGACAGCCGGAACGGCCTCGCCCACGCCGTCCAAAGCGGCACGTGAGCGCCATGATGAGTCGGCGTCGGCGGGGGAGACGACATCTCAATCGTCTCAAACCTGGGCGGCCCATGCAAGCACTCGGTGCAAACCGCAATCTGGTCAGGCGAAATGACAATAAAAGCCGACTGAACCGTCAGCGGAATCAGCAGCAGCACCATCTGGTTCTCCACCGGCATCCGGTGCCCCTGCTTGTCCTCGTCAAACACCTTTTTCAAATCATCCCCCAGCTTCCACTCATAAATCACCATCCGCGACTTTCGATGCCTGACCACGATGAGCAGCAAAATAACGTGATTCTCGTCCCCCGGCCGCGGGTACAGAAACGCAATCTTGTGAATCACCCCGTTCACGCTCCGCAGACGAAAAGATCTCACGGGCGACTGCAGCGGTTCCCCGTTGGCGTACTTCTCCTCCAGCCGCTCCCTCGATTCGAGCTCGTAAACCACAAAAAAGTCTTGCGCGTAGGCCAGCGCCATGTAGCGCGAGCTGGGGTCGACCACGACGTGAAAGCCCGGGTGGGCCAGCCGCTGCTTCGGGCTCACGAAGCGGGTGGTGACAAACTCTGGTTTGCCGCCGCCGCCGCTCGAGTCGGGACGGACAAACATAAAGACGCTGTCGCCGCTCTCCAGAGCCACCATGAGCATCTGAGGCGGGAGCCTGGGCGCGAGGCCATAGTGGTGGTGGTCCTCGAGTTTGAGAATCGGCGGTTGGGAAGAAAGGGCGTCTTGTTCCTCCTCTGTCTTGATGTCAAAGTTGCCCACGACGCAGGCGTTTCGTATCCGAGACCCAAAGTTGACCTTTCTGACGATGTCCTTGAGGCGTCCATCCCGGCGTAGCTCACGGATCTGAACAAAGTGGTCCCCGATGAAAGCGATGTCGTTGTGGAGGGGCGACCGTATCCTGACGGGCAAGATGGAGTTTATGAAGGGGCTCTCGACGATGGTCCGGGTGAGTAAGCCACATCGTGGTGGCTGGAGGACTTGTTGCTGGGGGGCAGCGTCGACTTGTTGACTCTTGACGATGGACTGGACGCTGATGGTTTCCGTGACCCACTGGCCGTCCCTGAGAACGTTTGTCTGGAAGGCCATGGATGCTGCATTAAAGTGAGAATAAGAGAGAAGAAATAAATATTTTTTATTTCGGTGGTGCTGCTGTCGGCGTACAAGGCGGGATTTCTTGGGATTTCTTGGGATCACGCTGCACCTTTAAGAGCCTGGAATTGAACCCGGGATGAAAGAGGCTCTCAGGCAGTGGCCGAATCAGGAGAAGGCGCGGAGTCCTTCCGTGCATACGGCTAGGGGTACCGGGGCCTATCAGAAGCAGGAAAGAAGCATGATCCCATGAAGATGAGCGATTCCCGTCTCTTAGGTCTCTGCCGTGTGTTGTCAGCAGGAGCTGCACGCAATACTCGGTAGGGGTCAGCTTTGGAGGGGGCGGTCAGATTCCGGTGGTGAAGAGATTTTCTGATATCTTATGGGTTGCTCACTGTCAGTGTGTCAGTGTGTCTGTGTTGGGTCCAACAGCCGAGAGTGGTGCGAGTGTGGCAGGTTGAGGTCAGAAAGTCGAGGTTGGTTGATGTGCTTGCGTGGGGCAGCACTGGACGGTCAAATCGATCAAATGCCTTACTTACCCTTCTTTACCATACCTACCTCACTCACTTGAATACCGGCAACCAACATACACACACACACACACACACACACACACACTTCTTTCACCGTCCTGAAGAGTTTTCCATGCCTTTTCACGGCAAAGCACATACCGCATTTTTTTGTACTGTGGATGAGAATGACCCCTCCCGAGGATGCCATCTTCGTGACATGCACTTTCTTTTTGTCAAGCACAGCACACTATTGTCTTCGGAAATGTATCCCCCCACCGTGATTCGTCATGTTTACGTCTCGAGTCCGCTCTCTGGTCTCAGCTGTGATCTTTCACAAGAACAGAGCCAAGAACATGTCTCATACCGTGCCGAACAAAAGGCAGATGTCACCCTCAACTGACATATCAGATTTCATCGAGCCCTCAGACCATTTGGGACACCGACATTTCTTGGCAGAGGAACAATGGACGCCTTTCGCGGTAATAATGCCCGAGAACAGCCTCATCAGCCTCGTGGGAGTTTCTTAATGTTCGTTGCCTTCCGAGAGAAGAAGCCGTCTTCTCTCTTAGGGGACTCTTAACGCCCTTAACACTTACAGTGGGGGTCAGCCCTTCGGCGCGGGGCCGACGTCGATTTTAGGCCCGATCGCTCTTACGTCACCGCAGACGAATCCCCAGCTCCAGCGCTAAAATGGCCCTGGCACTGAAAGCACGGGGCATCTGCTGGCCTCTCCAGCATCCGACCCCTGTCTAAGGTATGTATGTATACTGTACCTCCAGCACAAGCACACGACCACCACTCACTCCCGTCACTCACAAAGCTGCGAGATACGAAGCCTCACATCGGAACAGACAGATCGTGAGACGCTTGTCTAGACCAAGACCAAACAGGCAAAAACATACCGCAAGGGCTCGGTGATTTCTCGCAGCCTCCTCCCCCTCCACTCGCACTTCTTCTTCTTCGTGGCACCCGTCATCCCTGATTAGGCATTTGTCTCCACGTTCAGGCCAAACTTGCCTAACCCATCCTTCTTTCTCTCACCATATCAACAAAACCCCACGCCCCGGATCCGAGACTTTTTACCCATCAAACTAGTCCAGAAGAGAATTGTCTATGAGCTAAGAGAAAAAAAAAGAGTCTGGAAAGAAAATGGACATGATGCTAGGCCCTGAAGCTGAGACCAACATGGCCGATGTGAACGAAAAGGCCATCAAGATGGAGGAGGAGGAGGAGCCCCTCGATGAGAAGAAACCCACCAATCCCAAAGATGAAGCCGCCGAGCAAAAGAAAAGAGAGATCCTAGAAGCATGCAAGGCCAGGGACTTTGCCGCCCTCAGAGCCCTTGCCGCCTCACCAGGAGGCTTCCTGACAGACACCATCCGCCAGCAAGCGTGTAAGTGCCCCCCCCCCCCCCTTATCCGATGCTTTAGTATCATGATGTTGATGTCTTGACTTTCTAGGGCCATTACTACTGGGCATCCCACCCCTCAACCCAGACACCAAACCAGAACAAGAAGAAGAAGAAGACAACTCTTGGAAATTTCTCCCCCGGCACAAAGACGAAGACCAAGTCCAGCTCGACGTCAACAGGGCCTTTGTCTACTACCCCAACGACCAAAACGACACCCAGCTCTCCCACAGCAAAACCCTCCTCTCCACCCTCATCACCCGCACCCTCCGCCACCACCCCTACCTCTCCTACTTTCAAGGCTACCACGACATATGCCAAGTCCTGCTCCTCACCCTGCCCCCCCCCCTCCAACCCGCCGCCCTGGCCCACCTGTCCCTCCTGCGGATTCGTGACTTTATGCTACCCAACCTCCTCCCCGCCATATCGCAACTCCGCCTGCTACCAGACATTTTGAGATCGTCCGACCCAACACTATGGCGACACCTCTCCTCCACGGAGCCCTTTTTTGCCTTGTCGGGAACGCTGACGATGTACGCGCACGATATCACCACCCTGGGGGAGATCACACGCTTATTCGACATTTTGCTCTCGCGGGATCCGGTCTTTTCGCTGTATCTCTTTGCGGCCATTGTGCGGTCTAGAAGGGAGGAGTTGTTGGATATTCCGGAGGAGGAGCCCGAGATGTTGCATAGTGTCTTGTCGAAACTGCCGCAGCCGTTGGATATAGAGGGGTTGATATCTTGTGCTGTGGAGCTGGAGCGACGGTACCCGCCGGAGGGGCTGAGGAGTTGGAAGGGGGAGATTAGTAGGTGGAGTGTGCTTAAGACGGGGAGGGGGGAGGGGGTGTACAACCAGGGATTGGAGGAGGGGAGGGAGGCGTTTGAGCGGCAGGTGAGGGAGCTGGAGTGGAGGGAGCGGGTCAAGAGGGTGAGGGGGGTGGTGAGGAGGAATAGGGGGGTGGTGAGGGGGGTTGGGGTGGCGGTTTTGGTGGGGGTGTTGGGGGTTTTGTTGAGGAGGTATGGGAGTTATTATCATCAGCCGGGGTATGGGTTTTATGGGGAGAAGGGGGGGATGTTGGAGTATGTGATGGGGTTGGTGGGGAGGTGGTGGGTGAGGTGAGGGTTGATGAAAATTATGATTTTTAAAAATGGGTAGGGAAGAAAAAGATGGCGTTGTGGGAGGCAAGCATCAAATGGGATGGGATTTGGTAGAAGACACCTGGAAAAGCTGTTACAGAGCCAGAAAAAGCAGGATAGACTAATTTTATCATTTTCATGCACATGAACAATTACGATTCACCCATGAGTTGATCCTTTTCAAGCACTACCCAATTTTAGGTATATCCTCTATCCTCTATCTAACCCACCCACACCACCACCTACATACAAACCCCCCCCCCCCCCCCCTACCTCTTCCTACCATACCACCCCTCCAAATCCAACCTCGCAAGCAACATCTCAATCGTATCCCCCCCCCCCTCCTTACCACCACCACCCCCCCTCCTCCCCTCAGCAGCAACCGTCTTCTCGCTCAACCCCCTCAGCACAGTAACAAACACCTCGACCTTTCGACGAAACCGTTTGTATATTTCCCCCTCCTCCTCATCTTCCTCTTCCTGCCCACCTCTTCCCCCCATCCCCATCCTCTCATCTAGTAAACCCCCCTCTATTTTCCTCACCCTGACAACCCTCGCAAAGGAGAGTATCAACCCCAAAATCTCCTCCAACAGCCCCATGACAGGCTGCTGCCGTTTGCGCAAGAGGAGACAGGACATGATCTGGTCGAGGGTAGATTCTTGTTTTTGGCGGAGAATCTCCGGGCTGATTGTGCTGGTTGTTGTGGTCGTGGTGTTGGTGTTGATATTGGTTGGGGAGGGAGAAGGGGAGATACTGTCCAGCCAGAGGGAAAATGTCTTCCAGGTCTTGGTGATGCCAACGTCAAAGACGTAGCTGGAGATGGCAAAGACAAAATGTCTTGCCTCGGTGGAGAAGCGGAGCGTTAGGTTGGTGCTGTCCGGGGAGGAGGAGGTGAAGAGGGTGTTAGCGACGTGGAGTAAACGGAGGAGGCGGATCAGCAGCCGGGAGATCCTGTCGTATTTTGACAGGATCTGGGGGGTGATCACGGCACGGAGCGGGGCGGGGGTGGTGTAAGACAGTCGTAAAAAGTCGAGGGCTTCTAGACCGTCGACGTTCATGCACTTGTCGATTTCGTCGGGGGTGAGGTCGTGCCGGATGGAGAAGGAGAGGTCACCTGGCAGCTGCTGGCCGCTCCCTCTTCCTAACGAGTCGGATAGCACCCCCATGAGAGCGAGGCGGAGCTCTGACGAGGCGGGCGGCCAGGTTCGACGGACGCTGCCGAGGCGGAGGCCCATGGAGGAGGAGCCGCCGAGGGCGATGCCCTTTTGGCGTTCGGTGGTGGATGAGTCTGGGTCGAATAACGCGCTGGATAGACGGGCGACCAGCAGGCCGTTGGCGAGGAGGAAGGATTGCTGGAGGAGGGAGAGGTGAAGGCGTAACGAGTGGGAGGTGAATAAGAGGTTGGTGGTGAGGTGGGAGAGGAGGGTGGATTGATATGTCAAAAGGGGAGAGAAGGATAACAAGGGAAGGAGGGAGGTGTGTGGCGACAAGGTTGTTTTATGAGACAACGGGGAATAGAGGTGTGATTTCAGGAGAAGAGTGAGCTTGTCAGCTGGGGGAGGCTCACGAATCAGTTGATCCAGCTGCTTGATCGAAGCCAAGATATTCGTAGCAACTTCCGCTTCCGACCTCCCAAACACCATAAACTCCTCCGGCGCGCTGCCATTGTCATTCAGGTTGGCAGTTTGTTCGGCCCTGCCTGCCAAAACCCTCTCAACAGCCTTCTTATACTCCTCCACCCTCCCCTCCAACCTCGCGATAGCCTCCCACTCAAACTCCCACTCCAACCTCGGCGGCTTCGTCAGCCCCACCACATCCGCCCTCGCAAGCACATGCTCCGGATGGTGCTCCCTCAAAAACCTCAAATTCCTCCCCGTCTCAAAAATACTCTCCGCCATGTCCCCGGGTACAAACTTGGGCATCTTTGTCTCGTCCAGAAAGTACTCTGGCTCGTCCAGCTCGAAACCCTGGTCGTCAATCCACATTTTGTCCGCTACCTTGACGAACCCCTTTCCCTGTCCCGTTTTACTGATAGGGATCCCCTCCTCTACCTTGGTGCCAATCCATTCTTCTACAAAATCTGTCCAGGGCCTGGAGACGATCCTGAGCACCTCGTTTGTGGCGGCGCGTAAAAGATCATCTTTATATTCCGCTTCTTGAACGGCCTGAAACAGAGCAGAGAGCATAGCCTCGTCTGTCTTGGCCGTAGCAACCTTTTTGACGAGATCCTTAAAGTAAGACAGGACCGTTTGGACAGGTTGGACAAGCGATTGAAGCTGGAGAATGGACCTGATGTTGCGGCTGCGGGTGCTGAGTTCGGCGCCGACTGTGGTGATGAGACGGGCGATGACGCCGGCGAAGGTGATGCGGGTTGGGGAGGAGGCGGTGGAGGCATAAGCCGTTTCGGAGTAGAACTGGAGGTGTCTCATGCAGTTGCCGCAGTCGAGGCAGAGGCGGTCGATGGCTTTGATCAAGTCTAGGGTGATGCCAGAGGTGCGGAGCTGAGGGGCGGTTTTGATGAAGGAGTTTTGGGTAGAGTCCCAGGTGAAGAGGAGGGAGCCTCTTCCTAGTGCTAGGGTTAGGAGGCAGGCTGAGTAAATGGAATGATCCAAGATGTCCGGGGGAGTGTCATCCGTCTCGTTGTTTGAGGCTGCGATGATGGAGTCAAAGGCAGCTGGGCCGGCTTCTGTGATGAAGGCTGGGGATGTAGGGCCTTCTTTGGTGTTTTCAAAGCTTTCCCATGTTTTATACTGGGGTTTCGTGCTGGTGACATCGTCTGGGAGGAGCCAAAAGTCTTCCTCTTCGCTGGAGAGTTCATCATCAAGTTCTGGGTGATCTTGCCCCTGGGCTATATCGACATCAGGGGCCGTGGTGTTGGTGTGCTCGGCAACAAGGTCTCTCAGGATAGGCGGAAGCTTGAAGAAAGCATCATCATTGTCCTGGCCAAGCTCGGGGGTGATGTGGCCTTGTATTTGAGAGCTGATCAGTCCATCTTGTTTTCCTAGCAACCAGTTAACACATGTACATGGCTTGTAATCCGGAGAAAAGACATACATACCTTCAGCCCCCCAAGAAAACAGGGGGTTCTGTTTATTGATCTCCTCGATAGACTTGCCAAGCCAATTGGAGGGCCGCCAAAAGTCGGGAATGGCAAAGAGGTTGGAGAGGTCATCATCGTCGTCGTCCTTGTCTGTGTATTTCTTCTTTAATGGGGGTATCTTTAAGCGAGCATCTGAGAAAAAGCTGCTGGTGTCAATATTTACATCATGAAGGCCCGCCATCTTTTGATGCTTGGTGTTGTTCAACTTCACTGTGACTGAGCACTGAGAAGGGAAAGTGGAACGCGTAGCAACGGCCCCCGGTCGCGTAAATTGACCCGCTAAAGCTTCCCTAATCCTTGTCAATTGCGCTGCATTGCGCTGCAGCCACAGCTTGAAGCTTCAACTTTCTTCGCAACCTGGAACTCCAAACTTAAACCGACATAGATTCTTCTTGCGCAGCCATTCGACCGATTATTCTACTACTCAATTCGATTATCACAAACATGCCTCCCAAGAAGAAAGGCGGGCGCGCAAGCACCCAGGCCGCCGCGACGCCAGACGATGCCATGGACATTGATACACCAGCCGCTTCAGAGACACCAGCTCCTCCAAAAGAGGTTACGGACCCGTGGACCGACGATCAGGTCGCTTCTCTCTTCAAGGGCGTCATTCGGTGGAAGCCAGCAGGTTGGTTGGCCTCCCACTCACCTATTACCTCGCCGAGAATAGCCTGCTCACCAGTCACCAGGAATGCACAAGCACTTTCGCATACTAGCCATCAGCGAGCACCTGCGCAACCACGGAATCGACCCCGACGTATATCCACACACCCGAATCCCCGGTATATGGGCCAAGCTCCGCGAATTCTATAACTTGGAAGCCATCGACGAGCGAGAGAACAGCATGGATCCGCCAGAAGAGAAGGGCCAGCCCAGACGATACCTCGACTTTAGACTCCCATTCAAGGACTACGTCGAGCTGATGGAGGAACGGGCGCGCGCCGATCCCAGCGAAGCTCCGTCCAGTCCGCCGCAATGGGACCCCAACGACCCTACCGCAGGAGGTGATGGCAAGAAGAGGAAGCGAGCGGCAGCCACATCGGCAGCATCAACAGACGGAAACACCAAGACTCGAAGTTCTACTGTTGAGGCCACGGATAACGAGACTCCTGCGGCTAGTCCCTCCAGGAAGATGGCCAGGGCCGGTAGAAACGCCAAACGCGCCGTTAGCAGAGGTCGTAAGGCGAAGGAAGAGTCGCCGCCTTCTAGTGAAGAGGACAGCGAGGAGGAAGAGGGGTCTGGAGAGGAGGAGGAGGAAGAGGACGACGAAGAAGAGACAGGCACACCTGCGTCTACCAAGGGTGGTAGGTCAACAACCAGAGGCCGGACTGCCACTAGAGCCAGAGGTCGAGGGCGAGGACGAGGCCGGGGTAGATAGGAACTACGGGGTGGTCTTGGACTTTGTGACTATTTTCTTTTTGCTCCATCAGATTGTTAGGCGTACTGGTTATACCCTCCCTGTTATTATGGTTATTGAGGTTGGATAGATGTTTGCGTGGTGTAAATAGCGAATGTGAACCCCGCCAAAAATAGCCCCGCAGTCGCGATTGATTGACATGACGTGCTGCTGAATTTGGGCCCAATTGCTCGCAACATCATCTTTTGTTGACAACCTGGAAACCCCTAAACACAAGACAGCACAACACAACACACACAGCCACAATGTCTCGTTCAGGCTCTACAGCACCAGCAAGGCCACTGACTCTGACCGAAGAGCTTGAGAAGCTCGAGCAGTCCATCACTCTTACTCTTCAAGGTGCGCGCATCTTTTCCAGTGTCTCAAGATTTGCGCCGGCTAACATGTCCCAGAAATCGACCACAACTTCAGCAGAGCGCATCGCATTGTTACCGGCAGCATCTTGCCTCTTGTCGAACAGTATGGCGAACACTCCCGAAACGTGTGGGAGGCGACCAAGTTCTGGAAACAATTCTTCGAGGCCTCAGCCAACGTCTCGCTGTCTGGCTACGAAGAATTAGCCAACAACGAACCTGAAGAGAGCACCGAGATCGAACAGACAGTCGACGAAAGTACCGCCCAATACAGCACTCCCCGGAACCAGCAACAACACCACGAAGATGTCAGCCACCTCGAGGCAGATCAATCCTCGGTCGTCTACCCCAGCGGCAGCCGACAGCAGCAACAACAACAACACCAAGACGAATCAATGTTCGACAACAGCGACGAAGACGTCTCAGGCAGCACCCCCCGCCCCCCAATAGGGAAAGCCATCCCCTCCCGCTCCCAAATGGCGGCCCTCTCCTCCCCCTACGAGAACCTCAAGCGGGAGTATTCCCAAAAACCCGGCACCCCAGGCTACGAACCCACCCTTAAACAGGAAGAAGAAGAAGAAGACAACACCTCCCTCCTCATCCAGGAATTCACCACCCGCCTCCCGGACATGTCCATGCACCCCCGTCAACGTCACTCCCCCCCGCCAGAGCAAACCCACACGGCGACTCAATTCCTCGATTCCGACGACGACGACGACGACGACCTCGCCTTTTTAAAGCCCGGCAACAACAACAAGAAAAACACCGACCCCGTCCTCCACCATCTAAAAGACAAAAACTTTCGCGTCATGGCCACCCCTCACAAGGGGCACACGGGCGTGTCCCCTCTGAAATGGAAAATCACCTCCGCCGCCGCCGCTCCGTCAGGGAATCTCTTCACCACCCCAGGCAAAGGCAAAACCACCGCCGAAGCCACCATCACCTCCCGTCCTATCTGGGCCGACTCCCCAGGCGACTCCCCAGAAATAGCCCTCCCCCAGCTCCGCTCCGCGGCGTTCATGTCGCCTACCAAAGCGGCTTACCGGTCTGCTGCCCTCAAGTCAACCCTCAATGCCCCCCGCACCCCGGGGGTGAGCGTGCAGACGCCCGCTGCTAAGGGGGGGAAGACAAAGGATGTGTATGAAGACAAGTATATGAACGCGACGGGGGATGAGCTGGGGTGGAGCGAGGATGATGACGAGGATGAGAGGGAGTTGTCAGAGATGGGGATGAGCCCGCCAAAGACGATACAGTTTGCGCTGCCGCCGGGGAGGTTGATGCAGACGCCTGCGAGGGAGGCGAGCAGGATGATTGTGGAGGGGTTGTTGATGAGGGCGGGGGAGGGGGATATGACGTTGGATTTTACGGGGGTGGTGCCGGGGTTTGGACAGCCGCAGCAGACGCAGCAGCAGGGTGGGCAGAGGGGGGTGGAGTATAGTCCTACGTTGGTCAAGATGAGTTTGGAGATGCAGGATGATACTTTTTAGGGGGGGGGGAGGTTGGGTGGGTGAGGTTGGATGACGATATTCTTAGTCTGGGCTGGGGATTTGTCACTATGGCTGGGAGATGGAGAGTGTTTGGATGGGTACATGCACCTTTGTGGGTTTTTCTTTTTGCTATAAAAGAGATTATTAAAGAAAAAAAGCAAGACTGTATGCTGAGCCCATTTCCATGTGGCTATTTTCCCCCCTGCCTGAACTCACTCAAACCATTCATTACCTTGCTCCTCCTGCCCCCTCCTCCCGCGCTGAACCCCCCCTATTGGGGCAGCGGTATCATTACCCCCCCCCCCCTCATGATGGTATCTCCCACCAACCAGCTAACCCCCCCCCCCCCCCCCCGAGAATTTCAGTGCAATATGGTGCAATATAGGCTAGCAAACCGACCCCAACCCCTCCACCACCCTCGCGCCCAGGGAGAGTCAAAACCCCATGTTGATCTGGTTCTTCATCGCCTGGCTGTTGCTGGCCGGTTTCCCTGCCGAGGAGGAGGATTCCTTGGCCGCTTGGGACTTGAGGTGGGAGATGTTGGTTGAGGTGCTGGCTAGGGAGGCTGTGTCTGCGGATGACTGCTGCTGCTGCTTGGCGGCGGCGGCGGCGGCAGAGGCGGCGGCTGCTTTGGTGTCGGCGACGATTTGGAGGGCGTGGTGGCGGGGGTAGAGGATGGAGTTATCTGGCGTGTTTTGGTGAGTGGGCTGGGGAAGGGGACAAAATGGGGGGGACAAAAGGGGGGGCAAAAGGGGGGGCTTACAGGGGGCGGACATGGTTGTGGTTGGGGTGGTGGTTGTGGTGGTGGTGGTTGTAGTGGTGGAAGTGAGGTTGGGGATGGTGGTGGTGCTGAGGTTGTGTAAGTGGTGGGAGTTGTGTAAGTGGTGAGAGTTGTGTAAGTGGTGAGAGTTGTGAGTGGTGATAGTTGTAAGTGGTGATGACTGTAAGCGTTGATTGATGTAAGCAATGATCACTATGACTGATGAGTTATGTTGCTTGTCTTCCAGAGAAAGATATCCCAACACGTCAAAAGGAAACCACCCGAGGACAACCCCAGGTCTTATATACACAGCAGACAACAAGCTTTATTACCCATCAAGGTACGGCAACATGTGTGTCAAATAAGCAATCGTTACCAAAGCCCCCCGAATCCTTCCCGTCAGCCCACCCACCCATCCTACCAGGTGTTGTTGGTGTCGAACACAGAAAGAAAAAAGAATCTACGTTAGCTGCCTACGCCGCTGCCACACACATACATCCCACACACACACACGACTACTACTACTACCGATCCATGCTGTCGGACCTGCCGTGTGTTTCCCTGCCCTGCTGCCCTGCCCACCCTGTAGGTGGCTTCGCAAGGCTGGTCGTAATCAGCCAGCCAGCCCGTTTTGCGTTCGTCAAGGTTGGTGGTGTCTGCAGGAGGTATGATGGATAGATGGATAGACAGACACGGTGAAGTGAGTCATTTGCCGGTTTGAGCAATAGTCTGAATCAAAGAAAGAAAAAAAATCAAAAAAAATCATGTGTGTTGCAGCAGCGTGTCAAGGTGCATGCGTACACAGCCTACGTCAAACGATAGTTTTTTTTTTTTTTTTTTGGCTCGTACGATTGTCACTTCTTGTTGGTGGGTAGAGTGTAAGAGAGGTACGTAGCATAACCTACCTAGAAAGTTGGGATGATATAGTGTTACACTGGGGAATGGGTAGTCAGTCGTGTGGTGGGTGGTAGTCAGTCGTGTGGTGGGTGGTAGTAGTCGTGTGGTGGTGGTGGTGTAAGTCAAAATGGGGGTAGCCGCGCGTGTAACAACGATGGAGTTCCATGCATGTTGGTGAGGTCAAGAAACGAAAAAATACGCCCTGTGTAACATTGGTGTCAGATTCTAGATTTTTGGGGGAGCTAGGTGCAGATAGGCGGAGATGATGTCTGGTGTGAGAGTGTGGCTGTGGGTTCATGCTATGGCTACCACTGCCACCGGGTGATTATGGGAATAGCAGTGCCAAAAGGGTAAATACACCAACGACCCCCCTTCAGTGCTATTGTTTCTCACCGTTATTCTGCAAATATCGACAGTACAGAAAGTCGGAAATGTTTGTTGGCGGTGATGATGATGATGATGCCTGAGAACTACGTCGTCTTCGTCGTCAACATGTATCTAGATGCCTGATATCAGTACCACTAGACCCCGCAACCTCTCGCTCTTGATGTCCTTGCTTGCGTCTGCTATTTCGGACTTTATCTTGAATCTGTACGGTCCTTCTTGTCACCGTTGCTTTCCGGGGTATGCCGTGTGAGTGCCGGAGCTGCTGGGTAGCATTCGTGTCTTCCGTAACAGTAAAAGTCGTTGCCTGTTGCGTAAGGCTGCTGCTTCCTGACCCATGAGGCTTGCATGTGCTCATACCCTGAAGGCTAAGGGTGGTGCTGAGGCCGAATTAGGCAGGTGGTTTACAACGACAGACAGACGATAGTTCTGCCCAGCTGGGCGCGGCATGAGTAATCCGGAGAGGAACGTCGAGGTGATGACATCGACATATCAATCGTGAAGATGGGCAAAGTTTGCTCATGTGTTTGTCTTTTCTACCCCTCATCAAAAAGTAGAGATATGTATGTATGAATGGAAGGTGTTAAACTGTTAATTGGGCAGGCACTGGATTGTGGCTTGATCATGTGATGTTACACAGTTGCCTTCTTCTCGATTTTAGCAAACAGACGCTGGAAAAGAAGAAAAGAACCACAGCCAGATCAACACCGTAACCCAACTTCCTTCCGTAACCATTCATCTTTCACCATGCGTTCCCTGCCCTTCTCGAGGAACCATGCTCCTTTTGGGGGAGTCGATTGGGCACCATACAGAGAAGTAGTGGACCTAGATTTGTTGTACGATGCAATAAAGAAACTCTCAAGAACAAGTCGAATGGTAGATGTGCTGCTACCTCAGGAGGTTCGTCCATCGTCATCACACATGCTCAAAAGATGATCAATCCATGTATATTAACGATATTTGTACGGAGCAGGCAGTACGCACTCTCTACAAAGTTCACATGCCATTCGGAGGTCCACAAGAATATGCTCCGTTCAAGCTAAACACCCTCATTAAATGCGAGGCCGCTCTCATACAAACCAGGGGACTGCTTGCGGAAACGGAATGTCAAGACTGCACTCAGGGCAAAGGTCCTTTTCTGGAGTGTGTCTCGTATAAGGGTTTTGCAAAGGGCAGCTGTGCCAGCTGTCATTACACAAGGGGGTCCCGCTGTTCGTTTCGAAGTCAAGATCCGCCGTCATCCGGCTCGACCTTGCCGGAAGCAGGCAAAACCGGTGGTGATATCAACGCTGCGGTCAACACTGTGCCTGCAGGCCCAACAGCCCCGGTCCCTTCTATCAGAGTATCCTCTCCGTCAGGGCCAGCGATACCGCCTCGAAATACGGGCGTTCCGCTCAACCCTCTGCTTCTAAGTCCAAAAGCACCGGGCCCTTCTGTCAAAGAATCCTCTCCGCCAGGGCCAACGATACCGCATCGGAATACAGGCATTACGCTCAACCCTCTGCTTCTAGGTCCAACAGTCCTGGTCCCTTTAGCTGCAGTATCCTCTCCGCCAGGGCCAACAATGCCGCATCGGAATACAGGCGTTGCGGGCCAGCCTCTGCTTCCAGGCCCAACAATCTCCCTTCCTTGTTTTGGAGAACTCTGGCAGCCGGACAACGCAATGCGGTTCCAGAGTACACACACTACATTGAACAATAAGTATCCTGCTTTAGAACTTGCACCGCCGCAATCGATCAAGACGGAGGAGTTTGAGTTTGGCACCGAGTTCTTGCAAAAGTGTTTCCGGAAGGGTGAAAGTTTCGAGCAGTGTTTCCGTAGGCCGGGCCTCCAGCGTTTCCTCGAGCCGGGCACACTTTGCGAACCGAGGCTGACGGGGGGCGTGAGCTGGCTGCGGAGGGATGTTTTGGAGTATCACGCCGAGACTGTGCAGAACCAGGTTTTTCTCCTAGAGGACGTTTCTCGCCGTCTTGGAGGGAGAGAACCGAACGCCGTGGTGAACCTGTTTGATTTTCCAGAGGAAGTCCGACGCAAGGTGAGGTATAATTCTGCTTTTAGTTGGGGTTCTGGGGTGTATGTCAGTACTGTTCGGGCCAAACTTGCGTTTTCATTGGAGTGGTTGAATGGCGTGCAAAGATTGATTTCCAGACAAAGCTAGGGGTTATATCGGCGACCCTGATGTCATGTATCTTGTGGTCTATGTATGGTTATCTTTACGTCTCTTTTGATTGGGCTTGAGAGACATTGTTTGCAGAATGTCAATAAGAAATAGCAGGAGTAGGGGCGTTTCATTCAAGCTTCGTTCCATGACATGTCGTGGAACAGAAAAATCCTTTTTTGTGTTGAATGTTAGACAAGCACAGAAATGGCGTTTGCGAATATGTAGGTTGGACGAGTGGCTGTCAAATAGTTGCACTTACACCATTTTCTTGACTGCTGAGGTGATCAAGCCAAGCGCTAACAGTGTACTGTGAGATAACTATTAGTACCTGTTAAGGGACAGGTGAACCCCCTCTCTTGTTCCCTGCCAAGGGAGATCTCGTGAGCCCATAGGTACAGGCATTTGGTGGCAGATGACTTGGTCATACAGCATCCATCAGATATCTCCCGATGATGTACAGATTCAACTTTGAGCTTTTTGTGCCTGTTGAGAAGCTCAACATGTGGTCTCAAAGCGTGTTGGCAGTACCGAAACCGGACAGTGATATGCGTTGGTTGGTCGCACAAGGGAGCTATCATCGGCCATTGTCAAATCAGACGAGGCCAAAGCTCCTAGCTGCCTGTCATCCCAAGTCTGCCGTTGGTGGTTGACAGTCTCAAGCTCAATCTCTTGTTGACTTTTCTCAGGGGCGTCAGCCTGCCATTGAATGCATGTCGTCTGTTGTCCACCCAACCACAGTCTCGTAAAGGAAATTCGGATACGCGTATGGGAGTTTTGTGGTAGAAACTACCTCGGCGAACTGACAATGACGTCGAAGCCCCATCAAGCTTAATAATTCCACAGACACTGAGGATTTAGAATTACAAAACCAATTCAGCAATTCGGAAAAACGCGGCCGGCTTGGCCTCCCGGATAAAGACGATAGTAGTCTAGTAGCTTTGACTTGGTATTCTCGACCTTGCCCTGATAGGAAACCCAGAAAAGACATCCCTGGAAGATCGTCGACACTCGACATAGTGTAGTGTAGGAAAAAAAACAGCCAACGATGTGCTGTCACTTTTTGACGCAGGGGAAAGTTCAGGTCCAATGTCGTGGTCACTGTCCCGGCAGTCTGGACAGTGCGACAGGAACCCACTGGATATTTCTGACAGTAGATAGGTACCTCGCGTGGTTCGGGCTTGTCTGCTACTCACGGGTAAAGACAATTCCTGTAATGGTGGTGGTGATGGTGGTGGTGTTAACCAAGTCATGAGATTAATCTCCACTTGCAACGCTACTGAGAGTCCTGGACTGAGATATCCAGGCGCTAGCGCAGGGACTCAGGGCTTGCTTGGCGGGTATCGATAGGATCAACGGCCGATTTCTGAAGGATTTGTTTTTTTTTTTGCGCCAGCGACAGGCGAGCCGCTCGAAATCTCTGTGCATTCCCTCCCGGCCTTCCGGGATGTCCACAGGCCCCGTCTGATCTGACCAGGGCCCCCCCCACGACCTTCTCGCTCTAGCATTTCTAGTCGGCCCTGCACCCGCCATCGCCTTTTCCGTCCTTTGGTGTTTTGTTTGTTGTGCAGGCCCGTCACTTCTGTCAACAGCTTCACCGCGCGCTACGGATACTCACCATGGCTACTAATGCGACAAGCTTCACGTCGCCGCTGGCGACAATCAAGTATGCCGCCGTCCCGGTGCCCCCACAGCTCGAGTATGCCCTCGAGGTAGTCGCCAATGCCAGCATCTGGCAAATCCTCGTCTCGCTTCTCGCGCTTGCCGTTGTCTATGACCAGAGTATGACCTTCTTTGCGCCGGATTTGAACCCTCAAAAAACCACTCTGCTAACATGATCCTCCCTCTCTTCAGTCCGGTATATCCTCAACAAGGGCTCCATCGTGGGCCCCGCCATGAAGGTGCCCTTCATCGGCCCCTTCCTCGAGTCTGTCAACCCCAAGTTCGAGGAGTACCACGCGAAATGGCTGTCCGGGCCTCTGAGCTGTGTCTCCGTCTTCCACAAGTTTGTCGTCATCGCCTCGACCCGCGACATGGCCCGCAAGGTGTTCAACTCGCCCGCCTTTGTTAAACCCTGCGTCGTCGATGTCGCCCACAAGCTTCTCGGTGCCGACAACTGGGTGTTCCTCGACGGCAAGGCCCACGTTGACTTCCGCAAGGGTCTCAACGGTCTCTTCACCCGTCGCGCTCTCGAGATCTACCTTCCCGGCCAGGAGGAGGTGTACAACCGCTACTTCAAGTCCTTTGTCGACATCTCCAAGGCCGCCAACTTCAAGCCCGTCCCCTGGATGACCCAGTTCCGCGAGATCATCACGGCCGTCTCCTGCCGCACCTTTGTCGGCCACTACCTCGGCGACGAGGCCGTCAAGAAGATCGCCGACGACTACTACCTCATCACCGAGGCCCTCGAGCTCGTCAACTTCCCCATCATCATCCCCTTCACCAAGACCTGGTACGGCAAGAAGGCGGCCGACATGGTCCTCGCCGAGTTCGCCCGTTGCGCCGCCAAGTCCAAGGTCCGCATGGCTGCCGGCGGCGAGCCCAACTGCATCATGGACGCCTGGGTTGTCGAGATGATCGCCTCCAAGAAGTGGCGCGACGCCGAAGCCGCCGGTAACACCGAGGGTTTGACCAAGCCGACTCACGTTCTCCGCGATTTCACCGATTACGAAATCGCCCAGACGGTCTTCACCTTCTTGTTCGCCTCTCAGGATGCCACCTCTTCCGCCGCCACCTGGCTCTTCCAGATCATGGCCCAGCGCCCCGACGTCCTCGACCGCGTCCGCGCCGAGAACCTGGCTACCCGCAACGGCAACCCCAACGCCCCTGTCAACCTTGAGCAGCTCGAGTCCATGTCTTACACCCGCGCCGTGGTTAGGGAGCTTCTCCGCTACCGCCCGCCAGTGCTCATGGTTCCTTATGTGGCCAAGAAGCCCTTCCCCATCACTGACACGTACACCGCGCCCAAGGGGTCAATGGTCATCCCGTCTACTTACCTTGCTCTTCGCGACCCAGAGGTGTACCAGAACCCGGATGTGTTTGATCCCGAGAGATACTACACCGGCGACGCGGAGGTCAAGGGCGCGAAGAATTATCTTGTGTTCGGCACCGGTCCCCATTACTGCATTGGTCAGCATTACGCCCAGATGAACCTGTGCCTGTTTTTGGGCAAGGCGAGTGTGCAGTTGGAGTGGGAGCATCATGCTACGCCGTTGAGTGAGGAGATTCAGGTATTTGCGACGATTTTCCCCAAGGATCATTGTCCTTTGGTGTTTAAGGAGAGGAAGTGGTAGAGATAGAGAGAAAGAGGGGGGGGGGGGGATGTGTAGATATGAAAGGGTAATTACCAAGGAAGAGGATGAAGATATGAACCTATCGTGATCATGAAAATAATGGGGGGTTTTTTGGAAAGGGAGGAAAGGGTGGGGGGTAATGGGATAAAGTTGTAATGTTTAGTTTTTTTTTAAGGGTAGGGGTGGGTTGGAGGTGTAAATAGGATATTTGTCTTTGGATCAAGAAATCTATCTATGTGATTGATAATGCGGGGCCTGGGTTTTGGGGCTGTTGGTCATCTTGATGCTCTTTCGGGGATGGGTGGGTAAGCCAATGAAGGTGAGACTTCGAGCTGGTTGTTGTGGGAGAGGGTCCGAGGTGTGTTATTCGCTGAGGACAATGAAGCTGACATTGTTGCTCGGATCTCGCGGAACCAGGTGTGATAGCTCATAGATAGGTCACTGAAGCTACCTATCCAAAGTCAGCCTTATACCATCAATACCCAGTCCAACCGCCGTTGAAGCCGCCGCAAGTCTCAACGGCTCTTCGGCTGGCGGGTTCGCAAAATGACGACGTTAGGTGGGGCAATTGCTAGCTCGACTTGAACCTCACATCTACAACACCTTTGTCCCTCACTCTTGACAGCTTCATCCCCCCTCAACCACCCCGTTCAACCACCCAATTCCCCTCCCATAACCAACCACCAACCCAATCCCACATCAAAATGTCCACCCGCCGCACCCTCCAAACCCTCCTCCCCCGCGCGCAAAGAGCCGCCGCCGCCGCCGCCCTCCCCGCGCCAGCAACCCGTCCCTCCATCGCGATAGCTTTCTCCCGTCAATACCACGACGCCCAAAGCCAAACCCTCCAAGGCCCCCTCTACAAACACCTCACCACCACCACCACCACCACCACTCAAAAACCCACCTCCACCCCAACCCTCCAAAAAAGAGCCTACTCCTCCAACCCACCAGCCGACCACCCCCCCTCCTCCAAAATCTACGACTTCTCCTCCCTCCAAAAGCTCATCGCGAACCCCTCCCCCAAAATCACAATAATCGGTACCCCCCCCCCCCCCCCCCTTCCTGTTATCCCCCCCATATACCCCCCCCCCCCCCCCCTCCCCCAAATACTAACAACACCGGTATAAAGACTCCCGCGAACCAGGCGAACTAGCCCAGACAGGCCACATCCCCTCGGCAATCAACATCCCGGTCACCACCTCCCCCGACTCCTTCTTCATCTCCCCCGAAGAGTTTGAAGACCGCTTCGGTTTCCCCCGCCCGCCAAAGGACCAAGAGCTCATCTTTTACTGCAAGGCTGGGGTCCGGAGCCGGGCGGCGGCCCAGCTGGCGAGGCAGGCTGGGTGGGAGAAGGTGGGGGAGTACCCGGGCAGCTGGCTGGATTGGTTTGAGAAGGGGGGGCCGGTGGAGAGGTCGTAGGGGGGTCTCAGCTGGAGAAGGGGGGGGGAGGGAAAGGGGGGATATAAAAGACGAGGTATCAGAGGATGTAAATGGAGGGAAAATCCTGAGAAGGAGCTGTACAATCATGAGGATATACCACTTCAAAGAACAGAGCAATCTGTAAAGTGATTTAGAAAGGCTAAAAAGTTAGAAGAGAAGCGGATATCAAAACGCCATACTCATACACTCCTAACCAAGCACGCCTAAGCCCATAGTATGATGATAACATAAACATGAGAGTTCCCTAACTTTTCGCCTTAAAACGCCCATTAAAACCCATCTCAATACAGCCCCAACTCATGATGCTTCCCCTTCCCCCCTCCCTTTTGAACACGAGGCTTCCCACTCTCATACATACCTCACCACATCATCACAGCCGGCTTCTCCCCCCCATCACCACCCCCCGTCCCAGGCCCCGTCTCCTCCTTCCCCCCAGGCAACGGGCTCCCATGCGCAAAAAACAACACCTTGATCGCAATCGCCAGCCCAAAATGCAGCCCCACCACCGCCACCAGCAACACTTTACTCGTCTGCCTGTCCGTCGCGCTCAGCACCGGGTATAGATTCCTCAGCAAGAACGCCACGCTCACCCCGAACCCCACCCCGACAAACACCCAGTTGAGAATCTTGATCGGCGACCAGCTCACCAGCGCGACAGGAATCCAAATCAGATTCGCGTACCCGTATAAAGCCCAGCACTCGAGCAGGTTGGCCGACTCCGAACCAAAGTACCGCAGCGCGAGGTAGAGGACCACAGGGATGAAGGTCGTGTACCCATAAATCAACCCAGCGGCACCTATTTTTCCTTGTCAGCATCACCACCACCACCACCAAAAACCAGACCCCCCCTCCCCATATTGGGTTGGGACACGGGATAATGACAAAAAACTCACCACTTAACAACCGAAAATCATACGCAAACTCCCCCCTCCCCGTGCTCCCCAAATAATCACTTATCGTCCCCCCCAAAAACAAAATCAACACCACCGTCGTCCCGATCCAAAACGGCCCGTACAAATCCGGGTTTCCCTCCAGCACATCCAAAAAATTAGCCCGCGGAAACAACGCGGCCCAGCACCGCTGCAGCACGCTCGTCGTGTCCACGTCAAAGAATTGCGAGTAGAACCCCAGTGTCCAAATCAGCTTCTTTCCCCCTCCTCCTCCGTTTCCACCTTGTTGCCCGCCTGACCCCCCCCCAGAGGAGGCCGTCGCTGGGAGGGGTAGTAAACCGCCGCCGGGTTTGTTGAGGTTTGTTGTAGAGGAAAAGTTGGACTGGTGGAACTCGAGGTCCTCGCGGAGGTCGGTGTGCCCTAGGTCGCCCTGCAAAAAAAAAAGACAAAAGTTAATATGAGAGGGGATGGGGATGGGAAAGGGATGGGGGGGGAGAGGGGGGAAGTACTTCATCGTCTACGTCTACGACGGCGTCGTAGCCTGAGCGGGACATGGTGTCCTTTTGGAGGAATAAAGTGTTTGGAAACTCGAAAAGGAGGAATCAATGCAATGTGTGTGTCCCAGAAGTTGGGTTTCAAACTGGCGCAAAGTGGTGTTGTTGGAGCTGTCGATGCTCAATCTGGAAACGTTGAAGCTTACAGCAAACTGGCGAGTGACAGCTTGCGATTGCGTTGCGTGGACACACAGCGCCAATCTAAACTCACACCCTGATGGCCGCCGCTTTCTTGGCAACTGTCACCTTGCAGCCAAAAAAAAGCATGACATAAGCTGCGCACGTGCCTTTATGTCAAGAGAGCTTTGGCCCCTAGAAGTAATTCAAGATTCACGATGGATTCCAGACATGGAGAATACAAAAAACAAAATCAGAGCCCACGTCATGTCATGAATTGATGGTCAGGAGTCTTAAGCTATGGTCATCCGGAATGTACAGCCATATTTGGTCGCCGTAAAAACCAACCCCCCTGCCAACCCAGTCGCGCAGAACGATACCCATGCCCGAGAAAAAACCAAAAGACGCCAGACGACCTTGACCGTGTGATGGATGAAGTGAAATCGCTTATTTGAGCTTCTTCTTGGGGCGGAGCTGGTTGGTGTGTCCGCACTTGCGCTTTCTGCAGTTGGTGGCACGGGGAGGGAGGCGGGCCTGTCTACTTGTTAGTCTCCTCTGCCTTTGTGCCATGGTTTCTCAAGTCGGAGAGATAGAGAGAGAGAACGTACATAGCACTTGCGGCAGATCATCTTGTCGCAGTTGAACTTGGAGGCAAGAGCCTTGAGCGAGGGCTCAATGATACCACCACGGAGGCGGAGCACCAAGTGGAGGGTAGACTCCTACAAACGCAAATACCGGTTAGCTGGGTGTTTCTTTCGGTTTCGAGATTCGGTGATCGGTTCGGTGCCGCGGGAATGACGCCAGCAAACATTCCTCCTCTTCCCAGTGTTGATAATGATGCCCATTTTCCTCTCCCAAATTTTGCCAACCGTCCAATTCCCGCAGCTCCGATTGATCGTTTCGTTCGTGTAATCAAAATCGTACCTTCTGGATGTTGTAGTCGGAGAGGGTGCGGCCATCCTCGAGCTGCTTGCCAGCAAAGATCAGGCGCTGCTGGTCAGGGGGAATGCCCTCCTTGTCCTGGATCTTGGCCTTGACATTGTCGATGGTGTCCGAGGACTCGACCTCGAGGGTGATGGTCTTACCCGTGAGGGTCTTCACGAAGATCTGCACTGTTCATTGTGAAAAATCCAGCGTTAGTGAGTCTGAGCTTTTGGAAATACGTATAACTCCGTCGTGGCAGTGTCTGGGGGTGCTGGGCGACGTACTCTTGACCGATTCCCACGAAGCTGGCTGATGAGGTTGACGAGAGAGTTCCAAGTGGAAGCCGTAAATTTTGGTGGGGGTAAGAATCGCCTGCAGAACTGGGACCTAGGGCTCGCCGCCGGAAATTTTAGGCCAACTTTGTGGGCCAGTCCGTGCGCACACCTTTCACTTGTGGGTTCCGCACTGTGGGGATCTCACCCGTCACTTGGCAGGGGTGTCTCTCTCGTCATTGTGGCTTCCTTTTGTGAGCCAACAGCCCTTTGATAAATTCAATAGCCCTCTCGACTATCTTTACAAGTATACCGATTATCTTCGAAGGGCTCGTTATATTATTAAAAGGCCTATTAACTATCTCTCAGGGCCTCTCTTTCTATTGAAGGCTTATTAACCATGTCTTTAGGCCTGTTGATTCTCTTCCAAGGCCTGTTGGTTATCCTTCAAGACCTCGTTGTTCGCAATACGATGGAGAGATACATAAAAAGGGCAGTTGGGTATCATATTACACTATACAAACAGGTCTCCGTCCCGTGTCCAATCACTCCTCTGGTCTATGTCCATCCACTGGCCAACCCCAGACTCATTCCTCATCCGCTTCTTCTCCGCCCTCTGCCAATTGTTCAGCATTTGCTCCAGGCTGTATACAGCCCTCACCAATTCCTCCAGCCCCATACCAGAGATGTCCGCAACCACCTCATAGAACCTCTTTGCGTGCCCCTCAAGCTCTTCAACAAACCTGTACTCCCGATAATCAGACCCAACCCTTTTGGTCTTGCTTGTGCCCTCTCCTCCGGCTCTGGTTCTTGTGTCCAGCTGCGGTTTAATCATCTGCATTCCCTTCTCAACCCTCTGCATCCGCGCCTCAATTTCATCCTCTGTTGGCCCTTGCACTCTAGGCACGGGCGGAATCTTTTCAAGAGGGAATAACCGGTCAATTTCCGTTTCATCGGTGGGATTCTTCTCGATTTGTGTGTCTTGAAACCAGTTCAGGAGTTCTGTAATGTCCTTCTTCTCCATGGTCCAGATCTTCTGGGGGTTGATGCCCTCAAACTCCAACATGGGCGGCTTCTTGTCTTCGTGATTGGCGAATTCCTGTTCCCAGACTCGCCAGTTCATCTTCATGGATAGGGCATCGCTGTGATCGCGCGGGCATCGGTCGACAGAGTTGAGGGGGTACAGGAATTTTGTTGCTACGACCAGAGCTGCTGTCAATAGCACGTCTGGCATGTCGAGAAAAGTGTGTCGCTCGTGGCTCTTTTCTTTGGTCGGGAAAGAGTAGCGTAACTCGAGTAATTCACAGATGTTTTGTGCGTATGGATGAACGTCCGCTACGCTGAGTTAGTACCATCTTTGCCAAAAGAACCAGGACACTGACGTGGAAGGGCCAAATCCTTAATACTTAGAAACAGCAACGGCGGCGCTGTCACTGCCGGGAAAATCAACCCATGATTCTCCTTATACCCGATCAATAGCCCCATCACACTCTTATGCAGCTCTCCTCCGTTGAACTTGGCATATCTCGTCAACAAGCTCTGGTGAGCCCAAATCGGCAGCCGTTCCTTCCACTCCTTGGGTATGTAATCGATCTGTTCTCCCGTCAGCACTTGTCACCCTACCCCTTCTGCACAGATAACTCACCGCCGATAAAAACGGCATCCACCCATTCCTCGCCCACCTCCAAACATCGCCCACCCTCACCGGCTCCCCCCTCAACACACACCCCAAATAAACCAACCCCAACGTATCCATCATCCCGGGCAAATCCCACAAATCCGTCCCCCAATCCCTCCTCTTCTTCTTCCCCTCCCCCTCCTCCTTCCCACCCTCCCCAGTAGCAGTCTGACTACTAAACATCACCAACCCCCCCCCCTCCTCCTCCTCCCCTCCCCCATCCATCCCCGCACTACTCCTCCTCTTCTTTTTCCTCTTGTTCCTCCCCCCTTCCTCCTCCCCCCCACCCCCCTTCTCCCGTTTCTTCTCAATCCCCTTAAACCCCCCCACCCTCAACAACCACAAATCCTTCACCACCCCCTCCACCTCCCCGTGAAACCTCCTCTCCCGAATCAACCACTGCAGCTGCCTCCTCAGCACCAACTGCAAGCACTCCAGATACAACTCCTTCGCCTCGTTCCCCCCCAGCTGCTGCCTCGGCTTCTCCCTCTTTTCCTTCTTCACCTGCAGCGTCGTCCCCATCGACCCGAAATTGTCCCCCTCCTGGTCGACGTCAAACTGCACGTACCCCTCCACCCGGTGGCCGTTTTCGCAAAACCGCATCCCGTCCTCCAGGTACCACTTTCTGGCCGGGCACTCGGCGCACGTCCCGCCCGAGGGGAAGCGGTGGTGTTTTCTTGGTGCCATTTTTGATTGATGATGATGATGATGCAGTTCAATAGAAAAAAACAGTCGCGTTTTGTCAAGAGTCAGAAATATAGGAAAAGTCTTTTGATTGGGAAAAAAAAAAGGACCAAAAAGTCGAAGAGAGCGAGTGTTGATGTGTAAGTTGTTAACTGTGAGGCGTAAAAAAGTTAAAAAGTCCATGAAATGTCAAAGCTCCTTTCTAGCTGCCTAGGTACCGAATTGGGACAGCTTCCAACAGCCATTCATTCACCCACTCGCATTGAACAGCACCACACCCCTCGAAAGATAGTTGATAGGCCTTAAACCCAATTTATAGACCTTGAAAGATAGTCAACAGGCCTTAAAAAAGATAGTTGATAGGTCTTAAAACCCAGTTAACAGGCCTTTAAAGATAGCAAAAGGTCTTGATCATGCAGGAATAGGCCTTTAAACATAAATAAAAGGCCTCATTTATATTTCAATATGCCTTTCAAGATAGTCGATAGCGTTTCTCTTCTCTTCTGAGGTCTTGATTTTACGTTGCAGTGTCTGGTTCTTTTTGCCCAAGACGTGAACAACCACCCACCTACTTCCATGAACAGCACCAAAGAACAAGAATATGGGATGCAACTATACTGTTTGGCATTTTACAAACACATGGAGTCTGTAGCTCCATCCTCACTGATAATGACCAAAATCTACATGTCCAGTTTGATGCAAGCGTTATCGTCTCACACAAGTCCCAAACACATCCACATCACTTCACAATCGCAACATGTTTGCAACCATTGATTGGGAAAGCGTCTTCGATTCTATCGGGCGGTGCCCTCACTACTTGCGAGAGCCAGATTCTCAGCTCGCGTTCACCGCGGCCAACACAAAGAACAGATGCAATGTAAACAGCGAGAGAAAGGAGACGTCATTTTTCATGCAAGACGAACGCCCATGCCGCAAAATTGTCCAGATAGAATCAATAAAGAACGCTACCGAGAACCCGTGACAATGACCAGCCCAAGAAATATCACAGTAAATATGAGATATCTCGCCGTCCAACTGGACAGCTGACAGCAAAAAATCGCCGTTTCCTGGCCAAAGGCCGGATTCCCCCTTCCCATCATCACATCCCCAGTCAAAGAGACGCTTATTTGGTGCCCTCCTTGGCATCGACGGCAGCCTCCTCACCCATGGCAGTCTGGATGGTGACGACTGAATATAGTGTTAGTACTTGCAGGATTTGGCTGGCTCCAGCAACTCAAGGCCAAAACTTACGGGTCTCCTTCTCCTCCTCCTTGAAGAGCTTGGTGATCTTGTCACCGATCTCACCGTCAGGAAGCTTAACGTCATCCTTGAGATCACCGTCACCGGTCATCAGGGAGAGGTAACCATCATCGGAGATGTCGATCTACGCGTCACAGTCAGCGCCTATTTCTTGCATTCCATGTCTGACAGCGCGGCTAAGACTCACGAGGGTGTACTCCTGGCGCTTGACGTTGGGGACGTCCATGTTGTGGGTGGAGGGGGAGAGATCTTCGAGCTTCTTGCCAGTGAAGATATCAATGGCAACCAAGTGGACCTTGGCGTGACCGTGCTTGCCGGTCTTGGAGGTGGACATGTCGACGATCTTGCAGGGGCGGTTCTTGATCACGACGAAGCCGTTCTTGCGCAGAGCAGAGCACTGCATGGGGTAGGTGAGCGAGGCACCGGCATCACCGCCGGCCTCCATCTCGAAGTCCTGATCCTTGTGCTGTGGAATGCATTAGCTTCTTGTGTCTTGTCCATCGCATCGCCAAAAAAAAAAAAAAAAAGTGTGCGCATTGGTGTTTCCGATGCTGGCCATCGCGGGGTCGTCGTCGTGGTGGTGGTGGTGCGCAAAAGTGATAGATGGCCAGATGCGGGGTGGACCTTTTTTTTGCCGCCCAATCGCGCACAACTTTTTGACGGAGAGCAAGGGCACGAGGGCAGAATGAATCACGTACCTCGTCGGCCATTTTGATGAATCTGGGAAAAGATACTGATTGTCTGGAGATAAGTTGTCCGACCAAAAGATGTCGAGATGGAGCCGTGGAGGGAGAAGGAGCAAGTCGATGAGGAAGAATGGGTACGGTAGGAGAGGAAGAAATTGAGCCCAGGTTTTGAGTGCAGAGCCGGAACAAGAGAAAATGGCAGTTTCCCCGCCAAGTGGTACCCCTCCTCTGTCTCGAACCTTGCACCTGTGCGCCTGCCACTGGCCACCGAGCCACTGAAATTCGTATTTTGGTGGGCTGCCCACCCGTTGCCTCACAAGGTCTAGCGCCGCTTCCAGATGTCCAAAGGTTTTTTTACCCCACATCACACAGCCTTTTATTTAGCCCTCTTGTCATTGGAGATGTTTGACAGACAGACACACAGACAAGACAACAGACACGACGGGCCACGCCCCTTCTTTGTGCCGGAGCTTGCCAGTCACCGGTACCTTTGTGACGGCAATCTGACAGGGAAGCTAGATTCCAGGTACCAATTGCCTTGCCGAATTCAAGACACCTTTCTCTCTCCCATCTCGCCCAACACATTTCGATCAAACACTCTTGCTCTGCTGTCCCGCCTTGAATCGTGGATGCCTTGGGGCTAAACCTATTCCAGGGTAGCATCATTCGGGCTGGAACGGGCCCACTTGTGCCTTCTCAAGCCTTTTTTGATCCAACCAATCACCATCGACCAACCTCTGACTGAAGGCCAGCCTTGCCCAGGCGCTCATGTCAGCGCACATGTCAGCCAAACAGGCAGCACCAGCTGTGCACAGGTGTCCATCTGCCAGAGCTCACCCCAGCTCCGGCCAGCAGGGTTCACCGCGAAGCGTGTTGACAACGGCCAGACAAGACGTCGGCACTGCTCACGATTGCATTGCTATACTGACCCATTCCAGCTGTCAAGATGTGGCTTGACAGGTTTGCAGCCCAGCAACAGCCAGGAAGAAACAATTCACCACCCCCATCAAACCGATCATCACCGCTGCCCCGTCGCACCTCCAGGTCGGGCGGCATCAGCCCCTATACAACCTCCCAACAACGACCAGGGATATCGCCTAGAGGGTCTTCCCTGTCGCTTGTATCCAACGATTCCTCCTCCTCCCTACTTGCCTCTTCACGGCGCGCCAATGGCTCTGCCCTGAGGCAGTCGACTACGGTAGACGATGCTCCCGATCCCGAAGAGGTGCTCGCCCGGATACTGGGGCCTCTGTCTGCCGATGTAGCACCGGCGCAGCACAGCAGCTCGGCTGGGATAACGGAGGAAGACTTGGACTTGGAGTTTGATTTTGGTGGTCTGAGTTTGCAAGAGCTTGCTGAAAGTGACGACGCCGACCAACCAGAAGCGGTGGACACCTACAGACCACAGACGGTAGAAGACTGTAGGTCGTCGTCCCCAGCCTGCTGCAAGGCATTGTGTTTCTCTTCTTGTACTTATGATAGTTTTGCATTAGTTGAGCGAGACAAGGCCAAATTCGAAGAGCTTCACCGGTCCATTCGAGCGTGCGATGATATCCTGAATTCCGTCGAGACGAACCTGACCAGTTTCCGCAATGACCTCGCTGCTGTGTCTGCCGATATTGAGAGCCTCCAAGC
Organism: Cercophora samala; assembly: GCA_030512305.1. Classification (NCBI taxonomy): domain Eukaryota; kingdom Fungi; phylum Ascomycota; class Sordariomycetes; order Sordariales; family Lasiosphaeriaceae; genus Cercophora; species Cercophora samala. The sequence goes on along the minus strand of JAULSY010000024.1, from coordinate 29,895 downwards.
CAGATCCACCGCCCTGAATGTCAGACTAGAAAACAGGAAGGCTGTTGAAAAGGCCCTGGGGCCGATAGTGGAGGAGCTCAGTGTGTCGCCCATGGTGGTTTCCAAGATTGCAGAGGGACATATCGACGAAGCGTGGATCAAAACCCTGGCCGAGGTGGACAAGAGAGCTATGGCTCACAAGAAGAACTCGCAGCAGCAAACGCAAAACAAGGCGTTGGCTGATATTGGGCCGTTGCTGGAGAAGCTGGTTCTCAAGGTACTTGCCCCTTTTTACCCCTATTTCAACTCCACTTACTGACAATTTGTGATTTCAGGCCGTTGAAAGAATTCGAGACTTTCTCGTAGCCCAGATCAAGGCCTTGCGATCTCCCAACATCAACGCGCAAATCATCCAACAGCAAAACTTTATCAAATTTAAGGATCTGTTTGGCTTCCTCAACCGTCACCAACCAATCCTAGCAGGGGAAATATGCCAAGCCTACCTCAACACCATGAGGTGGTACTACCTCAATCAGTTCACCCGCTACGAAAAGGCCCTCCTGAGGCTCAAGCTGCACGTCCTGGACAAGAACGACGTCTTGGGGCATGACGACAGCTCCACCACCCGCAGGACCACCCTTTTGTCCTCGTCCAAACTGGCGCCTGGGGCGCCACCTCATGACGCGTTCAACCTCGGCCGGAGGATTGACGTGCTCAAGAACAACAACAATTTGGCTATTTCTTCTTACCTCGCCGAGGAGGATGCTTCGACTCATTACCTGGAGACGGTGTTTCGAAACTTCAACCTGGCGTTGATTGACAATGCCACGGCGGAATACACCTTTTTGGCAGGGTTTTTCTCGCCGGCGTTGTCCTACGGGACGATAAGCAGGCATTTTACTCAGATATTTGAGCCCACCTTTTCTCTTGGGCAGCAGCTCACCCGACAGCTTGTGTCGGAGACGTATGATGGGCTGGGTGTGATGTTGTGTCTGCGGCTCAACCAGAAGTATGCCTTTGAGCTGCAGCGGCGGAGGATTCCTTCTGTTGATTCGTACATCAATGGCACGAGCATGGAGCTCTGGCCGCGGTTGCAGTCTATTATGGATGCCCACAGGGAAAGTCTAAAGACGTTGACGAATGGGCTGGGGACGAAGCAGCCGACTGCTGCGGTGGCCAAGGCGGCGAGTGCGGCGCCTCATGTGGTGACGCAGAGGTTTGGGCAGTTGCTGCATGGGATACTGGCGTTGAGTACGGAGGCGGGGGATGACGAGCCGGTGGTGGCTAGTTTGAGGAGGTTGGGGGGGGAGGTGGAGAGGTTTTTGGAGGGGTGGAGCCGGACGAGGTTTGGGGAGGTGGATGGGAGGAAGGGGACGAGGTTTTTGTATAATAATTGGAGTTTGGTCTTGACTATCTTGGGGGATGTGGCTGGGGAGGGGGAGGGGAAGATGGGGAGGGAGTTTGTGGGGTGGGTGGAGGGGTTGAAGGGGAGGTATCAGGAGGATGGTTGAGCGTGGCATCAGGATGGATCGGGGTAGGTGAATGATGAGGGGAGTATGGAGGGTGGCTGTTGAATGGGATGGTACAAAAAGCTAGGTCTGTCGTGGTAGTCAAAAGAATGGGGTATGAATAATAATGATTGAGCAGGGCTGTCATGTTGTGTGGTGGGAATAGCTGAACTAATGATTGAGTGTGTGATTGCGTGCTAAGTCTTGCCGTGGTTGCAACCCGGTCCCGGGTATTTCTGGAACTTGTGGAGGTCTGGAGATGCATTCTCCCCTGAGAAAAAAGCGGGATTCCCGTCCCAGGGGATACAACCAAGCATTTTGGTGGCTGTTCTCGGCAGATTCTTGGTGAGCTTGTTTCCTCGTCAGTTGGTTTATTTTTGTCTATTTTGCCTGGGGGGCATGTGCCGAAAGCCGAACATATTGATTGCTTTGAACATATGTTGATGCTGAAATATGTCGCCCTTCATGTTTTTGAACAAATAAATGATCATGGGAATAGTTTTCTCTTGGTATTCATTCAATATGTTCATCACCCGTCAAAATTTATGGAAATCATCTCGTATGTGTTTTCACAATAACTGAGATTTGGTTTCTTCTCAATGTTTGCCTGTGAGTCCAGAGCCTGATGCTGTGCAAGTGCAGCTGAGAGAGAAGCGACAGGTCAATGACACCTTCCTCATGAGCTCCAACTAGGCCCACTCCCACATCAGATGGTCCAACACACAGTTCAATGGACGACTCGTTCTTTCCCAAGTTCAATTCATCAGACGGGATGTCTTATCCGCCTCGACAGATCACGATAGCTTGAAAGTCTATCTCTGTGGGCTCGTGTTCACACACTGTAAAAATGCTTCATCTCTCACCTCATTCGTCTGGCCCGGCCTTGTCTGGTGCTGGATACTGGCACCAACAACAGGTATCCAAGTTTTGGTCATCTTGGATGTTGAATGCATATCTATCTTAACCTTTTGTCCAAGACTATATTCATCTACGGCTGGATTCATCTCATCCTGTCTGGTCTAGCTACCCACCCTATTCAACCTCGCCTCTCACCTCGCTTCCTCACCACCCTGAGCTCACTCAGCTGGCCATCTGAACTCCTCTTGCAGAAAGGGAACCTCTCGATAGCCTAGACAGCTGGTAGCAATTGCAACACATCACGTTCTAGGGCCGATCAGATCTGGTGAGATATATCTCCGTCGAACGCGTGGGCACACCTGTGAGCCATTTCGTCTGGCCGGCTAAAGCTAACTCATTTGCAGATATTGGACTCTCCCGTCTTGCTCCCACCACCTTGCAGACATACGTAACCACCATCTTTCGCCATTTTGGTCAAGACAAGCGACCTGGATGGGCCTGTGCCTGTCTTCCCGTGGGCCTGGGTCCAGCAGTTCTTGGGCTTTTTGTCGATCTTGGTGAAGTGCCGTATTCTTCCCCGGTTGCACCGTCGTCCGGCAAGGAACTTTTCCAGTCACCACAACCAAAGAAGAGAAGAAGGGGTGGTGGGCACCGGGACCGAGAAGCCTTGTGGTGACCCGGAGCAAGGCGGCTGCTTGTTTCGCTGCTCTGTCTTGTTCTGAGATAAGACACGGGCAAGGCCCGCTTCCCTTCTTATACGAAGGCTGGGCATCTGATGTCTCCCATCGTCGAGCGTTTGCCTGCACGTACCCGTTCGCTTGTGCAACTTTCCGTCGACCGCCAGTTTATTGCCCGCTGGTGGACACGGGTAGACACTGCCATTGCGTCTGGCTGTACTTGGCACCTCAACTTGGGCTGTCGTTCTGGAAAACCTCGATTGCTGCTACAACCTTCTCAAATTGTTGTTGTCGAAGGCTCTGCGGTATACTTGAGCCTCATCTTATCCCTATACACGCCAACATGGCGGCCGGTATCACAGAATCATGGCCGATCAACGAGGTAGGTGTTACCACTCAGGACTCTGCCAAGCCCCTGACTTACATGTCAAACAGATCGTTTATACTGCCATCGTGGGCTTGATCATGATTGCAGCTTTCCTCGAGTGGTTTCTCTGGATCGCTGCCTTCATGTACTGTCTCTGGAAGGTTTTTGTCAAGGCAGAGCACTGGACAGTACGAGTCCTGGCTGTACTTGTTGGCACCGCCTTCCTCCTTCTCAGGTAATATCCCACTTATTGTTTCCATAGATGCTTGCTGACCAGTCAAAGGTTCATTTTCCTTCCCATTATGGTCGTCACGCTACCACTACCAAGCGCGGTTGTTAGAATCTGGCCCACGGCAATGGTCAGCTTTCTTCAATGGTTCGCCTTCTACAGTTTCGCCGGTCTCTTGACTCTCCCCTGGCTGTTTTGCGTCTATCAGATTGTTACACATCAACTTGGCAGAAAGAAGCGCATCAAACAGGTGCTTGACGAGGTATCGGCCCCCAAGGTCGTCATCGTCATGCCTTGCTACAGGGAAGAGCCCGACGTCCTCGTCACCGCAGTGAACTCGGTTGTCGACTGCGACTACCCACCGTCCTGCATTCATGTCTTTCTCTCGTTTGATGGCGACCAAGAAGACGAACTTTACCTCAACACCATCGAGAAGCTGGGAGTGCCCTTGACACTCGAGTCATATCCTAAGAGCATTGATGTCGCGTACAAGGCTGCTCGCATCACAGTATCTCGATTCCCTCACGGTGGAAAGCGACATTGCCAAAAGATGACCTTTAAGCTCATTGACAAGGTCTACCACGAGTACCTGAAGAGAAACGACAATCTCTTCATTCTATTCATCGACTCAGACTGCATCTTGGATAGGGTCTGCCTGCAGAACTTTGTTTATGACATGGAGCTCAGCCCCGGAAACAGCAGAGACATGTTGGCCATGACAGGCGTCATCACCTCGACGACCCGGAAACACAGCCTCATCACGCTTCTTCAGGACATGGAGTATATACACGGCCAATTGTTCGAGCGTACGGTGGAATCAGGCTGTGGAGCAGTATCGTGCCTCCCAGGGGCTCTTACTATGCTACGATTCTCAGCGTTTCGTCGAATGGCCAAATACTACTTTGCTGACAAGGCCGAGCAGTGTGAAGACCTGTTTGACTTTGCAAAGAGTCATCTGGGGGAGGACCGATGGTTGACCCATCTGTTCATGATTGGTGCTAAGAAGCGGTATCAAATTCAGATGTGCACCTCGGCGTTTTGCAAGACCGAAGCTGTCCAGACGATGCGGTCACTTATCAAGCAACGGCGTCGATGGTTCCTTGGTTTCATCACCAACGAAGTCTGCATGCTGACAGACTGGAGGCTGTGGAAGAAGTACCCGATTCTCTGCTTGGTCCGGTTCATGCAGAACACGATACGAACGACGGCTCTGCTCTTCTTCATTATGGTCCTGGCCCTGATGACCACTACCAAGAGGATCAACGATCTTCCTGTGGGCTTCATTGCCATTTCACTTGGTCTCAACTGGCTCATGATGGTCTATTTTGGGGCCAAGCTCAGGAGATTCAAGATTTGGCTTTACCCGTTAATGTTCGTGCTGAACCCATTCTTCAACTGGTACTACATGGTTTACGGCATCTTCACCGCCGGTCAAAGAACCTGGGGAGGGCCACGAGCCGATGCTGCGGCAGCCGACTCGACAACAACAGCTCAGGAGGCAATCGAGCAGGCTGAGAAGACTGGTGATGACTTGAACATTGTCCCCGAGTCTTTTATCCCGGCAGCACAGGAGAGGAAGGGTGTTGAAAAGGTGAAATCAAGCGCTATCAAGAGGTCCAAGAGCGTTTTGCAGCCGCCCAACCAAGTTATTGGCAAGTTTGCGGCCCCTGAACGGACGCCAAGTGGATGGTATCAGCATCCAGATGAGTCCATGGCAAGTGTTGGTGTCTTTGCCGGATCCTCATCACGTCTCGAACGGAAGACGGATGGACAAGCACGGGGCTCAATCGACAGCTCATCTTCGGCACAAACCGAAAACTACTCTGTATACATGCCACGCAGAGTGGAAAGCATCATGGGTGAGGAGGACCGGCGCAAATATGACCTCGCACATGCCAGCCAGGTCAACCAGTTTGCGAGCACTTCGAGGATATTTCAGGGGCCCCCGACAGGCCAGGTGTATGATTACTCAGAATCGGAACTCCAGAGGGCGGGATTTACAGACGCCGAAGTACCCAACTCGAGCCGGTCAGGGGCACACAGAAGGCTCGCCAGCAATGACAGCGCAGGCTCTCGGAGTGTGGGAAGCTCGCTCCAAGACCGACATGGTCCGGAATCATCGGTAGAATCGTTCCAGACATCTCGTCAGTCGCCGGTGCCGCCACCCAATCCAGCTGCAGGACGATCTGGTAGGACACCGCTTGGTCGAGCCAGCTGGATGCATACATCGGCATCAGAACAGGTCGAAACGCAAATCGACGAATCTCAGAGCCGTCGAGGGACAGCATCAGAACCTCGCCAGGCATCATCAAGAGGTGACCACCGCCGATAGTTGAAGCGGACAGGCGATCTCGGGGACACAAGCTCGGATGCAGACACGCATCGGCTGCTCATCCGACCGAAACGACTATGTCCAACTTCATCAGGGGGCAGGCATCGAATGGTAGCCATCACGGCGAGACCTACCATGCCTGCACGGGCGGCAAACATTCTTCTTCGCAATGACCATGGCAGAGACGGAAATGGGCTATAAACAACACTCAGTTTTCAAGAAGAGGCGTGATATTATGGGGTGAAGGAGAGATGATTTTTTTGGACTCTACCGTTAGAGTGATTTTGGAACGTCATTCATGGGCTGGAATACACCATATATTTTGGAAGGGCCAGCCGTGTGTAACCTGTATTGTATCCAAGGATATTGTTGTACCTAGTTTTTTTCCTGCTTCTTGGCGTTGTTACAGCATGATATAGAGACAAAAGGGCTCATAATGAAGACACTGACTCGATTCGGAACAATTGCGAAGCGTGGGAAAGGCGAGACCGCATGACACGATGGCTCGCAAAGCCTGAGGTTTACGTGATGGGTTCAACGCTCGTGGGTCTGTGAGGCTGGGCATGACAAACAATAAGTCTGACGGCCGGCCCGGCAACCATAGCATCCAGCAATTACATGCGTTTATCCCGGCCCCGTGAATTGGAATTGGGCAGCTAACATAGGACTTGTGGGATGGTAAGTCCTTGGTGATGATCAGGAATCCTCCAGAACGTTCCCATTTCGTGATGGAGGTTTTATTGGGCAGCTATGGTGACCTGATGTTTTGGCTCGAGGGAAACAGGTTTCACAAACAGATCGAGATTGGGGGAGACTGAAAGATTGTCAAGCATAACTAACTGCAGACATTCACAACACGGGGTGTCTTGGCCTTCCTAGGTGATGCTATTCATAGCGGGGCAGTTTGACAGAGAATGCGGAGAGAGACAGAGAGACAGAGGGAGGGAAACAAAACTTCACCGCCAACCCCGAGCCACGGGTGCCCCTCGCCCCCCGAGCAGCAAGGGAGCCAAGCAGGAGCGGTTGCCCCGCCCTGCGAAAATGTCGTTTTCACCTAGGTCCAGGAGGACAGAAATAAAAAAGGTTGGTGGGGTGATGGGTGTACGGTTAGGGGTGAAAGGAGTGATAGGGGGGGAAGTACCTAGCAGGGCTTATCGCTAATCGGTAGTGAGAGAGAAATCTTATCGGTTGCCCCTCGTTGCTTGGCAATCAGCATGATGCAATGGTGAAGCGCTGTCAGAATGCGATACACGCGTCAAAAAGTTTAGATGGCAAGTATGTGGTGCATTGCGTTTAGAGTTGACAAGATGGATGATGGTTAATGATGGGTGTACACATAGGGCATAGGCTCCCACTAGGCATACCACTTCATGATACAGACATGACAGGAAATTGACAAAGTAAAAAGCATTGGACAAGAGCTTTTCTTCAAGTTTGCTGATGAAGATGGAAAAGACAAAAAAAGGCCAATCGAGAATCTTCTGCTGGCTTCTGGAGGGCCTTGGCCACGGCACAGACCCCCCGGGCGCGGGGCTATATTCGAGAGAGAGAGCGTGCCTTTTGTTGGAAGGGGGAACCTGAAAGCAAAACTCGCGCCTGTCCCTGCTAATTACTGCTCCTATTGTGTGCCTCTTGTCGGGCAATCTAACCATTAAAGTCTGCAATTTCTTGACTTTCCACTGTGGGAAAAACCTCGTTTTTTTTACAGAGTTCTAGTCCCGCATCACCACCACCACCACCACCAACCAAGCCTGCCTTTCTGAGCAAGTCCAACGAACAACAACCCCACCTTCTTTTCCCCCCCCTTCTCAACCCACAAACCCGCCCCATACTGTCCATTCTCGACTCGACTGGTGAGCCTATTCTCGGTCGAAACAACTTTTTACTCTATCACCAAGCTTACACGGTTGTGTTTTGAACCTTTTGCAGAGCCGAGTCCATACAACTGCCCAACATGAGTGTCGTCGGTACGTTATGCGCCCACCACCATTAGACCTTCTGGCCAAGAGAACCCGACTGCTAACATGGCTTGCGTCTAACAGGTGTCGATTTCGGAACGCTTAACACAGTCGTCGCTGTTGCGAGAAACCGGGGTGTCGATGTGGTAAGTAGCATTGCCCGCCCAACGCCCTCCTGTCGCCGGGAGGAAAGCAAAAAGTCGATAAGGCTGATTGTGATGGCACACGAGCGCAGAACTGACAACGGCTTTGTCAAATGATAGATCACCAACGAGGTCTCTAACCGGGCGACTCCGTAAGTCTCTTCCTTCTTACCCCTTTACTGTTGCTCTCCGGCACCAGCCTTGCACCGGGAGTCACAAGAGAAATTGGCGCCCAATGTCTAACGCTCTTCCTACAGATCGCTTGTTGGCTTTGGCCCCAAGTCCCGCTACCTCGGTGAGCCCGCAAAGACTCAGGAGATTTCCAACCTCAAGAACACCGTCGGTTCTCTCAAGCGCCTGCTCGGCCGCACATTAAACGATCCCGATGTCCAGATTGAGCAGACTTTTATCTCGGCCCCCCTGGTCGAGATCGACGGCCAGGTCGGCGCTGAGGTGTCGTACCTCGGCGAGAAGACCAAGTTCTCCGCTACCCAGCTTGCGGCCATGTTCCTCAGCAAGATCAGACAGACGGCTGCTGCCGAGCTCAAGCTCCCAGTATCCGACCTCGTCCTGAGCGTTCCCGCTTGGTTCACCGACATCCAGCGCCGCGCCCTTATCGATGCCGCCGAGATTGCCGGTCTCAGACCACTCCGCCTCATCAACGACACCACCGCTGCCGCCCTCGGCTACGGCATCACCAAGCTGGATCTCCCCGGCCCTGATGAGAAGCCCCGCCGCGTTGCCTTTGTCGATGTCGGTTACTCCAGCTACACCTGCTCCATCGTCGAGTTCAAGAAGGGCGAGCTTTCCGTCAAGGGTGCCGCCTTCGACCGTCACTTTGGTGGCCGCAACTTTGACAAGGCCATCGTCGACCACCTCGCCAAGGAGTTCCACGGCAAGTACAAGATCGACATCAACTCCAACCCCAAGGCCCTCTCGCGCGTCTACGCCGCCGCCGAGAAGCTCAAGAAGGTGCTCTCTGCCAACCAGCAGGCGCCCATCAACATCGAGTCCCTGATGAACGACGTCGACGTTCGTGCTATGATCACCCGTCAGGAGTTCGAGGCCATGGTTGAGCCCCTCCTCAACAAGGTCCACATTGTTCTTGAGCAGGCTCTTGCCGACTCCAAGCTCACCAAGGAGGATATCGACATTGTCGAGGTTGTCGGTGGCGGTAGCCGTGTCCCCTCTATCAAGGAGCGCGTCCAGGCCTTCTTCAACAAAAACCTGTCCTTCACCCTGAACCAGGACGAGGCCATTGCCCGCGGTTGCGCTTTCAGCTGCGCCATTCTCTCCCCCGTCTTCAAGGTCCGGGACTTCGCCGTCCAGGACATCATCAGCTACCCCATCGAGTTCGCTTGGGAGAAGGATGCCGACATTCCTGATGAGGACACCAGCTTGACCGTCTTTAACAAGGGCAACGTCTTGCCATCAACCAAGATTCTCACCTTCTACCGCAAGCAGGCTTTCGACCTCGAGGCCAGATATGCCCAACCCGAGGGCCTCCCCGGAAAGGTTCCCGCTTTCATCGGCCGCTTCTCCGTCAAGGGTGTCCAGGCCACCGGCGGCCCAGAGGACTTCATGATTTGCAAGCTCAAGGCCCGTGTCAACATTCACGGTGTTCTCAACGTGGAGAGCGGCTACTACGTCGAGGACCAGGAGGTCGAGGAGGAGATCAAGGAGGACGGTGACAAGAAGGAAGGCGATGTGAGTATTCTCCCAACACGTGAAAACAACCCCTTATCGGTGGGCTCCACACAGATGAACACCACGGGTGGACTGGAGGAGGTGCCTGTCAGAGAGCCGAAACGTCGCAAGACCGAGGCGCCCGCGACTAGCGAATCCGATCACCACGCCGGAGTTGTTGGTGGGGAAGACGAGCTAGAGAAAAATAAACTAACCTCTGAATCTTTTACACAAAAGGCCATGGACACAGACGACAAGCCCAAGACCCGCAAGGTCAAGAAGCAGGTTCGCAAGGGCGATCTCCCAATTGTCAGCGCCACCCTCTCGCTCGAGCAGGCCGCCAAGGCCCAGCTCTTCGAGAAGGAGGCTGCCATGGCGATGGAGGACAAGCTTGTCGCCGACACCGAGGAGAAGAAGAACGAGCTCGAGACCTACATCTACGACCTCCGTAACAAGTTGGACGACCAGTACTCTGAGTTCGCCAGCGACGAGGAGAAGGAGAAGATCAAGGCCAAGCTCGAGGCTACCGAGGTATGTTTTAATTTTGCGGCTCATATTGTATGATCAATGACTAACGACCATTGTACAGGACTGGCTTTACGATGAGGGTGACGACACCACCAAGGCCGTCTATGTTGCCAAGATTGATGAGATCCGCGCTCTTGCCGGCCCCATCGTCCAGCGCCACTTTGAGAAGGTTGAGGCCGACAGGCAAGCGCTCCAGGCCCGCCTGGATGCCGAGAGGGCGGCGAAGAAGGCCGAGGAGGAGGCCCGCAAGGCTGCCGAGGCCAAGTCAGGCTCCAAGGACGAGGAGATGACGGATGCGGATGCGCCAAAGGCTGAGGTGGAGGAGGCCGGCGATCCTTAAGAGCTGTGGATACGGATGAGGATGGGTATTGGACAGACGATGAGTGGGAATGGGAAATGATACCTTGAGCAAAAAAGAGAAGAAGTGGAGGGGATGGAATTAAAAAATACCGGGACATGATTACGGACATGATGAAACCCACTTTAGAAGTTTTCTCTTTTGTTTTTTTTCTTTCGATGAAGAGAGGAAGAAATTTTTATGTTTGCCTACACCCAAAACCACGATTACAATTGCACAAATCCCCTTCCTTCTCTACTTGGTCATCAAAACATATCAGGTAGCGGTAATTCCTTTTTTTGTACTCTTTGTTTTCTTCTTGAGGGTAGAGACAGGAGGAAGGAATGGTGGGTGGTTATTTGATAGATTGGGGAATAGCGATAAGAGGGGGGGAAGGTTGGGTTTGGTTTGTTTTGTTTTCTGGGGGGTTGGCTGGTTTGGAATTTGGTAGGGTGTGATATAGTTTTGTTAGTAGGTAGTGTTGGGAAAATGGAAAGCGAAAGTGTGAGATTAGGATGATGATGTTTTTTGGGTCCATGATGAGTGTGAGTGTGAAGAGTGATGATGATGATCGTGACTAAAGACCAATATACAAGCCCCTAACTCAACATTGACATACCATACATACTATACCATCACCACCAGAAGAGGAGGTCAACATACCTAGGTACTCACCCCACGCACTAATATATCAAAAGTTTATGCACATGTTTTTGTTTTATATCACTTGTTGCCCTTCTCATGCTAGCTAGTATTTGATAGATAGATATCCCCCAAATTTACACCACTATTCATTCATTCCCCTAACCAACCTTTTCAACTACCCCATCCCCCGTTTGCGTGACGTTTTGTATGAAGCTAGAGGTTTGTTGTGTGTGTGTGTGTGTGTGTGTGGTGATGATGTATGTAAGGGGGGGTATCAACATTGCAAGAAAAAAAGCCAAATTTGAGTAGAGTAGAGCTTGTTTGTTTGTTTCTCTTTACCTACTACCCACCACCCACAACCCACAACCCACCACCCTCACTGCCCGCCCGCCCGCTCGCGCCGGGAAAAAAAAAGAAAGAAAACCAACCAGAGTCAAGATATATTGATCACCCACCCACCTACCTACCTACCTACCTACCTACTCCCCTCCTCTACCTGTAATAACGAATATCATCCACCTTCCCCCCCCCCCCGTTTAGAAATCAAAGAAAACAACATGATGATAATGGGGAAAAAAAAGGAAATCATCGCACCAACTTTGAAGCAGGGAATCTAAATTAAGCATGAGCAAACACAAACAAAACAGCAACGCAAAACAAGCATAAAAAAGACAAGCATAAAAAGACAAAACCCCTCCCCCCCCATTGGTATCTGCCTCTTCTTCTTCTTCTTCTTTCTGTCTTGTGCAAAAAAAAAAAAAAAAGCAAGAAAGCAAGAGAAAGGGAAGAAAAAAAGATCTATCTAGCCCACCCACACCACACACCCCCATCAAATGGCTAATATGCATGCACGCATGACTTAAACGCATGGGGCACAAAAAAGAAAAGAGCAGAGCAGAGAGGTGGGAAAATGATATAACAACAATACAAAAACAATACAATCAACCAATAAACAATGAATCCACCCCCGAATATAAAAACACAAAACAGAATGCCTCCCCTCCTACTCCCATCCATTCCCAATCAGCCCAGCCCACCCAGCCGCCATGCCGCCCGACCAACCCCCCAAATTGCCATGCTTGCTTTGCTATGCAGTGTTTGTTTCTCCGTTGCTGTGTAGTGTACTTGATGATGCCCAGTCCACCACCACCACCACCCCCCCTTTAACTTCCCCCCCCCCACCCATCTGCAATGCAACGAAAAGAAAAGAAAAAGAGTGAGCAGAGAGAGAGAGAGGGGTATTAAAGGAAAAAGAGAAAAAAACCACGGCATGACTCCCTCCCTCCCCCCAAAACTCCAAAGGCACAAAAATGACCCGAAACCCAATTATATCCCCCCCGCCACAGTGATGATAAATGCTGACAGCAATCATGATGGATGATGAATTATGAATGTCCCCCCCCCCCCCCGCCAAACGCGAGAAAAACTGTCTGTCGTCCATGAGCCTTTAGCGCCGGTGCCATGATGCCATCCCATCTTTCATCCAAGTCGTCATGTGCCGCCGATGATGTTAAAAGGGAATGAATGCTCAAAAGAAATCCGAGAAAAGGAGAAAAAAAAAAAAAGTGAACGATGAAAAAAACCACCATTTGCGCCATGAAAATGCCAACTCAAGTCGCTGTCATGCAAATCACCCCCCCCCAAAGCCTCCTCTACTTGAAGAGACTTCTCAAATCTTGCAACCTCTGCCTCGCCGCATCACCCTGGCTTCTCACGCCCTCGGCCTCGGCCCGATCCATGCTCAGACTGGCCAGCTGCTTCTTCTTGTCCTGCAGCGCAATCATCTTTTCTTCAAAGCTGCCGCTCATGATGTACCGCACCGTCCTCACCGGCCGCTTCTGGCCCAGACGATGCACACGGTCGACAGCCTGAGCCTCGGCGGCAGGATTGAACTGGGGCTCCATCACAAAGACACTGTTACCAGCTGTCAGGTTGAGGCCCATACCCCCCGCCATGATGCTGACAAGAATGACCTGCACGTTGGGATCATCGCGGAACGCCGCCATGGCTTGGTTGCGAGCGTTGCGGCTCATCTTTCCGTCAAGACGAGTGTGAGTGATACCGGCGTCGTCGAGAGCAATCTCGATGAGATCAAGGTGAGAAGTCCAGCCGGAAAAGACGACGGACTTGTAAGGGGCCTCGTCCGGGTTCGCTTCACTCCTGGCCTTGTTGGCTAGAAGCTCTTCGACCAAGGCCCGAGTCTTGGAGTGAGGTCCAGTGTACCGATCGTCAGGGATGATTTTGCCGGCCCTGGTCTTCGTCTGGCGGGTTTCGTGCTCAACTTCGGCTTTGCTCCGGCGAAGCTCAACGCACTGCGCCTTCTGGGCAAAGGCGCATGTAGGACAGCCCTGGTGCAAATCGCCATTTCCATGCTGATGCACGAACCTGATACAGGTTGGGCAGTAGACATGGAAGCACTGCGCCATGTAGCCCAAGACGTCGTCCTTCTGATCAGACTCGGGGTCATCGACCTCGATGGCACCGAGCTTGTTGTTGCACTTGATGCAAAAGTCACTGCTGCCCTCTTGCATCAGATAAAACATGTCGTAAGCCTTCTTCTCACTAAGCGCCGGCTTCTCCTCATCGTCCTCACTGTCCAGATCGATGGGCGCATCTGCTGACAGACCCTGAATCTCTTGAAAATCATCGTCATTCAGCAAATCCTTCCCATGCGCGCAGATCAAGCGAAGCTGAAGAATAGACCGCAAAACGTGAATCATGGTCTTGCCACCCATAATGCGGGTCTGGCCGGTGCCCTGACCCGTCAAGACCTGAACTCGCTCCTCGGCCATCTTCTTGAACAGGTCATAGACCTTGCGCTCCTCAGGGGTGAACTCGAGGCGAATAACCTCGTCTGTACGCTCCGGGAGTTCGATCTTGTCCTTGAGACGGCGGATGGTGATGGTGTCAATCAGAACACGAAGCTTGGGCACGATGTCGGGATCGGCAGCCTTGAAGGGGGCGATTATGTACTGGATGAACTTGCTCCTCTCGTCGAAGGGTTTCAGACGCAAGAATGCCAAAAGGGAGGCAAGGTCTTCGAGCTTGTTTTGGACCGGCGTTCCCGTCACGGCCCAACGGCGGTTAGCCTGAAGGCGGCAGATCGACTTGAACGACAATGTGTTTTGCTCGCGAATGGTATGGGCTTCGTCGAGAACAATGCGGAACCAGGCGATTTCCTCCAAGGGGTAGACGCCCTGCTTTCTCTTGATGCGTGCGTTGAGCTCGCTTGTGACGGATCCGTAAGTCGTGATTACCAAATCATACCTGGCCAACTGGACAGAGTCTTTGATCCGGTTGGCCCCGTGGTAGATGTAATAGTTCAGCTTTCCCGGCTCAATGTGCTGTTTGATCTGCTCCTCCCAGTTGGTGATTGTGCTCAGCGGGCACACCAGCAAAGTGGCCTTCACATTGCGGCGAATCTGGGACAGGGGCAGAACCTGTGCGCGAGGAGCTTCGTGGCTCTTCTGAGGCCTCTGATTCGGAATACTGGGCTGGACCGGCTCACGTTGTGACCAGGCCTGCGCTTCGTCCAGAGTCTTGGCCAGGAGAGACAGAATGCTGAGCGTCTTACCGAGGCCCATCATATCAGCAAGAATACCACCCAGGGTTGAAGGAGGCGGCTCCATCACCTCCTGGTTGGTGACTACATTGTAGTAGACCGTGGTGCCGAACTGGTTTATCCTGCGCTTCCACGTTGATGTGACGGGAGCCTTGCTGTCGGCATCTGGCAACTGCTCAGATTCCCGAGAAAACATAAAGAACAGGGCTTGCTTCTGATGCTTCAGCAAGGGTGTCAGGACAGAAGAAGGAGGGTCCATCTCTGGCAACTCGTCCGAC
The DNA here is from genome assembly GCA_030512305.1 of Cercophora samala. Taxonomy (NCBI): domain Eukaryota; kingdom Fungi; phylum Ascomycota; class Sordariomycetes; order Sordariales; family Lasiosphaeriaceae; genus Cercophora; species Cercophora samala. The sequence goes on along the minus strand of JAULSY010000024.1, from coordinate 14,808 downwards.
TTTGGAAGGGAGTCGAAAACACCCAGAACCTCGGACCGAATCTCTTCAACCGACTTGATAGTGGGTGGAGCTTGATATTGGACGACGTTGTTGGGGCGGGTAAGGGACGGTAGCTGCGGTCGGTTCTCCTTTGCCAGAGGGTTGAAGACTTTGACGCCGTGCTCGACTCGCGGGGGACTGAGAAGATTAATGCCCTTCCGCTGCAACAATTTACCCACTCTATCAGCAAAGGAGCGAAGACCATAAATCATCAACTCAAGCTTGAACTGGCAGGAAACCTGCTGCCCGACATCTTCGCCGGGACTCTTGCGTCGGACAGGGATTCTGCAGTCGGTACGGGTCCCAAAGGTACCAGCCATGTCCATGAGAGGAGCAAGAACACTGGCCGTCTTGGGATCAACCAGGCCAATGCAGCGCTTCTGCCAATCATGAGCAAAAATCTTGGTGGTCGGGTCGCCTGGGGTTCTTTTGAGCAAGATCTTCACCTGAGGCCAAAAAGCAGGACCGCCCATAGAGATCATGTTAGGCTTCGGGGCTGGGATCATGTGGCCTTTGATGAACGCTCCCTCAATCATTCCAAAACAGACCTCCTCCTGCTGGGGACTGCGAGGGATGATTTGGACCTCGGCATCATCGGTCAAATCGATTGTAGTACCGGAGGCCGGGGCCGGGGCCACAGTTAACTGTGAGGGTCCATCGGTACGGTCTTTGATGTGCTGAGCCAAGATGCCGCTGCTTGGTGAGAAGAAGATGCTATCTGCAGGCAGCGAAGGATCATTCTCGTTTGCTGTCTTTCTCCTCTTTGGCGGAGGCACCATGGTTCGCTCGTGGACATTGTGAAGACGTTCGATATTTTGCTGAGCACCCAGCCCGTTCTTGAAGATGGGCATTGTACGGTTAGGCATGGTCCGATTACTAGCCATGCCGATCGGGGCGCTCAATTCCATGGGGGTCTCATCGGGGCCGGTGAACTCAAATGTTAACTGTTCGGATGGCTGCGAAGGGCCTGGTGTAGATGACGAGGAGGCGCCATCATCGAGCTGAGGTGTGGCAGATGATCCGGCTGCAGCCTTGGGGTTGAGCAAGTCGGCCGGGTTCCACGACGTGGAAGACATGTTGCCCGACTGCGCTTGGTTGGCCAGTCGTCTGTCTTTTTTGTTGTGTTTTTGTAGTCAGTTGTGAGTGGTGTATATCTCTGAAAGAAGTTAGAATAAGTCCTGACAGTTCGAGGGCGGTCGAGGGTGATGAAAGAAGCGGCAGGATGAGTGATGAGTGAAGTCGGTGTGAGAAAAGTGAGTAGGTGATAATGAGAGGAGGGTTGACCAGTCATAAGCCGAGATGGAGGCGTACCGTTGAAATGAAGCTACCAACGCCCACACTCGACCAAAGCACTGGGTCTTTGTTTTCTGTCGGAAAAATCGGTTGTCCAGCCCTAGGCAACCAACTCGGGCGAATGATGAAATGTAAGATGCGCCGACATCACAAGCAGTCCGACGAGGACGGGTGTTGCTGCTGCGGCTGCTGGAGGGGGGGGGGGGGGGGGGTGAGCTGCCGTGGTGACTATGGGCCTTGCTGTGGTGGGGCTTGCATACGCAGTAATACTAGTGGGCTGCAGAATGGATCAAGCGATAGTATCCGTGGTGGGGGTGGGTTATGTAGGAGGAGTCAAAAAGAAGATGGTGACGGGAGGGTTGGTGAGATTTGATGAGGCGGAGTTTGGAGAGCAGCAGTGGGCAGCAAGCAGTGAGCAGCAGTGAGCAGCACCACAAGTGAATAGAAGGCAAAAGTCAAGGTGGGCAGGGCAGGTTATTGTGGGAATGGGGAGTCTCTGTATTGTTGACTTGAGAGAGGCTTTATCGCAATCGGCTGGGAGCGATAGGCGCGTGACCCTCGAAGATTGCAGTGGTTGGTGTGGCACGTGCCGCTGGGCAGACCGTGCCTTGCTTAGTCCACCACAGCGACCATGATGCATCAGACGTCGGGGCAAAGGCAAAAGAAGGCTCTTGCGGTGTGGGAGTGTGGTTATGTTATTATCTCGTACAAGTTCAAACGGCGTCTGGGGCGGCAAATGCCATGCAAGATGAGATATTTGCGATCGGCCAAGGCCCAGTCAGAGACAGTCCTCGGGACTTCTTCACTGTCTACCAATCCCAACTGCAGTTGATGAACCGCACTAGAAGAACCCTTGATGCATCCCGTCATCAACCACATCTGTAACCTCTGTTTGCACGCAATGTCAGTACGCCGTGAGCGATCTCGGCCCCATGGCTCCACAACATACGACAGGCAACATTGTTTCCGTATGAGATGAGATGAAGTTATTTCCACCATCGAGGGTCTTTTACAACATGACAGCCAACCAGTCACAGGTATCGAGGGCATTTATATTTATAATAAGAACTTGAAACTATCTTTCAAGTCCTATGAATGGCTTTCGACGCCTATTTGTTATTTGAAGGAATTTGAACCGTCTTTGAGGCGTAATGCTGTTCATGTAAGTGTGTGTGAATGGTAGCTGTCCCAACAGGCAGCTACCATCACCAAATCTCATCTGATATCCTCACCGACAAAACAACCTGGAACACACCACTTGCAAACAACACTTCATATTCAAATTACATGAGATGAGTAGGTAAGGTAGTTCCAACAACTCCCTCCATAACATCCCTATATGTCCCCCTCCCCCAACCTTTAAAAACACCCCTTTCCCACCCGACCCACACAAACCCCATCAAATCACCTAGCATGCTCCCTCCCCCTACTCCTAGTCCTCATCCTCCTCCTACTCCCCCCCACCCCACCCGCCGCCGCAGCAGCAGGTGAACCCGACCTCGAAGGACTCTCTATTTTGTCCCAATCACTCACCCCGTCAGCAAAAAAAATTCATTCCCCATCCCCATTCCTCAACCACCTATTGGTATTGGACTTGGACATACGACTTCTCTCCCTCCCCTCCATCCACCTCCTTGTCCTCTCCCGCCCACCCCCCCTCTCCTCCTCCCTCAGCCCTGTCGCTGCCAGGGCTCTGTTCAGGATGCTACTCGACCGGTATCGGCACCGTCCCCGGAGCGAATCAGGCGTGTTAGTCCGCTTAATCCCCTGATGCGCCTCTCCCTGCTTGCTGCCAGAGGACGCCCCGCTGTCCTCGCAGAACCGCATCCTCTTACGGCCCCTTTCCTCGGTGGTGGTGGTGCTGCTGTTGTCTAGGTCGATGTCGGTGGTGAGGGTGGCCAAAGGGCCGAGGTTCACTTGGTATGTGAGGCCCACTCCGCCAATGTCCGGGGAGGGGCAGGGGGTGGGTGGGTAAGGGCGGGATATATCCAGGTCGAGGGGGATGGCGGTGGTGGTGGTGGTCATGGTTGACTTCTGCTGTCCGGTTGGGTAGTTGTTGTTGTTGCCGCTGCTGCTGCTGTTGTTGTTGTCCCCAAAGATGGGGAGGGTAGAAATCTGAGTTGTCATGGTGGCTGTGATGGTGGTGGTGGTGGATGATGATAAGACGTGAGTGTTAGTGTAGATGGTCCGACATAAGTCAAGTGCTGGTTGTAAGAGGTCCTCCACTGGGTTGCCAGCATTTAAGAGAGGTAAAATGTAACGAACGAAATATCTTGAGAAAAACAAATGAGAGATACTGGAACCGAGAGAGACAGAGAGCGAGGAAATAGGGGATGAGTTCAACCTCATTTATCTATAGGTGAAGGGAGAGATAGCTCCTTAAAGCCCGAGGTGTGTGTACCTGACTCGAGCAAGGGGACCCTGCGAAGCACCTCATTTGGTGCGAGAAAGGTTGTAATCGAACGGTCCCATAGCACCGGTAGCTCATAATCTTTTTCCTTGCACAAAATCAGAAATATAATTCTTTGGCGGCCGAGTTCACTTCGGAGCAGAGCTACCAGAGCGAGTTGGTTGATCGGACGAGTACGTTTAATATCTTAGGATGATCTATAGCAGTGGTGTGCTGGCCCTTACATGCGCAAACCAAGTTAATGCCACCCTTTGAACTTGCGCGGTCAAAGCAAAGGACAAACAAAACTAGTGACGAGTACGCGTCGTCATGGTGGCATTTGGTGAATGGTTGGCCCCTGCTCATAGCTTCCCCAAAGACATCCATTTTCGCAACACAAAGCTTCCGTGCTTCCCAAAATAAAGCTCAACGTCCGAACTACCCGTAAAACCGGGGGAGGGGGATCTTCGTAGGCAGGGTGCCTATTCGAGCGCTAATATATCGTACACCGCTAGCTTGTCGACAACCGCTGGATGTGTCGATGCCATCTTCATAATATACACGTGAAAGAACTTCCGCGTCAACAATGCTTGATTTCATCCCCGTTCTAGCAAGTTGATGTGTCGTCCCCTTGCCACTATGACGACTCGGCAAGCTTCTGCGAAATCTCCCCAATCATCTGAGTAATCTCCTTCTTCTCGACAGCAACAGCCGCATCCTTGAGCTCCTTACCCATGACCCTCGCCGTGACAGCGCCCTTCAGAGCCTTCGCATCGGTAGTACCCGCGGCGATGAGCTCCTGAGTGACCTTGGTGATGAGCTGCTCGATTTCCTCCTTGCTGACCTCCTTGACGCTGCTCTTGGCAGTGTACTCCTCAATAATCCTTTGCTGAATCTCCTCCTTCTCAATCAAATCCTCTCTCCCCGCAGCCTTGAACTCAGCGACAGCCTCCTGCGACTTGCGGGCCATCTTGCGAAGGAGATCAACGAGCTGGACGTCGGTCTTGATGGGCTTGTCGGTCTTGCTGGCATTCAAGGTGGCAGCCATCACAGCACGCAAAACCGTCAGGCGGTTGGTGTCCTTGGCTCTCATGGCTCCCTTGAGGTCCTCTCTGATTTTGGTGTAGAGTGGTGATGGGGGCGCCTCGGTGGAATATGAGGCGCGCAGGCTGGCGGAGCTGAGCCATGTAGGCGACTGTCTGAGGCTTGGGCTGGGCCGACAGACGGCGCTGCGGAGGAGGGAGGAAGGGAGTTTGGCGGCCATTTTGCTCGTCGCTGTCGTGGTCGTTGTTGGTGCTTGAGGTGAGGATCTTGTGATTTTTTGTGTTGTTGCTGCCACGGCGGATCGACCCGGTCATGCACGCCAGCTGTTACGCTAGACGATGCAACCAATTGCCGTCCACATCCCCGCTGCAGGTGGATCTTGGTCCACGATGCGCTAAGACGTCACGCTGGAGATGGCTCAGATCAGCATTGGAGTGGCAGAAAATGTTCTTGTACATCGAAAAGGGGCAGGTAAGAGAGTGTACACTACGATCCTACCAAGTCGCTGTCGGTGTCTTGATTATTTAATGACGAGAAAGAGATTGCGATAAGCTGAATACCGCTTGCTTAATGATGAGAAAGAGATTGACGAAGATCTCTGAACCCACCGCGGCGCTGGCCCGAGGAGCGCATTGTTTGCCTGTCGCCAACACCTGCTCTCCGTCAGTGAGGTGTCAGTGATGAATGGTCGTCGCAGCAGACGACAGGGCGGTCACCTGACCTTTGGCCCCCAAGCCACCAGGCCCACTGCCGGGGGTCGGGACGCGCCGTTGACTTCCCCGGATGCTTGATCCCATCCATGCCACAGGGGGCATTGGCCTAAATGTTCTTTTCGGGCTGGTGGCCGGGGGAGCGGGAAGTGGGAGTCGGGAGTGCGGTGGGTGATGTTTGCGGGAGGGAGATGATGGGCCAAGCGAGCGGTGAAATCCAACAGCAGGAGGTAGCTACGGAGCCGTTGGGCATCAAACCGTTTGATACTAATATGAAAATGAATGGAACTGTGATGAGTGGGAAGGACGGGTGATGAGGATGGGACCCAATTGTGCGGAACCGAGATGGATTAAATACTAGCCAATCCTCCGCTCTATCAACCTCTCTACCATATCCCAACCACAGCCACCCGATCAAGACCGCCTCTTTCCATCTATTTACTACCTTCCAGTATACAAACTGGAACCTGGAAGACCTAAGAAATGCTCCTTCCTTCAGAGTTCCATGATGGCCGCTCACTGTTGCACGCGGTGTGCCCAAACCTTAAACGCAGCAAGAACTGGGCAGGTTCTTCCCTTGTTCCCGCTCTCCAGGTCCTTCCTCGAATGCAAATGCAGCCAATAACCAATATCCAATGCGATGGCAGTTACCATTTGTGGTTTCGGATGCCCTTGCCAGCTGGCAGACTCGGGATGTAAGTGGTCCTCCGAGACTGCCGTATGTGGCATCTCCTTCACTGCCCGTCATGTTCTCGACCGCTCTCTCTTTCTCTCTGTCCGCTCAGTGTTGTCGCGCTCTCTTTCTCGAATCGCTCTGTCTTCCGCCTTTGGACGACGACGACGGCGTGTGTGATCGAGGAATCTCGCTGTGCCGATGACTCCTGCTGCTCCCTGGTTTTCGACCAATGCATACGTATCTGCACCATCATCGTGTCAGTTATGCTCTCCTCGTACTTCTCCTTCCCCGCTCGGAAACTGACACTGGAAAATAGGCCTGCAATCGCACCACCAAAGAGTCAGTAATTACACCCCAAGGCAAACTCATGGGCAGCGACTCACCTTGAACGCCGGATTATCGGCCTCGGCCCGGGCCTGTGCTACAAGAAGCTGGATGTCGATGTTTGACATGCTGGTTATTCGGTCAGCGTGGGGCTGTCTTCGCAATGGTCTATGGCTTTTTCTTACCCAAGGCCCTGGGAGAAAGGGTACATGGCAAGAGACGACAACGTCCTATGTGCATTTACTCTGTTCATAATCCCTATTTCACGGTCCCTTGGATCTGTTCAAGCGTCAGACCTATCTCTTGAACCAACATTGCCCAGTGGCTATGGTACTGTACATACCATTGGACCACCCGCTCAATGGAAGAGTCAACAATCGTGATTCGACTTCAACAAATCCAGCTTGCGTCATCAGAGTCTGCAACCTCAACGCTACCCTCGGATCCTTGTAGGGTTGTATGCTTTGCAAGTAGCTCTGGGACCACACTTGCAACGCATGATCTGGACCACCGTATTAGCATCGCGCTTTCAGGACAAAGGAAAAACCAAGAAAGAGCACTCACTGGCTGTCAACGTCCCATTGTCCGACTGGGCGTTGTAGTAAATTTCGACCATTTGCTGTTGTCTCGTTAGCCAGGGGTTCGCTGTCTTCAACTTTTGGATCGACCTACACACCAGCCTCCAGGCCGAAGGACCCGGAAGAGATCGCTCAAATAGTTCGTCCACCTGTTTACATGGATACCTCCCGACATCAATCTGCTATTTACCAGATCGAAGTGGTTGGACGGAAAGGTCGACCTGATCTCTTGGTCAATTTGGAATTACAGGCGGGCGTGATATTTGGGGTGCTCTCACGGACTGTTCAAGTCGTCCACCTGAAAGTCTACGTTCTCGGGAGTGTCCTCTGGTACCGGATACGGGTAGATGTCGAGTCCGATAACCTATCCGCCAAAGTTAACCTGATGTCTCAGCATGGATTCTGCCCTTGGTGCCGACAATTGCTCGCTCAGAAGCTGTGGACCGGTAGGCTACACCCTGCACAAGCAACATGGCACACGTACCTCGCATTCTGGATACTGCTCTGCGACTTCTATCGCCCATGCCCCGGATCCAGACCCGCACTCCAAGATCCTTCGAGGCCGCGGTACGGGAGGAAATATTAATCGGTTCTCGAACACCATGTTGAACAGTTGGTGCTGGTAGTGAAGCCGGTCGATCTCGTCCTATTCCGGTGCGAAGCACAGTCAGCCCAGAGGCTAGAGGGACCCGTCAGGTACCTGCTCACCTCGTCCACCGGGGCGAAGTAGATGCCATTTTCAACGGCATATCTCTGGAAATCTCTGCCGTTGAGAGTGATGACCTCGCGATACGTGTTGTCGACCGGAACCGTCTGAAGATCGCTACATGATGTTTAGCACACCTCGGTCTGGAAACCTCTTGGGAGCGAGCACCTTCTACCTTTCGTCCATGGTGTCGGGCCGGTGTTGATGTTTCTCGCGATGAACCTTTGCTCCTACCTTGAGGGAAAATTATGGAGTACAGAAGGCGGCGACCACAAAAAGACGAGACTGGCAGAAATTCACGTCACCAAAGTATGGGGCAGTAGGCAAGAGAATATGGAGTCAGGTATTTCGAAGACTTCATGGTGTTATGCAGTCCCAGAGTGTGGGCGGAGATATTTCTCGAACCCTGGTCCCTCGGGACTCACTTCGAGAACGGTGTCGGACCATGTGCCTCTTGCTCTGCGGCACTCGCACACGTTTGAAATGAGCAAAGCTTGCTCAGTGGACCCTTGAGGTGAGCCAGGATACTCAGATTGGCCCGCCCGTTACTCTTTGCACGCCACGATGGGTTTTGTCGATCAGGGTGCGTATTGTTGGCGCATTATCCCCATGGAACACATACGGGAGGGACCCCCCTTGACCCCTGTCTTGGAACCTTGGGGGGCTCCCAGAGAAGTGGGTGGGAAGCTGATTACCGCGATGGGGGACTGCGCGGCGGTCAAATTCAACTACACCTGCCTCATGGAATACTACACCGCTTTGGAAGAGGCCAGAGACGGCGGCCGGCTTTTGGCTACGTGGACATATGAGGCTTCCTTGCCTATAGACGGGGGTGCGACTAGGACAGGCATCGGCAAGGAGCTGTGTATGGACGCTCGACGGCTCACGGTATACAAGTCCGCCCCCGCATACCCCAGGGGAGCTCTCTGCTAATCGGGATAGGCCCTCATTCCGGCTACGACATAGGTTACATGTCTTGTTCCTCGACTTGGACTTGACTCCTATAGCCGCGGCCGAAGGGGGTCGGATATGACTTTGATTGGAGACCAGGGGTAAATCGACGTGTCTCCTCGTTCACGCGCCGCCTGCGAGGGTTGGGTTTGCCTTGGCTTGACGCAGTGTCCAGATACTCATGACTAGGGCAATCCATCAGGCAATTGTGTTGTATCCTGTAATTGGAAATTTGGGCGTGCCGCGGGACTTGATGCCCCGGCAGCAGTGGCCGACCGAGAAGCGACCCGAAGGCTACAAACAGGGCCCCAGCTCGACGGGAGGTGTGAGCTTAACGCACCGCCAGTCCTATAATATAATGCCGGTTCCATTTCAAGGGAGCTCGCATATGGACCTACCATTCAGGGCTCACAGGATCAGACAGGCAGAGAAAACCGGGTCGTCGGGCAATGGAATGCCTCCGAGAAACTTGGCACCGAGTACTTGTTCTCGCTGAGAGCTGCACGATCAAGTCCTCCTGATACCAAGAGGGGACAGCAGCGCATATGTATGGCTGTTCAGACACTGGCGGTGGTACCAAGTCTGACGTCAAGCGAGAACGTGGTACATACACCACATTCATCACTGACCAAAGGGGCCGGCAAGAATCCCAAGGACATGGTCCTGGGATCGCACAGAACGTCCAAGCCCGCCACGGCCCCGCCGGAAATGTGCCGCCTGGGACACATTTGGGCGGGATGAGGACGGGTATCGAAGGATTCTCACCTGTTGCTTTTCCAGAGTCCCGACCACCATTCCCATAACGGCAACCATCGACGATCCGGAATGACTGCTCATCTACCCCTCACCAGGGCCTCTCACCCGGACTGCCTCTCGGTCGGGATACGTGGTCTGATAGGAACATATTACGGAAGAGGCGCTCATCATGCCATCAGCCCAAGCGCCTGGTCAAGTCGAAACAAAACAAATTGGGAAGTTCATCAGACGGGAATCAGAAGTGGCAGGGACCCTGACGATGGAGGGAGGGTGGGTAAGGTGGATGGAGGGTTGGACGGGACAGCTGTGGCTGGGATAGCCCGGGGAACATGCGTGCTTGTCCCAGAGAAGCGAACCGGGCCGAAACGCTGGGGTACCCAGGGTACGTACTCCTTGCCAAAATTCCAGTGCTCTGGCACAGGGCGCCTGTTGGCTGTCTCGCTGCCGAGCGGCATCCATCCGGTCGGTAAATTATTGCCCACTCGTCATCTGTGCGCAAACCAAACCGACGGGTCTGGGCTGGATCTGGATACTGACCTCGCCATGGGTACCCGACACTGGAGATGGGATGAACGGGCTGCTCACCGGCCCACGGCAGATTGTGCGGTATTGTCTCAGTGTTCCCGGCTGTGGGCCGATGTCTTGCGGCTAATGTTTGAGGGAGACTCGAAAATGGCACGATGGCTTCAACGGCTCGTTGAAGTAACAGCAGTGGTTTTGCCCGTTATTAGGCGACGTCGGTGCAGGACCAAGCAGGACCAAGCAGGACCAATGGCGACCAACGGCGTCTGGCGACACATTTCTGCGTATCTTCCCCAACCCGCAAAGGAAACCCCCTGTGACGCGCAGGAATCCCGCAGTATCGAAATGACAGCGTTGGTCTCTCCCATGGGTGAGCTGGAGATTGGATGTAACCGAGGCTCCGGTGCTGGCTGTTGTCTGTCGGTGTCGTTTTCGGACATACGGCAGAAGGCCATATGTAAAGCCCCGGCTCAGTGCTCGGTCTCATCAAACTTCCTTACGAATTCCCAGTCGATTTCATGTCGGCTCAAAAGACGTCTGAGATGACAGGTCAAAAATGAGGCGGTCTGCTTGGGGGTAGTGGGTAATCAATGACCGTGCAGACGCCACTTTTTGCTCCTATCCCCAGCGCTGGGTCCGGGTTTCACAATTCATGATTCGCGGCTATCCCGGATACAACGACAAGAGCGACAGAGCAAAAAGGCCGCAACAGCAGCAGCAGCAGCAGAGGGTTGCCATCGTGGGTATGCCGTGGGGTTGCAACAGCCTCCAGCTCCAGGGCACACTAACCCCGAACAACTTGTGCGGCATATCTGGGTCCGGTGTGCTTCTGGGAACCGCGGCAGGTGTCGAGCTGCACGTCAACAAAGACGAGATGATACACCCCTTCTATTATTCCCCGACCAAACCACATCTGGGTCGGTTGGAAGGGTTTGGGACAGGGGTGTATCCGCGCGCAGGGGTTGGTTTTGCGTGCTCAGCGGGACTGCTCGCCATGGACCGGGGCCCTCCTGGCGCAACCACCTCCTCGGGACAGGCTGTCATGATTACAGAGGTTACGGATTCGTTACGCAATACCTTACCTGCCAGGTGGGTAATCCTGTACACTCTTGATCCCTTCTCCCAGCCTCTTTCTGCACGCACCTTTTTTCGGCCTCGATGGCTTGGGAAGGTGCTGCAGCACTGGTCAGAACTATCTGATGCATTGGCAAACTGCAGCTCGCGAGGGCGCCCCTTCGTATCTCTGGTTTCCTGGCTTGTCGGCACCCTTGCCAACGCATCGCGGACCGCACGGAAGACCGCCGGGGAGATTGCGGCGCTGCACAATACGCAGTACACTACCAGCAAGAGATCGCCGTGCCATGTTGCTCTAATACATGCACATACATTGGCTCAACAAGAAGCCGGTCATTACTCGAGTGTGTGGCCAGCAGGGCTCCGCCGGACGAACCAAATGTTGAGCAAGACTGGGTCTGGCTGAGCGGAACCGTCTTTTCTGGCGATGGCAAAAGAAACGAAACGAACCTCTGATGAATCCCTCACCTTGTCCGCCCCGTATTCCCAGCCGGCCGGGTTGCCGTTTGTACAACCTTACAGATCGACCCCCTCTTGTCGGCGACCTGTGCCGACTTCACCGGTCTTGGCGGCTTGCTATTTCCGTCAGATGGTGAGGGGAAGAGGGACAAGAAAAGAAACAAAAAAGCAAACTCGCAGATGCATTCTGTGTTGCTCCCTCTATCAAGGCCCAAATCCCCCGCATACCTAGGCTTTCCTGCCATGGACGAACTCACTAGTGTAGTGTAAAGGCACGATGGGAAAACTACTAATAACTGCATGATATGACAGGACCTATCAAGCACCCATCACCGACCCAGAAACACCAAGAGTTCTATTTGTCATGCCGGCGGCAGCACGATGATGCGCACGAATTCCGGCTTGGCCACCACCTCGCTGGAAAATACACTCCAACCCTGGTTTAATTGTTAGCGCGGAACTTCCCCCACTTTTTCTGGCCAATTGAGGAGCCAGGATTCGGATGGAAGAGGATCTCAAAGGCAAGCAAATGGAGCCAGAATTCCACCTTTTTTCACCTTCAAGTCCACACTTCACCTCAAAAATCCACCAATTCCACCGGGAATTCCACAGATCTGGAGCCTCAAAAGCAGTGTGTAGAACCACTGATTGGCTAGAAAGTCACTCGAAGTTCCACGCTAACAATTAAACCAGGGTTGGAGTGTAGGAAGAACTAGCAGCAACTTGCAGCTGTGGCGTGACGACAAGTTGAATGCTGGGTTCGGTGGCTTTCTGCTGATGTTGGATATGGGTGGACGGGAGTGACGGTGGATGGATGCTGTCTCCTTGCATCGAGTTGCGTCTTGCTGTTCCAGCGGTCCCAGCAGTCTGGGAATGGAAAGTTCCACGCTCCCTCCTCTTCAGCTTATTACTGGTCTCGATCATACAGACGCACCGCACCACCCCTTTTCTCCTACTTGGGTATAGTGTATGGCTGCATGTATGCAACCCCTATCTCGACGTCGGGACGGTATGATAGGTTTCAACCTTCGCCATACCCTGCTGTGTTATGCCCATTTCCATCAAAGTCTTTTTGTCCCATGTCCGCCGGACCGGACCGAAAGCCCCTCTCTTTGCTCTTGATCCTGGGCTTGTTCAAGTGGTCATATGCTGAAGAATGCATAACATGCATATCTCCACTCTTCAAGCCCTCCTTCCCCTTTTTGCCTCGTCTCCCGACTATGACCCGCTACCCCCTCTCGTGTGAGTGCTCTTGTTCTGTCTCATCCTTGGCCTTTTTCCTGCCATGATCGTCAGATTCGGGCTTGCAAAGGAGATGTTTCCCGCCATGTCGCAGCGCCTGGGCCGCCTCGATGGGCTAGCTTGGGATGGTTGTGCCCGAGGCGGAGGACATGTGGGATGAGTAATGCTCGACAAACCAGTGGCTATCAGATTGTTGCAGGCGCCATATGTCAGCAACAGAGCTTACCTAAAAACCACCTTCCACAAGTGTGGGAATTCCTTGTGATGGTAACCATAGCCGACTTTGGCTTACCTTTCCAGTGCAGACGCTTCAAAAACGGAGTCGGTCTTTGTTGGATGGCCCAGTGTCCCTCAAGGTCCTCAATGTATGTATGTACATACAAGTGGCTTGGTTTTTTTTCCTTGTGCAGTTTTTTTGCGTGCATATTTTGAATTTTCCTTGGTTTTTTTGCGTCTCGCTTGTTTAGGAGGCGTTTTTGCTTTCTCTCGCTTACTGCTTGCATACCTAGGTGGTAAGGTGGGCGGAAAAGCTAGAGCCTTGTCTGTGTGGACTTTGGGACACTACTGTAGTGTAGTGTACAACTGTCAGTTTTGTTTACAGCAGGGGCTCCATAGACCCCCCCGACCAGGTGACCGGGGCTGATGGTTTTGGTGGTTTGTTTTGTTGGTTCTTGTGTCAATGATGACACAGATGTTGGAGCTGGTTGTGGTGGAGATTTGGGCAGCAAGTAGTATGGGGTAGGTTGACGGTGTGAGTTTGCAGGTTTTGGTCAAGTGACGTGGGAGGTGGGTTTTGTTTAGTGTGGAAGGTGAGGAAGGGGTGGTGGTGGGTTTGTTGGCGGTGGCGAGGAAGGGCGTTTAGGGCGGCTGTTGGGGGTGGGGGGTGTTGTGGGGGATGGGGGGTTGTAGAGAGAGGGAGGGAGGGGGATGTTGTCGTTGTGATGGTGGAATGCCTTACAATTCATGCCGCGGGTGGTTGTGGAAGGGGAGCGGTGGTGGATGTTGGCGGTATTGTTGGCACGGTTGCTTGGTTTGTCGGGTTCTTTGCGGTTTAAGAAGGGCACTTGTGCTGCTATCATCTAGCTATGGCAATAGCAGTGTCCATGATGGAGGTTTTGGGCTTTGGGAAGTATAGGCGGTATTTCTTTCTGGTAATGTAAGTCTAGATGGTGAGGAGGGGGTGAGGAGACCCATGGATGAGAGAGGCAATGAGCCTCATCGGACCGCTTGATCCATTGTTAGATAAGACTTGCCCTCCCACAGCAAGACATGCCCGTAGATGAGCAAATGGCCTTGATTTCTGAAGACATTGACGAAACACGACGAGAGATGTTTCAACTGTAGCTACCATTGTCTCTATATGTCTCCCCTGACCCACTAGCATCATGGCACGTCGAATGATGAGGATACATCAGGTTAAAAAGTCAAGAGACAACGGGATAATAGTCGTGTTTTTGGTTGGGTTTTCTTTTGTTCATACCTATCGTTGCCGAGAATATACCTCTGTTTTTTCGTAGCTTGTACTGGATGGATGGGAGTGAGATTGGGATTGGGACGATGAGTTGCTGTTGGTTGCTTTGCTTTTGATAGGTATATTTATGTTGTTTACTAAGGCAAGAAGAACAATCAACAGTAACTAGGTAAGCACGCTGCGGAGATAGAAATGGAGATTGCTACTTGGGTTTTGAAGGGGTTGAGAAGTGATCAATATACCAAGTGAATAGAGGCTTAAAAGAATGGGTTACATGCCTTCTAGGAAATATTTCTTTTTTAAAAAAAATACAGTTGGTTGTCTTTTGGAGCCTTTTTAAATTATTTCTTTTCAGGCTTTTGGTTTTGAGAGTTGAAGTCCCAGATTTGAGACGGGCACCGGTTTGTGGTTGTGGTTTTCTTTTGGATTTGGGGGGGCGCTGTGTCAGGTAGGTAGATAGGTAGGTAGATCGATAGATGGAGAGAGAGAGAGAGAGAGAGAGAGAGAGAGAGAGAGAGAGAGAGAGAGAGAGAGAGAGAGAGAGAGAGAGAGAGAGAGAGAGAGAGAGAGAGAG
>JAULSY010000239.1:0-19642 GCA_030512305.1 Cercophora samala | reverse complement strand
TAAAAATTTTATTAGTAAAATTAAATTAGTTTATTTAATTTAAATTAATATTATTATTATTAATAGTTTCGGTATTATTATTATTATTATAAATAATAATTATATAAATATTATTTTAATAAAAGGTTATAAGCTTTTTAGTTTAAATATAAAGTAAGGAGTTATAACCGATTTTATTTTTTTTTAATAAATTTTATTTAAATAAAATAATATTAAATTTAATTTATTTATATACTATTTTAATATATTTATTTACCTCGGTTAAATTAATTAATATAATAATAATATTTTTATTTAAAGTTTTTATTTTTAATTTATTACGTAATTAACGATTCGATTAGGATATAACGTTGTAAGTCGTTTAACTATAATTCGCGCTAACCTTATCTTTTTTAGTATTAATTTAAATAGAATTTTATATTTTTTAAAATAAATAAGGTAAGATTAAAATAATATAAGGATAATGTCGTACGTAAAGTAAAGGCTTGAGTAAATGTAAGTTAATTTATAGGATTTTAATTTAAAGAATAAAAGAAGTAAGAGATTGCAGCCCTATAGCGTATATAACTAAAATAACCACTACTAAAGAGTAACCTCCACTTACTATATTAGGTAGGCGGTAGGGCGTGGTAGTATGGAATTAGCTAGCGCCGTAATAGTTTAAGTAAATAATTAAATATAAAAATATTTATATTAATTTTAAAGAAAGTAATTTAAATAATACCGTTTTAAACGCTAAAGCGCTTTTATTATTTAAAATTAATTTTTATTTACTTAAAGTGTTTTTAATATTTTAATTTTTAATAATAGTAGTAAAAATAGAAGTTTAATTTCCTTTAAAGGTAATAAAGAAAGTAAAAATAATAATTTAATAATAATTATATAAAAATTTAAATTAAAATTTAAAAGACTATTACTATTTCCTTTAAATAAAAGGTTCGATAATAATACTATAGTAGTAGGTTATTAGTATTTAAAGAAGGGTAAATTTAAGTATAATTTAGTTAAATAAAAAATATAAAATAGACTTAGACTAATTAGCGCTAATATATATATGTAGGTTTTAATTAGTTATAGTGGGAGGGGCGGGGGTATATATAGGGGTGTAGGGTAAAAGGTATATATATATATCGAGAGCGCTGCGCTAGTCTGAGCTCTGAGACTATACTATTTACACTTTTAAAAAAGGCGTTAAAAGAAATAAAACCGGGATTAATTTTTAAAGTTTACAGGCCTTTTAATAAACTATAGGGCCTTAATTACAAACCGGTTTAAAGACCTTAAAGTATTTAAATTAATAAATTTACTAAGGTTTTAATAAATAAATAAATATAATATATAATACGTTAATCGTTACTATAGGAGCTATAAAAGCCGTTAATATAGGAGTTATTAATATAGGAGCTATTAATATAGGAGCCGTTAATATAGGAGCCGTTAATATAAAAGCCGTTAATATAGGAGCCGTTAATATAGAAGCCGTTAATATAGAAGCTATAAAACCCGTTAATATAGGAACTATAAAAGCTATAAAAGCCGGTAAGAGAGTAAGGTAGGGCTTTAATAAATAAATAAGTTAATATAGAGATTATTACCGTTAAAAGTAAAGTTAATAATAAAGGAGCGAGAAGATAGGTATAGTGTTAAGGATATAGGAGGGTAGTTAGGAGGGTAGTTAGGAGGGTAGTCGGGAGGGTAGTTGGGAGGGTAGTCGGGAGGGTAGTTAGGAGGGTAGTCGGGAGGGTAGTCGGGAGGGTAATCGGGAGGGTAGTCGGGAGGGCCTTAAGTAAGTAGGTTAATAAGTATGCTGTTATAAGTACCGGTGCCGGTATTAGTGCCAGTGTCTGTAAGGATGCTAGTAAGGCTTTAGGTAGGGAGGTTGTTAATAGCTATCGTAAGCCGTAATGTAGAAGTAGTTAGGAGGGCCTTAAGTAGGTAGGTTAATAGGTATGCCGTTATAAGTGCTAGTGCCGGTGCCGGGCGGGTGCTAGTGCCGGGCGGGTGCCGGTGCCGGGCGGGTGTTAGTGCCGGTATTAATGCTAATGCCAGTACTAATGCTAGTATTAGTGCCGGTGCTAATAAGGCCTAGGGTAGTGGATATAGTGATGTGTATAATGATAAGTATAGTGTTGTATATAGGTACGGTTAGGTAAGGGTTAGGGTTAGGTGTAGGGCGGTAAGATTAGAGGCGGTAGTATTGGCTACAAGGACCTTAATAAGTAAGGTAAGCTGTGAGGTAAGTAAAGTAGTAATGGAAGACGTGTTTTTCGATAGTTTAGTTATAAGCGATGGAAAAGTCGGTGTTTTTCGACGATTTAGCTAGGTAAGTAAGTAGGTTAAATTAGGTTAAGTAGGTAGGTTAAATTAAGTTAGGTAAGTAGGTTAAATTAAGTTAGGTAAGTAGGTTAAATTAAGTTAGGTAGGTAGGTTAAACTAGGCTTTAAGTAAGTAGGTTAGTTAATAAAAGACGTGTTTTTTGACGATTCGGGTATAAGTAATAAAAAAGTCGTTGTTTTTCGACGATTTAGCTAAGTAAGTAAGTAGGTTAAATTAGGTTAAGTAAGTAAGTAGGTTAAATTAAGTTAAGTAAGTAGGTAGGTTAAATTAAGTTAGGTAAGTAGGTAAGTTATAAGGTAGAAGTGTAAGTAGTAGTAAGGGTAAGGGTGTTGTGGTTAAGGGTAGTAGATGTAGATAAGTTATACGGTGTTACGGCACTAGCCGGACTTATTAGATTTCAGGGATTTATTAGCTTTTTTAACTTATATAAGGACTTACTTCCTTCCGAGCCTCGGCTCTAGGGCTTTCCTTCTTTATTTTAATATTCTAGAATAGACGATATATTTAACCCGCAGCCTTATCTCGGTAAATATACCGCGCCTTTATATTATATTAAAATCGCTTCTTCTATCTTCGCAGTAGTAGATTCTACTATATAAAGAAGGACAATACCGGCACCATTAATATTTACATTAACCCCAGTATATCGGAGCGCCTTATTTTTTAAAAGCCCCGGTATTTACGTAACTGCCCGGTACGCTTTTATTAATCTTATAGCTATAGCCCCGATTATTTCGAATTTAATAATTAAGATCGATTTTTTCTAGCCCGACCTATTAACTTAATAAATTCGGCTAGGACTTCTAACCCTTAAATCCGTAATTTAACCGTTATTACAGCGCTAGCTTATAGTATTGGCCTAACTAATAAGGTATCAGGGATTTATTAGTCTTTTAGTTTATATAAGGACTTGCTTCCTTGATATGGGAACTTACAGGCACTCTAAAATGTTGTATATAAGATAATGGATTTAAGCGAAAGCTATATACTGCAGGCTAGCCTTTATATATACGCCTGTCCCTGTTATATAACCTAACCTCCCCTTTGCTTTTCCTATTAATACCTCTTATTAAAATACAATTTATCCTAAATTATTTTACAATTAACTATACTTATTACCCCTATAAATACTATTACTATATTTATTCTTAATTAATATTATATTATATTAATTATTAACTTTCTTTTTTTTTTTATAAAAATTAATATAACTTTATATTAAATATTAACTTTCTTCCTTTTTTATAAAATTAACGTATTTCTATATTATATATTAGCTTTTATATTTACTTATTTTAATTCCTTACTAATTACTCTCTATTAATTTAAAACTCTTTAATAAGTTATTTTATTATTATTATTACCTTTATTATTAAACTCTTCTTTACTTATATTTATTTCTTTACTTTTAAACTTATTACTATTTATACCCCTATCCTTACTTGATTTTTTAATATTATTTACTTCTTTATTTATTAATATTACCTCTTTTACCTTTACCTTCTACCTTTATAGGTTTTTTAATTGTTTATTAGTCTATTTAACCGCGTTTTTACTAATAACGTGCTTAATTCTACGTATTTTATATTCCTCTTTCTAGTCTTTAATTACTTACTTTACCTCCGTTAGCCTTTTCTCCTTTTACGTTAGCGTATATTACTCTTCTTCTATTTACGCTTCGGCAGCTTTAATCCTTTTATTTTATAGCTTATTTTATTTCTCGGTAATATATTACTTTTTTAATACTATATTTAGCGAGGCTAATAGTATCGTTATAGTTAGTAGTAGGATCGTTGTATTTAATAATTATAGCGTCGGGGTACTTATTACATTAGCTACTATTTATTTTATAATAGTAGTTTTAGGCTACTTATCTTTAATAGCGACCTTTTTTTTTTTCGTTATAGTCTTCTTTTTAATATTCTATAATAAATTAACCGAAATATTTTCTTTATCTCTATTTTATTTTTATAATAATAACATTACTTTAATTACTATAAAGCAGATATTATTTACTTTATATAGTCCTTACTTATTATTTAAGCCTACCTTTACAGGTCCTTTATAAACCTATAAAAATACGACTATTAATAGAAAGTTATTAATTTTCTTTATTAGCTTTTCGGGGAACGGTATTTATATATTATTATTTTTTTACTATAATACTTTAATTACCTTTTTTATTAACGCTTTTACCGGTTAAAGTACTTTTTATTACTTTATTAACTTTATATAAGTCCTGTTTTTTTTTAGTATTAATAGTTTATTTAAAGGTATAAGCGTAATAATTTTTATATTAATATTACTATATTTATTAGTAATAAAAATATTTATTAGTATTTTAATTTTACTTCTATATTAATCGTTAAATTCTTAGCTTTTATATTATTAAGCTATTAATATTAGGCCTTTTTTAAGGTGTTTTATTACCGATAGTTTTTAAAAGTCTAAATATATTGATTTTAATCTGTTTAATGAAAGCTAATCTTAAAGGTATAGTATAAGGAGGTTGGCTATTTTATATATTTAGTATTTATTAAGGAGTTATTTTAGTAAGTTAATATTTTATATAATAGTTCTGGTTTTAAAATATAATTATTGGTATATTAATTTTATAGTAATAGTTAATTATATATATATTTAAACGTCGTTTAATAGGTTTATTTATTCCTTGTAGTTTAACGTAGTAAAGTTTAAAATCTTCCTTTATTAATACTGTTTATTTACTTATTAGATTTATAAAACCGAACCTTTTTATTTTATAAAAGTTACTTATTTATTTATCTAGTCTTTAATAGGCGATATATTATTTATATTAATAGTCTTTCTATAATAGGTATATATTAACTATATTAAAAAGAGATCGCCCTATTTTAATACCTGAAATATAGTTTTTCTGCTTATTAGGTCCGGATAGGTTATTATACCGATTAATATATATATTACCTATACCTTTGCTTTTTAAATATAAAACTGTATTAGTATATTTGGCTTTAGTATTAATCTGTCTTTAACCGCCCGGTACTTTATATTCTAAATAGCGAATTTACTAATATAATACTTTATTACCTTTAACGTAAGATTTTATAAGGTAATATATTCCTTATATTTTATATATATTTGTATTTTAAGATTACGTAGGTATTATATTTATTTCTGGAAAAAATTCCTAGGCTTTTTTACTTTAAAAGGTAGTTTGTTAAATACTTTATAAGCGGTTTTGTAATTTCTATAAAACTTTAATATTAATATTATTTTATTTATAATAAAGTTAAATTTATTTATATTAAAGATATAATTAAGCTTCTTTTTATTATATTTATTTTATATTTATAATACGAATAAGCCTATAACGTTTAATACCGGTTTAGTTTTTTTTTTATTAATATATTATTTTTTAAAGAAGATATCTTTAAAGTCCTCCTATATTTTACTAAGATATTTTATTTATAGCTTATTTATTATTTTATAAAAGGAAGTAGCTTTTTTAATTATAATATAGTTTAACATTAGTTTAAATATAACCTTTCCGGGTAGTAATTTCTTTACTATTTTCTCTATTAAATCTACCTATATTTTAAACTTAACTAAGGCTTATACTATATCGTTAAAATCTAATTTACTATAGAAGTTAGTATATTTATCTTTATTAATTAATAGTTATATTATTAAAACGTTAATTATTATAATATATATTACTTTAGATTCTTCGTTAATATATATATTATAAAGGATATAGGTAGCTTCTATAGCCTTTAAATATATTATATTTAAAGGTTATTAAGCCGGTATTAGTTCTTATTCCGGCTTTATTATCGTTTAATATAGCTTATCTCTTTATATTATTACTTTAAAGTAATATTATTCTAATTAATAAAAGTCGTTTAATATAGTTTAAATTTATATTATTATAAAGCACGTTCCCGGTTTAATAAAGTAATAATATTTTAATAATAATAAATATTATACGCGACTTATAAATCGGTTATAAAAAGATAGTAATAGTAAAAAAATTAAGGGTAGGATTTTATAAGAAGTTATTATAGGAAAAAAAAAAAAATTTTTATTAATAAATTTAAAAGGTTAAGAAATTAAAGTTATTTATTAAGTAACGGTAAATAAGAAAGAGCTATTATAATAAATATTTCTTTTCTTTAATTTTAATTAATTATTTTTAAATTATTTTAATATTAATTTTAAGTATTATATTAACTTTTTTATTAAGATCTTTCTCCGTTTATATTACTTTAATAAAGCGTCCTCTCTTTTTTAATAGTACTTTAAGGTATTTTTAAAGAAATAAATACTTTACGTTATAGTCGTATATTATTTCGGAGGCGTTTTTTATTAGTACTATCTTCGGATACTATTAATTCTATTAATTACAGAAGCCTTTTTATTTAATTAAATATTTAATAACCGGCTTTTTTTTAACCTATTTTACTTTCCTTTTTATTATCTTTTTTACTTTAAAACTTAACTCTCTGTCCTTATTATCTACCGTAACTACTCCTTTAAAAGGCTTATTAATTTTATTAAAGGGATCCTTTTCTATTAATGTTAGTATTAATTAAATAACGGATATTATTAGGTATATTTATTATATAAGTAGTAGTTTAAGTTTATATATTAATTTACTATATATTTTAATTATTTTAAATAGCTTTATTTTTTATTAATTATACTTACGGTTAAATTTATTTAGTAGGTAATAACTATAGTATAGTTTAAAGTATATTATCTCTTTTAGTTTAAATACTTTAAGTTTTCTTTTTTTATCCTTTACTATTTTTATAATTACTATTATATATATTAATATTATTTTTACTTTTTACTTTAGTATTATTTTCTTTACCTTTAATATTATTTTCTTCTTTATATCCTCTTCCTTTTTAAATATTATAGTTACCGCTAACTTTAGTTTAAACCTATATATTAACTTTAATAAGTTTATATTAATTATAGTGTAATATATTATATTTAAATAATACTATAGCGCCGGTAATAAATCTGTTTATAATATTTTATCGTTAGTTATTAAATAATACCGGATAGTTAATTCTACTATTTAATTTTTTCTTTTTAATAGTTTATTTATTTAAGGATATTAAACTATTAATATAAATAGTTTAATACGTAATACTTTAAATACTTTTTATTAAATTTCGGAGGTGAACTTTAAGTCTTTATCCGAAATAATTTCTAACGGTATACCTTAATCGTATTATATTAAATATATTATAAGGTATTTTTTCTATATTTTAACTATTTACTTAATACTATTTAAAATAAATAACGTCTTTTTTATAAATTTATTTAAAACTATAAGGAGGGAGTCGAATTTGTCTTTTAATACTATATAAAATTAGCTTTTATATACTATTAATATTATAATTATAAAGTCTATATTAATAATATACTTAAAAATAGAGGGGCTTTCGATTAGGTTAATCTCGCCGATATTTTTCTAACGGTTTATTACTAAATCGCCGTAATTTAAGCAATAGGTTTTATAATCTTTAATTAATTTAGTAACGTTAGTGAAAGAATAATTTAATAGCTTCCTTACTATCCTTACAGGACTAAAATAATACATATCGTTATATATTATTTTTAATAAGTCTTAAATATAACTTCTTAATATATAAAAGCGTACTTTACCTCTATATAGTTTATAATATAGTAATTTATCTTTAAGTGTAAATAGTATATTAATAATTATTTCTGGTACTTTAAGGTTTTTTATATACTTCTCTTATTTATCTTTAATAAATTCTAAGATTTTACTATACTTTATATTTATTTTATAACCTTTAATAAACTTTTTTCTAAATTTAAAAGCTACCTCGATATACGTAATTACTAAACTATTATACTTATCTACCTAAATATCGTTTAGTTTTAACGCCTCCGGATCGCCCTTTAGTAGGTCGTTATCTGTGGATAGTAATCGTAATAACGCGTTTAATACGAAATTAAGCTTTCCTTTAATATATTATATATTTAGTAAGTATTATGCTAAATAAGTTACGGTTAATATAATCTTAAAGTTAAGCTTAATAATATTTACTGTCTTTAGCGATAATTAATATATAATACCTTTTAACGCCTGATAGTCTGTTAATACTACTACCCCTTTTATAATCGATTATAGTTATTTCTTAAGCTTTTTATATACTTATATTAAGCCTGTTACCTTTA
Source organism: Cercophora samala (assembly GCA_030512305.1). NCBI lineage: Eukaryota > Fungi > Ascomycota > Sordariomycetes > Sordariales > Lasiosphaeriaceae > Cercophora > Cercophora samala. The sequence goes on along the minus strand of JAULSY010000239.1, from coordinate 11,104 downwards.
ATTTAGTAAGTTAATATTTTTATTCGGCGTTTATTATTTTATAATTAAGGTATATAATCGGTTAAATTTTATTAATTAATATCTTTTTATTATTTTAATCGTTTTTTTTAACGTAAAATACTATAACTTTAATACCTTACTTATAAAAGTCTACCTTAATAAATATTAGTCTAGTATAATCTTAATATACTAAAAATATTAGTTTAATAAAGTACCGCTAGAGATTCCGGAAGGCTTTTTTTTCTTTTTTAATTAATTTAAATTTAATTTTCGTAGTAAAACCTTTATACTTAATTTTAATATTTTTTCCTTTAATTAATTTACCGTCTTTAACTTCTTTCTTTAGTAAGGTTACTTTTTTATTTTTTAAAGGTTAAATTTTATTTTAGAACTATAATATAAAAATATGTAGAAATATTACTATTTTAATATATTACTTTAAAGTATTTAATAAAGTTAGTATTTTAAGTTTCGATATAGCTTTTACTTTATTATTTATAATTACTATATCGAGGTTATTTATTTAGAAATCTAGTATTTAAATTAATATAAAACCGAAAAATAATTTCTTAAAGCTAATATTAAGATTAAGATTTATAAATAGTTTAAAGATTATTTTTACATATCGAATATACTTCTTTACCGTTTTATTAAAAATAATTATATTATTAATATAAGTTTAATAGAAGCTTTTATATAGTATAAGCCTTTTATTTATAAATTACTAGGTATATATCGGGGAGTTTTTAAAACTTATTAAAGCTACTTTATTAAACTTAAAACCTTTAAAGTTTATTAAAATTATACGATTTTAATAAAAGCTTTAAATCGGTAATTAGTAAAAGAATAATAAAGCGTTTATAACTATAAAATAGTTACTATTAACTATTGTATTTAAAATATCTTTCTATTTAAATAAAGGATAGTTATTTAATACTATTACCTTATTAATTAAGCGTAGGTTTACTATTATATATCCTTTCTTTTTTCCTTTAATAATTCTTTAAACGATAAATATTAAGTAATTAAACGGTATAAGTTTAAATATAAAATTTAGTTTCTTTTATTTATATAGGTCGTTTAATATAGCGTTTATTAGCTTTATTTTTTCTACGTTTAATAAGTATAATAGTATTCCGATTTTATATTTATATTAATTATCGATTAGTTTAATATATATTTCGTTATCTTTAAGGATTTTTACTAATCCTTTATTATTTTAATAATTATACTTTATTATAAACTTTAATAAATATTATATTAAATTAAGTTTAGAATTTATAATATAGACTTTATTTAATATTTCGATTATTTTAATATTAACTGGCTTTCTAAAGCCTAGACCTTTAATATATTTTTCGCCGATTAATTTAATAAAAGGATTACTATTTTCTTTTATTATTAAGGCCTTTTAATTTATTATAATTGCTTATAATATTACGTTAACTTTATTTTCCAACGTAATTATTACCGCTTTTATTATTAAGTTTATATTAAATTCCTTTATTAATAAAAAATCGGTAATTACGTTTATAAACGCTTTTTTTTTTTATAAAAATATTATAAATTTATCTTTATTAAAATCCATTAAATATTTAACTTTATAATTTTACAAAATAATTATAAGTTTATTTAATATATTTATTATTATTAAACTTTTAAAGGTTAAAGCGTTTAATATTATATTTAATACTTCCTTTAAAGTATTATATATTATATAGTCCCTCGGACTATTATTTAATAAATCTACGTATTAGACTAAGATAGTCGTAATTATATTTAATAATATTATATACTTTACTTAAACTATTATTTACCGTAAGACCGATATTAATTTTTACGTTATTATAAATAAAGTAATTAATCTTTATAGTAATTTAAATACGATTATATTATTAATATAGTTTACTTTTATATTATAGAGACGTAGGAAGTTTATATTTAATAATATATTTAATAAAAAATTAATAATAATTAATACCGTAATTTAATAAGTCTTTATAACCTTAACTCCGTTAATTTTACTTAATATATATATATTAAATATTATAATTTTTATAATTTCTATATTACTATTAATTACTTTTAATATTTTAATAAATATTCTTATAATCTCTATATCGAAGTAATATTTAATAAGCCATTTCCTATCGACTATAATAATTAAGTATTTAATATCTATATATACTATCGTAATACCCCTTTTAAAACTACTTTTTATTTAAATCTTATAATATAAATTATAAATAAACTTAAGAAGTATTAATAGTAATACCGGCCTAGCGATAATTAAATTATTATACCGTACCGGTTTAATATATATAATAATTTCTTCCTTATTACTACTCTCTTTATTATACTTTTTAGCTTATTCGACCCCTTTTCTACGTTATTAATAATCCCTTTTTCTTAATAACGTATCTTTATATACTATCGGACGGTATTTTTTCGGTATTAGGAAATATAATTTAATAATATAAGACTTTTTAAAGGCGTATATATTAGTATATAAATATTCTAAAAGTTAAAGATAGTTACTAAATTTAATTTCGTAATAACGGTAATATTATTTATATTATTTACACTTAATATTCGTATTAATTTACTAACTATATTTAACCGCCTTTAATATTATAGGCTATATTACGTTTAGGTCGATATAGTAAAAAAAATAAGTCTTTATATTATTACCTTTAATATTAAAATTAACCGATTTTCCGTTATTCTTGCTTTTTAATTATTTATTTATTAAACTAAAACCTTTTATTAATAGCTTCTTTTTAATTAACTTTTCTTTAAACTCCTTTTTTATAACCGTAAAACTCTCTACTATAAAACTTACTCCTTTATTATTTTACTTTTTAAAACGTTTAAATTTAAATCTATCTTTATTATTTTTATTAATATTTCTATTACTATATTCCTTTATATTATTTCCTTTATAATTATTTTTATCTTTATTTTTAAAATTATTACTATAACTTTTATTATAATTACTATTAAAGCTATTACGTTTATAAAGGCGCTATTAAATGTTATTATTATGTTAGTAATTATTATTACGTTTATTTTTTTAAGGAATATTTTATTAATTATTTTTAGGGCGTTGACGTTTAATTATTATGTTATTAAAATTATTATTAGGATAGTTTCTTTAATAACCGCCGTTACTTTTGCCTTTATTATAGTTGTTATTACCTTTATTTTTATTATTATTATTTTTTTTATTATATTTACCGCCTTTATTATTATTACTTTAAAAACCTTTATTATATTTAAGGCAAAACTTATCGAAATATAAAGTATTAATATCCTTTTTTTAATTATAGTCTTCCTATATGTTATTAATTAGTAGTTTCCGAGGCCTTAAAGTTATTATTATTAATAAACGTTAATATAGTTCTGCTTTCTCCTTAATATTAACTATTTATATTACTAAATTATCCGTAAACTATAATTAACGTATTAATTATTATAGACCTAAATATATTCCGATATAAATAAAGCTTAGTAAAAAATTTTAATTATTAATTTTTAAGGCTTTAATATACCGAATCTTTTCTATAATATAGATTCCAAAAGACTTTTACTTCCGGTAATCCTACTCTATATACTATAATTTAATAAATATCTCTATAATAACCGATATTTTTATATTAAAATTCTCCTTTAATACTATATATTAATTCTTTAAATTATCCTTTAATTAAACTTTATTATTATTATTAAATTAACTTTAATATTATTATAGTATAAAGCCTTTTAATAAATCCTTTAATTAAATATAAATAATATTAACCTTTACTTCGCTATCGGTATAATCTTTAATTAAATCTAGGAATAAATATATATCCGAATATATTATATTTATATTAATTACTATTATCTCCGTAGCGTTATTAACTTTTTAATTATTAAGTTTAAAGTATTTAACTTGCTTAATTTTTTAATTACTTACTTTAACGTTTTTAATAAACTCCTTAATAACGCTAGCTACGTCTTTTATTATAAATAATAAGCTTATTATTAACTATTTAATTTATTTATTTTTATTAGGGCCTCCGGTATTTTTTTAATATTCTTTAGCTTATAACTTCTATACTTTATTTTAACTATAAGGTATTTAATCGGTATTACTAACCGTTTAACTGTTATTTAGTATTTTTATTTTTAAAGTAAAAAAGGGGTTTCCGGTTAATTTTCTTTTAAAGAATTATATTAAAGTTAACCGATATAAATTTTAAATCGATAAGTTAATAAAATCCGTTATTTTTATAATTTTTACTATATTAAAGAGTATTTATATTAAGTTAAATTAATTAATTAAAGATCTTACGACTGGAGGATCCGATAAAGTAATAATTATTAATATATTTAGTTTTATTAATGGCTTTAAAGATACTCGGCCTTTTATTAATTTTAATATAAATATTATAGCTTTTTAATAAAATAACGGTAATAATTTAATTATTTTTTTATATACGGCTAACCGATTATACTCGATTAATTACCTATTTTAACCTTGTCTAGTAAACCTAGCCTTTAAATTTTAACTTAAACCGTCGTTTAATAGTAATTTTTATTTATTAATAAATACGGTTATATATTAATAGTTTAATTTTAGTATTTATTAAAGGAGTTATTTTATTATAAAAGGTATTTATATAAATTTAAAAGTATTAAGTAACGTATTATTTAAGTTATATATTAAATTAAATAAAGTATCCGATAATTATATTACTAATAATAAATAATTTAGATTTTAAAGAGGATTAAATCTATTTTAAATTAATTATAGGTCTTTTAAAGTTATCGGTAATACGTTAAGATCTTTATTTATTATTACGTCGGGTAATATATTAAGGTTAACGTTTAATATTACGATTTATATTACGTTTAATAGTCCTTTTAAATTATATACTTAACCTCTTATATATTGTAATCAAATTTAATATTCTTTAAAGTTAGGACTTCGATCTTTAATACAGTTTACTTTAATATTACTTAATGTATTTACCGCTAATACTATTAATAATATATTTATTAAAGGGATATTTTATTTAAAAGTATCGAGAAAAAAAGGAGCCGACTATTTTAATAATAGATTTATACGATTTGTAAAAAACAACGGTTGTTTAAGGCTAAGGGGGTCGATCGGTTATAGTAGTGCCGGTAGTTGAATTTAAATAAATATAGTATTTAACGTTTGTTATATTAGTTAGGATTATAATTAGACTTATTTAAAAGATAGTAATAGTAAATATATTTATTAAAGGAAAGTTAGTAAATTTAGGAATTATATTTATAATTATTAATTTAATATATCGAAAGGGAAGATTATTTTTATTAATACTAGAGCCTATTATTATATTACTTATTAATTAATATTACTTTTTAATACTAGATCCTACTTAACTTACGTTATTTCTTACTATTAGTTAATAATTATTAATTATTAATCTATGTTTTAAAGGAGATTTTAATTTATAATTTAAACTAATTATTATTACTTATTAATAATTATTAACTATTAATTTAGCTTTTAATATTAACCTTATTAATTTATTTAAATTATTATTTAATTAATAAATATTAATTAATTACTTTAATTTAATTCTTTTTAAATAGGCTAGTTTATTTTTAACTTTAATAGATTTTAACGCCTTTGGAATTTATCGAACCTTTTTCTAAATATATAAGGTTTTTCGAATTAAATAAGGAGGATGGTATTGAAATTTAAGTAAGTAACGTTATTATCGATTTCTACTGCTTTTATAAAGATATTTGCTATTATTAGGATATTAGTATTGCTTATTTAGGTAACGTACTTTTAAAACTGTCGTATTAAAAGTTTATTTAGGTATGTAAAACTATTAATAAATAAAGGTATATAGAAAGGTATTTTAATAATAAGAGAGATAGGAGAAAAGTTAAGTTTTAGAGGGAGATAATTGTAAGTAAGTAGTTATTTAATTAGTAGGGAAGTTAGCGATAATTTTATAGGGTAGTATTTTAATAACGTAATCGACCGTCCGACTATAGTTAGTAATAAAGTTTTCGAGGGGGTATTAATATATAGGAGATAATAATTCTTAGTATTTTCTAGGTTAGCGATTTATATTAATTACTAATTCCGATGTTAGGCTATTTAGTATCGTAAGGTTCGAATTGTCGATAGATTGCTTCTTTATAACGGCTATAATAGGCTACCGTTAATAGAAATAAATCGGGAATTTAGGAGGTCGTGAATCCGAATAAAATAATCGATCGCTAGGCTACTAGCAGATTACCAAGGCCTACGAGATATAGTTACTATTAATATAGGAACTTATAAGCACTTTAAAATATTATATATAAAATAATAGATTTAAGTGAAAGCTATATGCTATAGGCTAGCCTTTATATATGCGCCTGTCCCTATTATGTGACCTGACCTCCCCTTTGCTTTTCCTATCATTCCTTTTAAACTTCGGCTCCAGGGCTTTCCTTCTTTATTTTAATATTTTGGAATAGACGATGTATTTAACCTGTAACTTTATCTCGGTAAATATACTGCGCCTTTATATTATATTAAGATTGTTTTTTCTATCTTTATAGTAATAGATTCTACTATATAAAGAAGGATAATACCGGTACTATTAGTATTTACGTTAACCTTAGTATATCGGAGCGCCTTGTCTTTTAAGAGCCCTAGTATTTACGTAATTATCCGGTACGCTTTTATTAGTTTTATAGCTGTAGCTTCGATTATTTCGAATTTAATAGCTAGGATCGATTTTTTCTAGCCCGACTTATTAATTTAATGAATTTAATTAAGGCTTCTAACCTTCGGATCTGTAATTTAACCGTCGCACTACTCTATACTTTACCGATTACATTATTTTACCTTACGTTAAATAAATAACCCTATAAATAAGTTATTTTTTGATACTTACGTAAGCCGGAAAGCGGTAACTCTCGGTAATACCTCTCTACTAATTTAGTTCTATTTAGCTTAGACTAAACCTTTCTTTTTTAAACTTTCCTTTTTAAACCTTCCTTTCTTTTATTTTCACTACCTTTTTTATCGATTTTTCGATCGATTTTTCCACCTTTCGGCTTGCCTTACTAGAGCCTTCGTAAGTTACCGACGATTCTGCTATCGTAGCTACTTACCGCCTTCGGAATAAACGTTCCGCTCCGGACTAAACGCTCCGCCCGGAACCGACTTACTTACGATAAACAAAACCAACGTTTAATAACTATAAAGCTTACTTTCCAATTTATAAACCTTCGTTATTAAACTCTAAAAATAAGTCAGGGTCTTATAAGCTAACTAGAGTTTAATTAAATAGTTAACTGTAACTATTACGTTAGCGATTTCCATTACTAAAGCCGCAACCCTATTAAAATACTTTAAAAGCTTAGTAGCCTATAGTAAAATAAATTATCTTCTCTACCTAACATACATAGCAATCCTTCTTCCTATACAAAATCAGTAAGTAACCCAATAGATATTAATGTAATTAACGTCTCCTACATAAGGGATTATATTAGTAAGGAAGACAAGTAATATAGTGGATATTTATTTAGATTTTTTTACCCTTAAATCCCTAAACTTTTTCTATTTCTTTAATTCTTTAAGCTTCGATTACGTTATTCAAAGCCTTACAAATAAGGGGGTAATATTACGACGCTAGCCTATAATACTAGCCTAACTAATAAGGTATCAGGGATTTATTAGTCTTTTAACTTATATAAAGACTTGCTTCCTTCCAAGCCTCGGCTTCAAAGCTTTCCTTCTTCATCTTAATATTCTAGAATAGACGATGCATTTAACCCGCAGCCTTATCTCGGCAAATATACCGCGCCTTTACAACCGTCGCATTACCTCGCACTTTACCGATTACGTTATTTTACCCCGCATTAAAGAACCCCGCGGTAAATCATTTCTAATATTTACGTAAACCGGAAAGCAGTAACTTTCGGTAATACCCCTTTATTAATTTAATCTATTTAGCCTAAACTAAACCTTCCTTTATAAACCTTCCTTTTTAAACCTTCTTTTCTTTTATTTTCACTATCTTTTTTATCGATTTTTTATCTAGTTTTTTCATCTTTCGGCTTACCTTACTAAAGCCTTTACAAGCCTTTAACCTACCGACAATTCTACTATCGTAGCTACTTACTGCCTTCGGAACAAACGTTCTACTCCAGACCAAACGCTCCGCTCTAGACTAAACGCTCTACTTCTATAATAAACGAAACCGACATTTAATAATTATAAAGCTTATTTATTACTTTATAAGCCTCCGTTATTAAATTCCAAAAGTAAATTAAAGTTTTATAAATTAATTAAAGTTTAATTAAATAGTTAATTACAGCTATTACATTAGCGATTTCTATAATTAAAGTTAACCTTATACTTATATCGCTTTTAATATCGACCTCAAAACTTAAACCTTCGCTCCCTAACCTAATTAAATTCTTAAGGTAAGCTTATATATAAAAATAATAATTTCCGTTTATTAAAGCTAAAATCTAGATCGACGAAATTATTATTAGTAATTTAAAAGTAATGATTTATTATATATATAACTGGCTTAAAGGAAAAGTATAATCTTTAATTTAATTATAATTAATATTAGCCGAGGGAATTAATAAATATAACTATTAAATAATTTTCAATTAATTAATCTATTTATATAACGACTTTAATAAAGTATAGAAAGTTAAAGATAAGCTATATAACTTATGTTAGGATTCCGATATTTTAAGTTAATTTTTTAGCCGCTTTAAACGCTTACTTTATAAAGCGAAAGTTAACTATTAATTTAATTTAATTAAAATTACCCTCTTATATAAAGCTATTAATAAAGATACTTATACCTAGTTAAATACTTAACTTACCGTACCTTTCGGTTATAACGATTTTATTAAAATATTTTAAAAGCTTAATAGCTTTCGGTAAAATAGATTTTCCAGAATTTTATCTTTAATTAATATATATAACTATCCTTCTTTCTATATAAAATTAATAAGTAACGTAATAAATATTAATATAATTAATACTTCCTATATAAGCGATTATATTACCGATAAAAATATGTAATATATTTATATAAAATTTTCCTTTAAACCTTTAAATCTTTTTTAATTTTTTTAACTTTTTAAGCTTTAATTACGTTATTTAAAGTTTTACGAATAGGGGGGTGATGTTACGGTATTAGCCGGACTTATTGGATTTTAGGGATTTATTAGCCTTTTTAGTTTATATAAGGACTTACTTCCTTCCGAGCCTCGGCTTTAAGGCTTTCTTTCTTTATCTTAGTATTTTAGAATAAACGATGTATTCAACCTGCAGCCTTGTCTCGGCAAATGTACCGTGCCTTTATATACGGTAAGTTATAGTCTTAAAGCTTAGACTAGCTTGACTATTGAATATACCCTTTGCCCTATAGGCCCACACCCCCCTAAACCGGCCAATTATAACCTACTAAATATAATAGCGATAGTTAGTTTAAGTCTATTTTGTTATTTTTTATTAAGCGTAGTTTAGGAATATAGGCTTTTTTGCCGCTATTAGGCCTACGTAGGTATAACCGGTATTGGAAGAAAGGCCTAGAAAATACGGTTAATTTAATACCGGTTATACTTACGTAGGCCTTATATTGACTAGGTGGTAGTAGATTGACTAAGTAGTAGTAGATTAACTAGATATAGGTGTAAGCCTTCCTTATTACCTATACCCACTACCTACCTATTCTACCTACCTTTTCTACGACTACTGGGCCTACGTAGGTGTAATTAGTACTGGAAGAAAGCCCTGGAAAAGACGGTCTTTTTAACACCGGTTACACCTTAGTAGGACGTTTAAGCGATATAGTATATATGTGGGAAGGCTGGTTTATATATATTTTTTATTTAATATTTGGCTTTTTATATATATACTACAATACTTAGTTGTCTAATTTAAGTGTATCTAGTGTTAAAATGACCGTCTTTTTCAGGCCTTTTTTCTAATATTAATTGCACCCGGGTAGGCCTAGTGAAAGTAGAAAAGGTAAGTAGTAAGTATAGGTAGTAAGGAAGGCTTATACTTACCGCATTACCTTTTATACTACTACCTAGTTAATATAAAGCTTACAAAAGTGTAATTAGTATCGAAATAACCGTTTTCTCTAAGCTATCTTTAAGGTATATTTTTACTTAGGTATAGCCTGTTTTAGTAGAAAGGTAGTATAGAAAAGTAAGCCTTCCTTACTATTTATATCTACTATATTACTTTTTATATTACTATTTAACTAATATAAGGCCTATTTTAATAGTAAAATATAACTGAAAAAGGCTTTTAAAAGACGATCTTTAGTATATATTTATTATTAAAATTAGCTTAAAGTGGTAAAAGTTAGTATAGGGCATCTTTATTTTATAAAATCTCTCTGTTTTGTAAAACGGCCTCTTATTAATTTATTTAAAAATAAATCTTACTTTATAAAATAAAAAAAAAAGTACATTTAAAAAGCCTTCTTTTATATTATATTTAATTGATTTTCTATATATTTTTAAAAAATTATAGTGGTGAAATATTTAAGTAAGTATGGTGCGAAAAGTGCTATTTTTCTGCTATACTCGGCCAAAAACACCAACGTAGTCTCAAACCTCGTTCTCATTGTTTGCTCGGGGGGCCCACAAATACCTGGAAGTGGCCTGTGCGGCTGGTGGGCCCTGTGGGGCCATACTTGGCTCTAGGGTGAAGAATGACGAAAGAGGTCTGAATTCTGAGACTAGTAAGTTACGTGATTAAGTTATAGATGATATGATGGTTAGGGTCGTGGATAACGGGGCGTCTAAGCGTAGGCCTTGCGAGTGAGTGTAGCGAGCAAGCCTAGCTGCGCGAGGCCGACCCTTTAGATATTTAATATATATATTGTAATATTTAAAGATTTAATATATATATTTTAATATTTAGATATTTAATATATGTATTTTAATATTTAAATATCTACTATATATATTATAATATTTAGTATATTATTTATATTATTTATATTATTTATATTATTTATATTATTTATATTATTTATATTATTTATATTATTTATATTATTTATATTATTTATAT
>JAULSY010000238.1:0-20229 GCA_030512305.1 Cercophora samala | reverse complement strand
TTAATACTATAGTTAAAGATATTAATATAATAGTAATAAGTAAATATCGTAGTTATATATTTAATATAACCGATATTTATTTTATTAATAAATATAATATAGAGAAAGGCTAAGAGTCCGATACTATTATTAAACCGCGGTATTTTATTTATAACTTTATTTTTAGAATATACTTTATTATTCCCCTATATTTATTATTAGGTTTTTTAATATTATTAAATAAGATTTATAGTTTTAACTGTCCTATAAATTTTAATAGTATATTTAGTAAAACTAAAGCAGGTAATATTATTTTAATTTAATTAAATATTATATTAATAAAGAAAAAGAAGTATTTTATTTATTAAAGTATAAAACTATAGTTTAAAATATAACGGATTATATAAAAAGACCTTTAATATAGTATATACTATAGTATATTAAAATTATAGATTTAAAGATAAATATAATATACAGCTTAATCGGTAACTATATAATTAATTTTAACGGCTAATTAATAGTAAATTATATATATAAAACTTATATAACTATAATCGTATAAATAACCTATTTACTTATTAACGTATAAGCCTTCCTTTATATTTACATACTTTTACTTTCCTTAAAAACAATATAATATAGCGTATAGAAAAATATAGAAAACCATTATCCTATTACTTTAATAATAATATAATAGTAAAATAAAAGAAAATCAGAAAAAAATATATTATAACAATATCGTTCTATAAACTAATATATATTAAACTAATTAGCCTTAACGCTTATCCTTATCGTTTTATTAACGCTTTAAATAAATACGGCGTTACTTAAGCTTAATTTTATAACACTCTCTATTTATACCGTTAGCTTACTTTTAATTAATAAAGTTATATTTATAATTTAATAATAAATAGTTTTCAAATAAGTTTATATAATTAAAGGTAAATAATTAAACAGTTATATTTCGCCTTAATAAAATAAAGGAGTCTATTATTATAATAGTTTAAAATCCAGAAAGTATTTAAATTAAACAATAATTATTAAAAGTAAATTCTCTATTATAATTAGACCCTCGAGGGCTTATTAAACCCGATATTCTTTTAAATAAAAAATTAACCTTATTATTTTCCGCTATTATATTATTACTTTTCTTAATCTTAATAAAAAGGCTAGGGAAGTTTACATAATAGCTATACCGTAATTTATATATTAAATTTAACATAATAATAAAAAAGTTAAAAAGGAATTTCTTTAAAGAATAAACCTACTTTTTATATTTCGCTAATACCACTTTATCCTTTATTTTCTATTTAAGTTTATAGCCTAACGCTCTCTTCATATATACATTCTACTTATATAGTATCTTACTACTTTTATTAAAGTCTTCGATATTACAATATTAATAATTAATATCCTATACCTTTACTATTTAAATCTTTATATTAAAACTATATTAAACGCTACCTTAAAAGAAAAACCAATAAAACTCTAAAACCTATATACTATACTCCTAATAATTCTTCTATATAAAATAAACAGGCTTTATTAGCCTAATATTTAATTTACATTAAAAAAAAACAGAAATAACCGCTTTAAGCCCTTTAACTACTACGTTTTACTTAACATTCTCCTAATTACAAAGTAATAAATCAAAATATACCAATATTATATTAACGATATCGAAAATACTAATAATTTAATAATTATTAAAAAGGTTAATAGGTATAATCTAAAATCGTTTTTTATATATTTTTAGCTTTTTATTAAAAAAATAATTATTAATAAAATAATCCAATTACTACTTTATATTATTTAAATTAAAAAATATTTCCAAGATCTAAATATACTTTTTAAACTCTTCCTATAAAATATATTATAAGTATAATATTAAAAAGGAAAATATAATATATTATTTAAAATCTATAACTTTAATTAAATTATAAAGATTAGTAATAAATATTACGGCGTAAGAATTATAAATCTTAATATTCTCTCTCTTCCGAATATACCAAAGGTTAGGGAAATAGTAATTTAAAACTTATATAATATTTTCGTTATTATCGTTAATTTTAAACTATAAAGGTTACTACCCTATTAATTTATTACTAGGATTACTAACCTAATTTACACTAATTTAAATAAACTATAAATAAATCTCCTCGAAATAAAGTAATATATTATATAAAGGGCTATTACTAATAATATATTAAATATATTAATATTTAACGTAATTAATAATATTAGTAATTAAAGGTTTATTAGTAAAAAGTACGAGAATTTTAATAAAAAAGTTACGGTTTTATTATACTATTATAAAATACCTTAATTAATTTTTACGTTAAATAATATTTAATATTAATCGAAACGTAATACATAAGGAAAAAAAAGTAAGTAATTTAAATAGTAAATTTATAACGTTATTAAAAAAGTTAAATAATATAATTATTTAAAAATTAAAAAGGTTTAATTATATAAGTACCGATATAGAAGGAATTTAAAAAAGGAAAAGAAAGAGTTTCCTTTATAGTCCTATAATAATAACTTTAATTAAATTAAAAAGTAGAATCACTTTATTCTCCACCATTTTATAATATTAAAGTTATAAATTACCGTTAATCGCTATTTTATTTAACTTAAGCTATTAAATAGCCGTATAATATTTAATTAATAAAAAAAACGACCTTACCGTTTATTTTCTAAATCCTTTATAAACTTTATCCTAATTATTAATTAAACTATACTTTCTCCTTCCTTACTATAAAGTCCTTTTAATTATATAACTTATTTTAATATAACCTCTTTATTTAACCGGAAAAAAATCACTAATAATAAAAAAGTAAAGGACCTATAAGTATTATTTAAATAACCTATAGCTTAGCAAATACTCTAAAGCTAGGTTAAATTTATAAGTAAATATTAAATCAATAACGACTTACTTACCGTCTTACTTTATAATACTATTTACCTATATAAAATAAACTTCGTTAATAACATTAGTATTTAATAAACCTTTAAATATTATATTTAAATCCAATAGCCCAATTATTATAAAGATTATAGTCTCTAAAATAACCTCCGTCTTACAAAAATCATTAGCCGTTATACTTAAAAAGATATTAATTTAAAGTATTAAACTTTATTATTATTTCTTAAAATCTTTAAACTTTAATACCTAAACTAATCAAAGCTATATATTAAATAGTTCCTTCTAAAGCTAACCGGCTAAAGCAATAAGTAATATTAATAAATATTCTTCTAAAATATCGGTACCGATAATATTATTATAAAAAAAATCTATCTAACCCTTTTAAATAAATATACATATTATATTTTCGTCGAGAAGTTAAATAGAGGGTTCTTTAATATATAGCTTCACTATATTTACAAAGGTAAAGTAAAAGCTAAAGGTTTATTTATTTAAGCTATAAATTAATTATAAATATATATTAAATTATTTAATTATTAAATAACGTTATTAATAACCGACGTAAAGTAATATAGTTCTTTATATAAAATATAAGATTATATATTAAAGTTTAACGGCTTTTATCGACGGTACCCCCGATAAAGCCTATATTATATAGCCTTATTTCGGATATATTAATAAAGAGGATTTAAAGTAAAAGTATAGTAATTACTAATATAATAGTAAGGTATATTTATATTTGTATATTAAGAAGATATACCTTTACTTTAAGTATTAAAGAATAAGCTTATATTTAAAGTTAAATAAGGTAGATTTTATATATAAGATAGACGTTACGGTTAATTAAAAGGAGGAGTTTAAAAAGTAATAAGCTAAAGTTAAGTTTATTTTAAACGAATAGTTAATTTTCTTAACGTTAATAAAAAAGTAAACGATAGTTAAAAATTATTTATTATATTTAAATATAGGTAAATATAATTAAGGAATATAATAATTTTACTTTTTTACCAGTATATTTTATATTAAGTAAAAATATAATAAACTATTTATATAAAAAACCTATTTATATTTATAAAATAAAGTAAAAAGAAAGGTAATATTAAAATATTAATAATATAAAGTATTTCCGAAAATTATTATATATATAAAAAAGTATTAATTATATATTCTATAATTTATATTATACGTCCTATAATAAAGGAAAAGTTATTAATTAAACCTTAAAAGATAATTATTTAATTTCTTTAATTAATATTAAAGCCGGTAACTTTAAGTTTATGCTTTTTAAGGTAATAAAGGGTCTCTCCTTTAAAAGAAATAGTATTAAAGGAAGTAATACTAATAATAATATATATAATACTTTTAATATATTCCCGAAAGGATATAACTTAATTCTTTAAAAAAAATATTTAAGCTTTAAAAAGGAAAGGGACGGCCGGAAAGTAAACCGCGATAAAAAAGGTTTAAGCCTTTAAAATTATATTTTTAATACCCCTTTCTATTAATATTATATTAATTTTTATATAATATTATAATAATAAAATATACTTACTTTAATAAAATTTTAAATTAAATTAACAAAAATAAAGTCTCGATTATATTAAAGTACTTTTTAAATACCTTTTCAATTTAATTTTACTTTTTTTAAAAAACTTTCTTTTTTATTAAATCTTTTTAAATTTAATAAATAAAGATTATTATATACAGTATAAATTTATAAAAACAATAATAAAAAGCATAAAAGTAATAATTAATAATATTAACGTTACGTTAAAAAAAATACTTTAATTTAATAATAATATATTAAAAATAAAGGTTTTTTTATAAAATATAAGACTTTATTTATTAACGTTTATTTTAAAACGGTAAGTATAATAATATATATTTTTAATCTTTAAACAAAGGGTCTTTTTCGAAAAAGGAGGAGGGGAAGTAACGATTAATAATAAAGAGACGTTAACGGCGGTAGTAAAATCTAAAATATTATATTTATCGGTAAAGGTAATAACGGTAATAGATAGTAAGGCTATAAAAGTAATTATAATAATAATATTTTTATAGCAGAGGTATAATAAAATTCAAAGTTCGGAAGTTAATATTTTAAAATAACGGTTATATATTATTTATAAGTTAAAGTAAATATTATATCTTTAAAATACATTTTACTTTATTCCAGTATAAAATTATATATATCGTTATTAAATATTTTACCGCTAATACGTTAAACTATAAAAAAGCGTTAAATTAAATATCGAAAATATAAATAAAAAAAAGGGGGGTTTAAATAAGTATTTAAATTACGTTAATAAATTATAAATAATTACTAGCTATTATATAAAGTATTATAAGTATATTAAATAGTAAACTTAAATATTAAAGTTTATAGTTTTTAAACAGACTCCGTCTAAAAATAATAAAGGGCTTTATCTTTTCTTACCGTACCTAATTAAATTTATTCTAAACTTACCGACGTTAACCGATTTATTAACGGTTAAAATAAAACTTATAAATAAAATATACTTTAATACTAATCGGAGTTTCTATTTATATATTAAGCCTTACCTTATTTAATAGAACTTTATATATTAAGTCTCGAAGTATTTAAAAGTAATTAAATTATAAATAATTATTATTTATAATATTTTTAAACTTTAAAGTAATTAGGATTAAATAGTACGAAACGTTTAATATAATTAAAGGCTATTTTTATAATATTTAATTAATAAAATATATATATTATATAATAAGCTTAGCTTAGTAACTTTAAACATTTAAATTTAAATTATATAAAAACGGAAAAATTAAAATAAATAGTTAAAATATATAATAAAAAAGCTTTATTAGTAAATTAACGATACTATAGAGGAAAATAATATATTTATTATTTAATATTAAATAACGTAATATTTATATATATCTTAATTAATAGGCTTATTAATTAAAGCTAACCGTTTAACTTATAAGGACCGCTATATATAGTTAGGATTTAAAGTAATAAAGACTTCTAAAATTCCTCTATCTTTATATTAATAACCTCCAGTTAATCTAACGACTACGCTTTATAATTACCGTTTATATTTAACTTTCCGGGATTATATATAAATATTAAATATAATAAAAAAGTATCGATAGCTAAAAGGCTTAAATACTTATATTTATAATTCCTTATATATTTTTAAAAGGAGAAGTATATAAAGAATAGAGGCGGCCCTTTAAATAGCCTTTCGAAGTTTTACCGAAATTAAGTTTCCCCTTTAAACTTATTTTATAACGTCGTTATTACTTTAATTAAGTTTAATTATTATATAATCGTAATATTTATAATAATATTATTAATTTCTAAGGTAAAGTAAGGTATATAAATTATTAGCTTTTTAATTATTAAGTTAAAGATAGTTATTATTTAAATAAAAATTATAATAAAAGGTAAGGCGATTAAGTAGAAGATATATATATATATAGGTCTCGGTCCTTTAAAAACTATAATAAGATTATCGGTAGAATAATAAATAAATAAATAAAAGGGGTTTCTTTATATATAATAAGTAAGCTTTTATAATATAAGTTAATTATTATTTAATAATAGCCGAGTAATCTTTATTTACTAATAGTTATTATTTACTATAATAATAAAGGTAGGAATTATACCGGTATTATCGTAAGCGATTTTTATAAACCGGTATAGAATTTTAATAAAGAAGGTTATTATTTTAATACCGATATATAGGGGGAGAGGGGCTTAATTAGGCTAAAAAAGGTTTATTTATTAGTAAGTAATATAATATTTATAGTAAAATTTATTATTAGTTTATATTATTATTAATTATATATATATAACGTTTTTAAATAACTATTATATATATATTTTATATTATTAAGTCGTTAAATAAATTAAAATAGTATAGTTAATAATTTTAAAGTATAATATAGTTTATATATTAATAATTATTTTAGGTAAAGATAGTTATTTATTAACGTTAGAAAGGTAAAGGTTTACAGTATTATAGAAAAGGTATTTAAAGGCCGGAGCGTTTAAGTTTAATTTAAAAGCTATAGTTAATTATTTAAATTTATTTAAAGTAAAAGAAGTAAAGGGTTTTATAGTAGAGTTATATTAATTACTTTAATTTATATAAAGGAAGAGAGCTATATTTTATATTTAATTAAGGAGGAAGTACGGAAGAAAGTAATTAATCGTAAAGTCGATTAAAAGTTTAAAATAGTTTAATAAGGGAGAATTAATAATTAGAATCGCTTAGTTAATTATTAGTTCGACGATATAGAAGTTATTTTTATATTTAAATTAATTATTTTAAATAGTTTTACGGTTAATATAAAAAGCTATAAGTAAAAATATTTAATTAAAAAAAGTATATAGTATAAATATTAAAATAAATATTTTAGCGGATAAAAATATTTAGAATAGTCCTTTTAATTTAATAGAGAGAGAAAGGTAGGAAAAAATAATTAAAAATATAGTCGTTTAAAACCTCGAGATTATTAGGAAAGGTAAAGTTAAGAGAGAGTCGCTTAATTAATTTAAAATTCGGAATAATAGAAATTTAATTAGTACTTTAAGTAATTAGTTATTTAATAATTAAACTAAAAAGATAGTACGGAAATACATAAGTAAAGAAAAGTTAGAGGAAAAAGCTTAAAAAGTATAAATAAGATTAAAGTATTAAAAAGTAATTATTTAAGTTAAATAAAAAGGAGAGGTAAGTAAAAATAAACGTAAGTTTTAAATAAAGAGGTAAAGTAATAAGGTTAGTTAATTACTTAATCTATTATTTATATAAAATTATAATCTATCTTTAATAGAAAAGGAAAGAAGGAACCTTTTTTAAAATAAGTAGGTATTATAATTATAGTTAATTATTTATATTTTAAATAAAGCTTTTACTTTTCTTTTTTTTTTATTTTTATTTTTATAATAAAAATAAAGTTATAGTAGTATCGCTTTAAACTAATTACTTCCTCTATATTACACTACTTTACTTAAATTATATTTAAAAAATTATAGCGATTTTATTAATAAGCTACTTAGTATTTACCTTTACTTATAATTTAATTATTATAATTTTAAACTATAAAATATAACGTTAACTATTAATTAATTTATAGGGAAAAAGGTATTTATAAGCCTTTAAAGTTTTATAATATTAAACCGATTTTATAAGTAAAAAATATAATTAATTTATTTTATTTATAAATATAATAATATTAACCGATTCTTTATAAATAAACCGATTATTAATAAAGTAAGAGGCTAAAATCGCACTATTTTAATTTAAATACTATTTATATACTTCTCCTTTTAACTATAGCCTATATATTAATATTAAATATATAATTGTTTTAATAAAAATACTATATTAAATTTCCCGATTTTTTAAAAGATAGCGACGGGGTATATTAATTTACTTTACCGTTATAAGAGGAGGCTAGGCTAGGTAGGAAATTAAAATATATAACCTCGATACTTTTCTGCGTTTTATTAAGGGTAAAATATTAGATTATTATAAACCTTTAATTCTGTATACTTACGACTTTATTATAAACTTAGTAATTAACCGCTAATATATAGTAGTATTTTACCTTATATTTCTATATATATTATTACCTATATAAATATTAATAAAATTTGATTTTATAACCTATATAGCGTCGTTAAATTATTTTAACTTTATCGATATAATTAATAATTAAATCTTTAATAAAAACTTTATTAATATAGTATTTAAAGTATAATTTAAAGAGGATTTATAAAGAAATTTAAAAAGTAATCTTTAATTTAAATAATTTATAATTAATAATAAAAAACGCCTTTAATTTTCTTAAAAGAAAGAGAATTACTTATAATAAATATAGGAAACTATAAGTAAAGTAGTCCTTAATATAGTATTAAATAATTTAATAAAGAATTATTTACAGTATAGTAAAAAGTTAATTAATAGTTTTTAAAATAGTATATTTATATAGGAAATTACGGAGGAGATAAAGAGGAATGATTTTTAAAAGATATTATTAAATAAAGTAGTATTTATTAAGAATTAGCTATTGTATAGTAAGATTTTTATTCTTATATACTTTAATAAACTTAGATAGGAAATCCTTAAATAGCTTTAAGAGAGATAAGCCTTTTTTTTTTAAGTATTATTATGTAAAATAGACTTAAAGTTTTTATTTTAATTTAAATATTAATTTTAAGGGTATATATTATATAATTATACTTATTAGTCGCTAATATTATATAATAAAATATAAATTTAAAATATAAAAAAGTTATTAATAGTTTTCTTTATATAATTACCGGCTTTTAATTAACTTATTTTTAATATTAGTCTTATTTAAATATATAATAGTATTGTAATAAAATTATAAAATAGAATAGATTAAAGCTATTTTAATATTAATTAATATAGATTTTTTTATTAATTTATTTTATTAATTTAATAAGATACCGGATATAGTTTTTATACTTTAATATTAAAGTCTTTACTATAAGTCCTTCGGTCTTAGGGTTCCGGTTACCTTAATTAAGTAGGCCGTTATTAGATTAAAAAATCTACTTTTGGCCGTTTCGGTAATACTATAATACCGGGGTATTAAGTCCGGGAAACCTAATTAGTTTTAATTTAAAGTATAAAATAGAATTTTTGTTTAATAAAAGAAAGGTTTATAAGAGTATATAAAGTAGATATTTATATAGTAGGATCGCGTAATTATTATTAAAAGCTTACTTTTTACTTTACTTAAATATAACTATACTATTATACCTTAAATAACTACTCTATATAGCCTTATATTCCTTTATATTAAATAAGCTACTTACTATAGTAGGGTAAATTAATCGCCTTCGATTATAAAATAAAGTAGATTTAACTTTAT
Source organism: Cercophora samala (assembly GCA_030512305.1). Classification (NCBI taxonomy): domain Eukaryota; kingdom Fungi; phylum Ascomycota; class Sordariomycetes; order Sordariales; family Lasiosphaeriaceae; genus Cercophora; species Cercophora samala. The sequence goes on along the minus strand of JAULSY010000238.1, from coordinate 10,433 downwards.
TTCGTTTTATTTTATTTTACTATACGCTTTAAATATATTATTAAGCCTAAATACTAATTAGATATCTTTATTATTATAATAATAAAAATAAAGTAAGATATTTCTATTCCTTATTTATATTTATATTTATTAATATTATATCGTAACTTATATACTTTCCCGCTACCGAATAATACCTTTTTATAAACCGGTTTTTAATTAATAAATACTTTAAATTATACCCCCTAAAATATATATAGTATATCGTTAAATCGATAAATAGAAATAACTAAGCCGGCTATAACCTTATTAAAATTTAACTAATTAAATATTCTCTTTATTAGTAATATTTCTCTTTAATATTTTATTTAAGAACGTCGTAATTTATATACCTTAAATTAAATAAATACCTCCGATAAATATAAAGTCTAATAACTTCGGCTAAAAAGCCTTTACCTTTATTATATTAAGTAATATCGGTATACCGTTTTAAATAAAGTAAGAAGTAAAAAAGTAATTAATAATAAAATCCCGGAGTATTAGACGTAATATTATAAAGTTAAACCGGTATACGCTAGATTTAATATTAGAGCGAGACGATAGTAAAGGCCCCCGGCTAATATTAATATTATCCCACTCTTTAAATTAAAGATCGACGTTAATTTATTATTATATCGAAAAGCGTATTAAATAAAAGTTTATCTATATTTCGTTAAATCCCTTATTTATATCTTCTTTAATACTATTATTTTTATTATTTAAAAAAAACCAGGACTAGTTAGTTTAATTAAATAGTTATATATTAATATAAATAACCGTTATAGTACGCTTATTATAAATTACTATTATTTAATAAAGTATAATAAAGTCGGTGTTAATACTATTATAAATATAAATATAAATTAGAAAAAATATTACAATAAGTTTATAATTATCGGTAAGGATAGGATTAATATATAGATTATAAGTAAATAATACACTATCTTAATAACTAAAATAGTTTAAAATAACGGTAAAATAAATAATTAGCCTTTAATAATACTTAATTAAATATCGAACTATATAGTTAAATATTTCGGTAAAGATAATTATTACTTTAATATTAATATAGTAAATATAGGTTTTAATAGATATATCGATAGGTACGCCGAGTTAGAATTAAATATATATAACTTCTTTAAAAATAATTAAAAGTAATTACTATAAAGATAATTAGCTTTATAAAAGATTATTAGAAAATAAATATTTAGAAATAAAAGAAAGCTACCTCTCCGAATAAACGAAATAACTACTATACTAAGTAAGCTTTATATATCGATAACCGAAACTCTATAAATAACGGTATTTCTAAGTTTAAAGGTATAATATAATAAGGTAGTATATAAGCGAATAATACTTTTACGTCGAATAATTATATTAATTTAAAGTATAAGTATTATAAAGTAATAAATTAAAATAAAAGTTAAAGTTTATTATAAGTTTAACGTAATATTTAAGTAAATAAGGGAAAGATATAATAGTGTTTTTTAAATGGAATTTATACGGAAAAATAAGGTAGGATCGGAACCGAAAGTAATAGTTAAATTAAATACTTATACCTTCTTTCCTTCGTTAAAAGAATTAAAAACTTAAGCGGTAATTCCTAAAGTTAATATTTAAATGGAAAACTCCGGAGACGCTATACCGTTTTTTTTATTTATAATCTAAAATTAAAGATAGCAGCGATTAATTTAACGTTAATCGAATAGATTAATTAAGTCGGATTTAATACGCCTAAATTATCTCGGTATAGGTACTTTAATTAAAAAGTATTTTCTTCGATTATTACGCTATAAAATATAAGTAAATACGTTTTTATTAATAAGGTATTAATAAAGTTTATAATCCGTATATTTTAAACTAAATTATTATAGCCTTTATATATTAATTACTTCTTTCGGTATATATTCTTAGCCGTAATTACTTATAAAAGGTTGGCGGTAGTTTTTATACTTAGGTACTTATAGGCCGTAAGGTTATTATATAGAGGTTAAAAGAAGTTATACTTTTTAAATAGGGAAAGGGGGAGGTAAAGTAACGGCTGGCTATTATAATTAAAGGCGGCTATACCTTTAAATATAAATACCGTTTTCTTCTTTTAAACTTTCCTATTAATTCTTTTAACCTTACGTTTAAATAATTACTTTTCTTTAATTCCTAAACCTCAACTATATTTCTATATAAAATTATTATTACGAATCTAGTTTATATTACGTTTAATATTTAATAAAATATAAATATATTTATAAGTTTATTTCGTTATAAGCTTTCCGATTTATTTCTAACCTCTTTAATTTCTAAGTCTTATATAATATAAATTTTATTATCGGGAATAGCGGTAATTAAATTTAACGGCAGTAGCGGTAACCCCCTTAAAAAGCCTAATAAAAAGAAAATCCCCCCTCCGTTTAAAACCGGTCCTTTATATAAAGGTCGGAAGGTATTTATAAAAAGCGGTAATTAAAATATATATTTTCTATAGTTTTTTATTTTTCTAAATTTACCTTTATATTAATATTAAACTAAAATAATAATATTTAAGATTGTATATTATATATATTTAGTAATATAAATACTAAGGAAAACCTATTAATCGTTAAGTAAATAAAACGCGGGGATAAGTCGGAAGTAAATTTTATAGTTTTAAATACAGAGGATAAAGGTTTAAATTAAAATAATAGTAATTAAAAGTATATTAAAAAATATATTAATATATAGTCTCGATACTTTAATTTTCCTTTATAATTAATTATTTACAATAATAGGTCTTAATTTTTATTTTCCTTTTTTAATAAGTACTTTTTTATTTAACGATATAAATAATTATAAAAGTAATTAAATAAAACTAAAGATTTTATTTATTATTAATATATATATTTTTAATTTAAAGTTTACGTTTCTTTATATACCTATTATATATTTAAACTATAATATATCGGTTAACGCTAATTAGTATTTATTTATATAGCCTTTTAAAAAGTATAATAACGGATCTTTACTAAAGTAAGTTAAAAGTAAATTACGGTAAAGTTAAGAAATATATAACGGTAAGTTATTAGCTTTAAGAAGGCTTTTAATACTAAGTTTATATAATAGGCTTAATTAAAGGTAACGACATAAGAAAATATTATAAAAGCTTATATAATATTAATATAAAAGTATAAAGGTATTTACTCTTTATATATTATTAATTTTTATTTATATATAACCTCTTTTACTTCTTTAATATATAGTATACCGATTTAATATTTACTATATAATATAATAATAGCGCTTTTTAATATTTATTTATAACAGCGGTTAAATATATATTATTTCTTATTTAAAACCAATAATAATATTAAATATATTACATACTATATTAACGTAATATATAAACTAACCTAATAGGCTTTCTGCGATTAAATAATAAAAAAGAAAAGAAATTAATATTTAAATGTACTAAGGGATTAAAGTTAATTTAAAATCGGTTTTATATTTATAAATAAAACCCTATATATAGTTAAACTTCCTTTTTTTATATTAATATTAACGCTATAAATAAAGTTTAAATAAGTATACGACGTATACGGTAAAGAAAATAGAGGGACGATATATTAAATAAAGCTATTTATATTAATAATAATATCGCCGTTTTAAAGTTTATATAGTATAGTAAGTATACCGGAATACTATTTAAAACTTTATATTTCTCCTATCTTACGTTTTAATAGTATTTTAATAATAATATATTAAAAATTAAATTATTTTAAATCGATACTCCGTTAATTATTAACGGATTTCCTTTAATAAAACGTATATTACCTTTAGAGGTTTATATAACCGGAAAACCTTACCGAGGCTTATATTTAACGTTATATCATTATATAGTAATAATAATTTAATATATTTCCTCTTTTTAACTTTATTATATTTATATATTTTATATTTTATAGTATAACCGTAATAATCCGGTTTATCGTTATTAATTATAACTTACTTCTTTTTTTTTATTTTTTCTTTTATATTATTTATCTTTATATTTATAATAATATTAGTATATTATAATTTATATATAGTATCCTCTATAATAGAAAAAAGGAGAAGTATAGCGGCGGTATTATAAAAGAGATTATTATCGCTATAATCCGTCGTTATTTTATATTAGTTTAATTTTATAAGGTTATCGGTTTTTTAAAACGGCGAAATAATAATCGGTTTTAATTATTAAGTATTAAAGTTATTATAAAATAAGTTTTACGTCTTTTACTTAAGTTATATTTCGTAATATATTTTATAAATATTTTAAGTAAAATTAATTTAAAGAGATTACCGGCTATTAATAAGCCTATATTTAATTATACCCGAACTTTTAATAGCCTTTTTAACGGTAATTACTAACGATCAGGCAATAATATTAAATATAAACCACTTTTTTTTTTCCCTATCTTTTTTAAAGTCTTAATAAAAGCCGGTATATTATACCTCCTTTACAGTTTATATAAAGTCCAAACTAATATTTAAAAATTAAACCGGAATTTAAACGTAACCTTTTATTACTTTAAAGTATATATAATATTTAGTAACTTTTTTAAAGGATTTCGCGGTATATTTTTAAATAAGTATATATTTATATATATATATATATTTAATATATAATTAATAAATAACGTTTAAATTAACGTTTAAACTATTCCCGATATTAAAATAGGTAAAAGCGTTAAAGGAGGTAAATAAACAGAAAGAGGGAGAGTTATTAATATTACAGTAAATTTTATTAACGTAATTATTATTATAATTATTATATATAATATTTTCAGGCTTTATTTATTTTAATAGCCTATATTTTTTTAAGAGGTTAACTTCGGCGTTATTTAATTATTATATTATATCGCTTAATAATTTAATATATATTAAAAATAATATAGTATTAAAATAAAGTTAATTTATAAGTATATAATTAATAAATATATTAAAATAATTATTAGTTTTTTTTCTAGAATATTTAAAATTATAATTAAAGATCTTTCGAGTTTTTTATACTGTAAATTTGTTTAATACTTAAAGTATAGAGGGATATTACTAGTTTATATAAAACTAATATATTAAAGCTTTTGGGATTATATTAAAGTAGGGTCCCGATTTAAAACCGGTGCTTCTATTTATTTTACGTTTTTAAGTATAGATTAGTATATACTAATTTTTTATTAATTATATATTATTATCTTTATTATTAGAATATATAAATATATATCTTTAATTAAAAATCCCTTTAAGTTAGGGAGGGGGGCTTTTCTATATATATATTAAGCTTATAATATTACAGTAGAAAATATTTTTATACGGTATAAAAGGTAATTAGTATTATAAAGAGACGATATATTAAATTTTAGTATATATTTTAGTAGTTAGGGATGTATTATTAAGATAGGTAGTGTAGAAATAACTGGGGCTTTATTGAAAATTATAAACTATTTTTTTTTAAAAGAGGAAATTAATAAATTTTATTACTTTAAGTAAAGAAAGAATATTAGAAATTATCGTTTTGTTTATCGGTATAGGAGTTTATTATATATAAAAAATAATATTAAGTATTTAATTTATATTGTAGATTATTTTTTAATAAATATTAAATATAAAAGATTTAGAATATAGAAACGAGGAAAAAATTTATTAAATAGGAAGATTTACTATATAGAGGGAAGAGCTATATTATACTATAATAGTATTATATTAATTAAATTTAAATTCGATGTATTTATTATAGCGTAAAGCTTATATAGCCTTAACTGTAAGGTTATAACGGATATTTGAAGTTAGTATTTCTAAATAGAATTAAATTTAACCTTGATTTTAAAGTATTATTTTATAAATTTAAAGTTAAATCTAAAATTCGAGTTGGAATTTGAATATTGGGTTTAAAAGTATAATTAGAAGGTTAATCTTGTATTTAAAATACGAATTTTAAATTAATGTAATATTTTAAATTTAAAGTTAAAATACTACTTATATTTTAATAATATAAATAAGTATAGTATAATATAGTATATATATATTTTAAAGGTTTTAAAGACTTTAATTATATTATTTTTTAACGTTAAATATAGTATTATTTATTGGTATATCGTTTAAACCCCCTTATCTATCTGCCGACGTAAATCGATATTACTTTAATAAAGCAAAGTATATATTTAAACGAAAAGCCGTTATAATAAAAGAAATATCGATATAGCTATACTTTTCTATATAAACGATTCTACCTAGCTAAATACTAATTAAAATATAGACTTTCGTTTATTATATAAAAGTATATTAAATTACGAAATATAGAAGGATATAATATAATTTCTTTACTTAACAATATAATATTTTATTTACTTTACCGGTTAACTTTTTATAGTTATATATATTATATACGTTGTTTATTTATAAGTAAAATATATATTCCGATTAGTTAATATTTATATATAGTATAGTTATATATAAGTATTTATCTTATATTAGCTTTTATAATTATAGGTAGGATATAATATTAAGTTAATACCTTTCTTTACCGGTTTATAATAGTAGCTTTAACTTTATAAGGTAAGGAAGGTTATCGTACTTGAAGGTTTTATATAAGGTATAAATAATAACATCTTTCCTTTATTAACCGGTTAAGCTTTACTGTTATTTACTTTCTGTATCCTTTTCCTTCGAGGCTTTTTACACTTAACTTACTCTCTATATTCGATATAGTTAGCTTTTACTTTATTACTTTTTTAATAGTTATTATTATTATAGTATATAATTTATATTACTTTTTACCGCTATAGTTTAAATATTATTACTTGTCCCTTAATAATAATTATATTCTTTTATTTATAAAAGGCTATATTAATTTATTATATAGCCTTCTTATAAATATACTTACCGCCGATACTTTAAAGCTTTCTTTAATAATTATTTTTTATAGAATTTAAGATAGAATAGCGTATTGTAATGCGGTACACTACGTAATACCGGAAGTAAATAAAGCTCCGGCAGTCTTAAATATACGATAGGTATTACTAGATAGCCAATCCTGTGTAAGAAATATATATTCGAAGCTAACGTTTAATAAACGATTAATTAGTACTATAGCCTTACCGTTTAATATAATTTTATATCCGCTAATATTTAATATTTAACTTTTTAGAAATACGTCCCTTTTATTAAATATAATAAAGACGTAGTAACGTATATAGGTAAATACCTTTTCCCGACCGGTATTCCTAAGTTTAATATTAAATATATTAATAAGTCGATATAAGTTATTAATATTTGGTTTTATAAAAGAGTTAAACGGACGTTAGATAATTTAAAGGGAATTTAAGATAAGTAAAGTATAGTTAATATAATAAATTAATAGGTCTTACGTACTATAAACGGTTATTTTTATTTTTAATTTAATATTAAAGAGATTAATTGTAACTTATAGGATTGGAAGGTAATAGAGTAATACGATATTTAGGCTCGGAACTTTATAGAGTATATATTTTGTAGCTGGGACTTGTTTTAATATTATACGACTTTGTCCGATAAATATAACCGCCTTTAATATAAAGAAAAATAATTTTATAAGATAATTAATAAAGTATTATTATTATATATAATATAATTTAATAAATAGTTTCCTTTAATTATAATACTTAAATATATTTAAAACGTAACCGGTATTATTAAATATAGTAAAACGGTCGATTAGAATATTATAATTTAAATAGCGGTTGAGGTTAACGTATAGAAAAATCTATTATAAGATAGGCTTAAGTATTTAAAGTATTAGATTAAGATTTTAGAAACTATAAAGAAATTTCTTACTTAGTATATATTTTATATTAATATAATATATAAGCTATTGTATTAGTCGTTTATAGTAGACTGTATTAGTTATAGTATATATTAAAGGTAAAGGTTATAAAATATTATTTAAAGGACTAAATATTAGTTAGAAATATTATAGTAACGTTATTTATTTAAATATTTTATATATAGGTATTTTATTTAGTTTATAGGCTTTATTTAAGAGTTTCGGTTTTAAACTTATACTTTTTTTCTTCTTGTATTTTATAAAGCCTTTAAAGGTTTGAATAATAACGATTTAAATATAAATGCCACTTTTCGTATAAGGTTTTTTTACTTTTATATTTAACTAACCTTACCTCTTGTTATTATTAACGGTTAAGTTAAAAGTAGCCTATTTTAAATTACTATTAACTTACTTATTTATTTACTATACCGTATAATTTATAAGTTAAAAAGAAAAAGACTATCGCTATAGGTAACTTTTTTTAAAAGGGATATAAATATTATACTATAGTTTAAATATAAATATAGATTTTATCGAGATTAATATCTGTCTATTTTATAAAAGTATAAATAACTATTTATTATACTTTAAAATATATATATAAATTTTATGGCGTTTAGGAATCCGGGGTATAGAAATAATAAAAAAATTAAGTAAATAAAAAGATTTATTATATAAAGGAAAGAACCTTAAATAAATAACCGACTTAGACTAATATATACCTAAAACTTTTAAAAATATAGTAAATCTAAATTAAAACTAAAAGGCCGATTTCTAGGCTCTCTATTATCTAGAAACGCTAAATAAAATTATTATTAAATACCTATTATATTAAAGTAGTGGCATTATCCCGAAAGTATCGCTACGCTTATTAAAGCTCTAAGTATACGGTTAAGTAAAGTCTAACCTACCTTTATATATAATAAACTAGTAAAATATATAAGGTAATATAATATAAATTACGTTTTATTATTTAATAATAATATATTATTAATTAAAGTAGGTATATTTGTTTATTACTTTTTTATTAAAATAGATCCCGCTTTTATTAATATTTAATTTCTAGCCTTTTAAAAGCTATATAGTATATTAGGCTATATATTATTTATTTTAATTATTTAATTAATACCGCTTTCTTTTACTATTATAGCCTTGGTTTGTTTTATAACGGTTATTTTATATAGAACTTCTTATAATTTTTTTATATTATATAAGCACTATATAAACGAAACCCTTACCCCTTTTAAAATTTTTAATTTAAAATATATATATTTAATTTTATTTATTAGTAAATACCGAAAATATTTAATTCCAACTATAATTTATATTAAAACGTTTTAATCGATAAGTAAGTTAACGATAGGGTATTTAGTTAATTAAAGAACGTTAGCGGAAAACTTAATATATAAAATTTAGTACTTAAACCTTACTATATAAGCTATTATAACCTTCCCCGTTATTTTTATATACTTATTATTAATTTATATATTTATAATAGGTTTACTTTACTTATCGGCGTTTATAATATTATTTCTTATAAAGGAAAATATATAATATTTAATAAGTTTAAACTATATTTAAAAATAAACTATCTTTTCTTTATTAATTATTAATTAATAGGTAAAAAGGTTTGTAGGTTCGTTAAATACTTTATTAACCGCTTAACGCTATAATTATTATACTATTACGCTTATAAATTTATATTTATATATATAGGTTTATTTATAACGCTTACTTTTAATATACCTTTATTAATAAACCCCTTAATATTTATAAGCTCTTTAATATACTATTACCTTAAAAAAATAAAAAGGAGGTTAATATTTTAATAAATACTATATAGAAAAAACCTTTTTTTTATATACGTTACCTTTACTTATTTTTAATTAAGGTAATTAAGTAAAATCTATAAAGTATAGTAATAAATTACCGTTAATAAATAGCCTAATAATATAAAGATTAAGTTTAAAGTATATAACTTATTACCGGCGTTTCGTTAATATAATAATATTTATTAATAATATTATACCTTTCGGGTTACCACTATTTTAAAACTATAACGGTTAACTCCATCTCTTTTATAAAACTATTATAAAAATATAGTAATATAATATTATATAAAAAGTAAATATAACCTTCAATAACGGTAAAAATATAATAAATATTAGCCTTAAAAGTCTTATATTAGTAGTTTAACTATATTAAGATAAAGTAATATAGGTTAAAAATAACCTTAACGATAGTAAAGGCTAATAAAACGCCGAATTAACTATCTAAAACTATATTAAAAAAGGCGAACTAAAAAGCGATATAAATATATATAAAGTAAAAGGATAAAAAACTTTAAAGAAAGGTAAATATTTATTTATAGTTATAATTAATTAATAGACTTAAAGACCTATAAAGGTAGGCTATTATAAAGGTATTTTAATTATATAGAATAACTATTACGTTATTAATATATATTAAAAAAAAATATATTATTTAAAGTATTTAATATAAATTAGTTACCGGTTATATAAATAGTTAGACTATTAAAATATAAATATTAATCGGATATATTAATAATAGCCGCTTTAAATAATATAATATATATATAAAGTAA
>JAULSY010000237.1:0-20248 GCA_030512305.1 Cercophora samala | reverse complement strand
TATTTATTTATAGACTTTATAATATATTAAAACCTATAAACTATAAGGTTTTAAATTATAATTAATAAACTTAAAATTTAATAACACCTTTAAAGTTCTTTAAATATATAGTAACTATAGAAAAAATCGGACCTTTAAACTATACCGAAACCTTAAAGCGTTATAAGCCCTATAATATTAATTTTAATTATATAATTAACGTTAATTTAAACTATATAATTAACGTTAAAGCTCTATAACATTAAGGCTTTTAATATTTAATAACGTAATTAACGCTTTATAATAATTTAAAATTAATATATTAATAAACGTTCCGATAGTTAGGTTTAAATAAGTTTTTTAAAAAGTTAATTAGAACTATAAGTCTATAAAATATTTTTTCTTAAACCTATTTACTATAATATTTCTTAGCTTTTAAGTTAATTTAATATATTAGTTTACTATACTCTTTAATACCTTTATAAGTCTTTATTATAGTAATTACTTTCTATATATTACAAGACATCGCCTCTATAATCAACCTTCCTTTAATATAACCTACTATTATATATTATAAATAAAGCCTTACTTGCTTATAGTGTACTGCGCCTACAGCTATTCAGGCCTATCTTACAGACCTGCCGAGCTTCTATCTTAATATTTTTTATAAAGTTTTATTTATTAAGTATATAGAAAGTTATTTATATTTTAAAATTACTATATTAAAGCGTTAATTATATTACCGTTAAAAATTAAATTATAGGATTTATAATATTAAAAGTATTATATTTATAAGTAAAATAAAAGATCTTTTTTTATTTAATAATTTAATCGATTATTTTTTCCGCGGTATTTATTTTCTTAAAATCCTTAATATATTTATAAAGTTTTTATTATTATTAAAATTAAAATTAATTATTTTTAAATTTAATTACTTTTTTTAAACTATTAAAGTTATAAAGGAAACCTTAGTTTTTATTATAATAAGTATTTTATAAAAACTTTTTAATATAATTTTTTATTTAAATATTTAAAGTTTAAAAGGTTTATTAAATGTATTTATAGTCGTTTGATAATAAAAAAATAAAGCGTAAGTTTTTTTAATAAAGTTAAATTTCTTTAAAAGTTAAATCGTTAATAATATATATAAGTTTTATAATTTTTTTAAAGTATTTAAAAAGTTTAAAATTATTTTTTATAGTTTAAAAGTATTATATATTAATCTTTTAAATATATTTTCGATAGGCTTTAAATATTTTAAAGTTATAATTAAAGTAACTTTAAACTTTTTATTTTTTAATATATTTAAGGTTTTTAATAATTATAATAGTAATTTTATAAAGAAGTAGCTTATAATTATTAGGATCGATATAATATTATTAGTTTTAAACGATAATATAAATATTTCTTTCGAAGTTATTTTAATCTTTAAGACCGTTAAAGAAAATAGCGTTTTTTTCCTTTATTACTTTAAAATAATCTATAAGGCCGTTATTTAATATTATAATAATATAGGGTTATTGTATTTTATAAGGTTAATATAATAGCGATAGTTTTAATTAAGGTATAATAAAACGATAGTTTAATTATAAATTATTAAATCTAATATAGAGGTTAAAAAAGTATTTAATTCTAGTATTATATAAGGGAGAGAATCGGGTAATTAGTTAAAGCCGAACTTAATAGCTTAGGTCCTACTACTAAGGTATTAATTTCCTAATAGCAGGTCCCTTTAACTAATTTAATACAACGGACGGCGAAATCGGTATTTCCCATATAAAATTACAGCTTGGCAATCGAAAGGTACATTAGGCTTGCCCTATATAATACAAATTAACAAAGTGCATAGTACCCCGAGTATGTCTCTCTAATAAACCAGTGAAAGCACTGGCCAATCTTACATACTTGGTGGGCTCATTTTATGTATACATAACAATCATGTATCGATGTAGTGTTTCATCTGGTATATATCACCACCAAGCCGTCTGCCGCCATCTTATCAAAATTGTCTTTCGTAGGTACCTAACAATCAGCAACGAGCCATCATTCTTGTCACAACACAGTAGATCAGCACGTGTCCCTATATCCTCATACTTTTTCTATCCTTTTTCCTTTTTCCTTTTCCCCCCATTCTTTCTTCTTCTCTTCCTTTCGTCTTAATTTTCTCCCTGTTTGATTTTGCTTTCACTCTAGACGCCCCACCCACCTTATATAAGTTATATTTCCTTAACTCGCCCGGAAAAAGTCTCGATGTGATACTTGTCAGTCTCCACAAGGTATGTACCTTGTCTACCGCAAACTATAAAACTATCAACATTCACCTGCAGAAAACACAAAAACTATTCATTTTTTTGAACCTTGGACTCAGATCAGCCACAGCCATCAAGCAACACATCCAACAGCCACACAAACTAAAAACAAAATATCCTTCAACTTTCTCTATTTTGTTTCATGAGCGGGGAATCAATCATATATCTCCTCTTGATCAAAAGACCTCATAATTAAAAACACAAAAAATGCCACCCAACCCATCCCATCCCATCCATCTCTTTGGACAAAACAAAAAAAGCCAAAAAAAAAAAAAAAACGCCTGCCTCTTTCATAAAAGTCATCTTTCAAGAAAACATAAAAATCCCGTTCACACTCTTCTTTCCCCATATCATACCACCCCGAACCAAAAGACATATATATATACATCTTTTCGCTGCTTCTTTTTCCACATCGTATCCAAAAAAGACCCCCCACCTGGAGAGGTATTTTTCAACTACCCCCCTAAAACTCCCCATCCCCACCCGCCCCCATCACCCCCGCAACCCAAAGCCCAACCAACCCCCACCAATTCACATTCCATCCCCTGGCCAACCCATTCAACCCCTGACCCCGTCTGTACACAGCCTCCGAAATCGACTGCTCCTTCGCCTGCTTGCCCTTCTTCCTGCCCCTCGATGTTTCTACCACCGCAGAAGGCTTAACAGTCGCGTGCGAACCCTCCTCATTGACAATGCTGTACATCGTCCCAAACACGCCATTATACTTGCCAACTGGCACAATGGTCTCCAGACTTTCTGGCGGTGCCACAGCACTCTTCTTGCCCTTGGCAGGAGGAGGAGCCTCCAGGGCCTGGAGATACTCTGGTGTGTTGAGAACGGCGACCTGACCTCTGCGGAGGACGGTCTCGAGTGGGAGCTTGATGCACAGCGCCACGGCCGAGGTGCAGAACTTGGCGATGGAGAAGCTGGCGGGGGCGATCTCCTTGTCGATCATGAACTGTGTTCGGAGGACGAGGGGGGTGGAGAGGGTGAGGAGCGGATGGACGAGGGAGTGGAGGACCGTCGGGAAGAAGACGGTGGAGGGGCAGAGGTAGGATGGGAGGCTGCGGAGGGCGGTCAAGGTGCGCCTGGAGGCCCGGGAGGTAGATGTGATGATCATGCTATACTCTTGTTAGTATTTGGTACAGTCAGACAGCTTCAAGAATGCATACCGTGTGCGGATCAGATCCAGGGGAGAGAGGATCAGGCCAGTGACAACCGCGGCAGCGGCAGCCACACAGAGGGAGGCCCATGGATATGGTGCGGCGATATCGATCAACCGGTCAGCATCGTTCTTGACGCCGAGGTCTGGCACGTTGAGAAGCGCACTAAGCAGACTCCTGGACCAGTTCTCCAGTAATGAGTGGAGTACTGAGTAGATGAAAGACACGTTTGAACCCTTCCAAACACCCCACGCGCCCTCCTTCTGCCACAGCTGAGCAATGACTTCCAGAACGGAATCCGGGGTTCGAATGGCCAGTTGATGCGCCGGTACGGGCGCTGGCTTTCCAGGCGTTCGTGGGGTATCAAGCGGGGTCATCGGGTTCGGTCTCCCGCGGGTAGCTGTTGGAGAGGGAGTTCGTGGCTGATTTGAAGTGAAATATGCCATTTCATCGGCGTCCGAGTCTGAGTCGTGGGCTTGCTCCTGTAAGTTGTGTTAGTCGTCTGTTTTGGGTATGGAAGTGGGGCGTGGTTCGATGGTGTTTGCCCATGATACCCAACTGTAGCATACCTCGTCGCCAAACCCAGTATTCCACGGATTCGCAGCAGCAGCGGCGGCTGCTTGTGCTTGCTGTCGCCTTGCCTCCTCAGCTTCCTCGGCGGCAGCTGCCAGTCCTCCCAAATCATCCTGCTTCCTGATTTGCATGATGGTCTTGGCCACATCGAAGGGTTGGGCCATCAGCACCGATGAGTACTTCCATAGTAGCTCGTCTAGCACTTCTTTGACTGTCTGTACAACTGATGGCGATGGCTCGGCTATGTAGTTCTTGTAGTCGATATCGGAGAAGAGGTCGCGTGCCTTGGTGGCATACTGGCCGGTAGAGTTGCCGGCTTGGGCGAAGGCTTTTGGGCCGGGTGGTGTGGGGAGGGTCTCGGGAGGTTCGCCGATCGAAGGGGGGATATAGTAGGGTCTCAGGGGATTGACCCCGGTGTCACTGTGGTGAGCCATGTTGGTTACTGGTGCTTCTGTGGGCGCAGGAGCATGGTATGGTGGTGAATTTGGGCTGGGCCTTGGTGAATTGCCCCGCTGATATTTCGCATGTGCTGGGACACAATGAGGTGCGGTGAAATCATTTGGCGATAAGCTAAGCATGCAAGAGCTACCCCAAAAGAGCCCAAGCGCCATCCCCATATTGCATTAGCGGGGCCGCCGATAAGCGCCGCCCGCCCGCCTCAATGCTTGGCTACTGTCATCTTTTGCGGGTAAATTTTCATATCGGGACGGGATGTTTGAATCGACGAATGTTAGATCAGATAATAATAATAATTCTATTCACTTGCCTCGCTCGTCTCAAATAACCCCATACATGCTGCACCGTGTGCCCTCGTGCGTAAGGCAGTGAATAGTCACTTACGGAGCCCTCAGTTGCGTACTGTATATATTGTACCTCTCGGGAGGGGTTTCTCGGCTTGTTTGTCCCTCGCAGCTTTTCCCGGGTTTCGGAGCCTTCTAGGTTGTTTGCTTTTTCTCCCTCCGGCTTCCCACTCTGTTCCCTCCCCAGTCTCCCTGGGAATATACACACGCCGAAGTCTTGCGCCAACACCTAGTCCAAGATGTCGACCCAAAGAGTTTTTGCCAGCGTCCTCCCGAGACTAAGGGTTCCCTCCAGCAAGAATGCGACAACTTCCCTTGCACAACAGGCACAGCAGCTCCGGTGCTACAGCAGGCCGACCGTCAGCTTGAGACCTTCCGGTCCGGCCCGGTCCTCGGTGCTCTCCTCCGCCGCTGCCTCCGCCCCTCGCCGTGTCTGTGTACCGACCACATCCTCCACTCAACCTCGCACCTTGTCCACCTCAGCTTCACTTTCCCACGGTCATGTCGACACCCCAAAGCCAGGTGAAGAGTATGTGCAACAGACAACCACCCCTTTTTTGGACCCCCTTGAAACACCCCGAACTGACATATGACAAGGCTCTGGGTAACCTTCATCGACAAGGACGGTGTCGAGACCAAGATTGCTGTCTGCAAGGGCGACAATCTCTTGGATATTGCCCAGGCTCACGACCTGGAGATGGAGGGCGCCTGTGGTGGTTCCTGCGCCTGCTCGACCTGCCACGTCATTGTCGAGGACCCTGACTACTACGACAAGATGCCGGAGCCGGATGATGATGAGAACGACATGCTCGATCTTGCCTTCGGTCTTACCGAGACCAGTCGGCTGGGCTGTCAGGTCGTCATGACTCCCGAGCTGGACGGCCTTCGGGTCAAGCTTCCCTCCATGACGAGGAACCTTCAGTCGAGCGACTTCAACTAAGTTCGGCCAATATATATTGCATTCTCCGGATTATCGTTTCTGGGTCGGCGTTGCGAGCGATACACGGGCATGGTTATTAAAGATAGATACCAAAAGCATAAGGGATTGGCTAGTGCGTTTTTCCGCAATGGCTCACGATACGGCTGATAACGACTCCTGCGGCTGCGGGATGGTATGGGAATCTCTTGCTCTGATCGAGCATGTGTACATGTAAAATAGTAGTAAGGCATCCTATACTGGGGCCATGTGTAAATAAGCGTAACCTCTGCTCCAAAAGCAGTAAAATATCCCTCTGTCTCCCAACTTATGTGATGGAGAGGTCACTCTATGCCTCCTCCAAGCCGCCCTTCTTCAGCCCTCCACCTCCATTCGCAATAAGGTCAAGGAAGCCTTTCCTGCTCATCTCGGTAATCTTCTCCTCCTTGCGCTTGACACCCACGATACCCTCCTTTCTGACTGCCCTTTCTGCCTCCGAGGCCTTAACCTGAGCCGCGCGCACGGCGTTGAAAAGCTTTACCACACCACGCTGCGCAACCTTTCTCAACCTTCTCTCCGTCGCCAGGAGCTGGCCTGTTGTCTCGGCACCATCCTCCAGTTCCTCCTCAATCTCGCCCGTTTGCAAGTTCAACGTGCGCTTTGTGCTGGGAACCAACACATCCCTCACGCGGCCCTTCTCCATCGCCAAGCGCTTCTGCTCGCGCAATCTCTTCCGCGCCTTCGCCTCAAGCGCTGTGTCCACCAACTGCTTCGCATTATCCGCCGCTGCCGCACTGCGCGACACGATTGGATCGGCGCGCTTGGATGTAGGAAGTTTACTGGAGAGCATCTTGGAGATGGACGTCGCGAAGGCTTCTGGGTCGTTGCGCTTGGACTTCATGCGGTTTGCGCCTGTGCCGAGGCCGTCGTCGCTACCGCTGTGGGCATCGTCGTCCTCATCCGAAGATCCGTCGTCGCCATCGCCGTCCTCGTTACCGGAGGAGTTATCTGAAGCTGGCGCATCTTTGGCGACAAATTTCTTCTGTTTTGTCTCTGATTTGGATTGTGGGGATTTAGACTTGGGATTTGGCGCCAAGTCGCTGTCGGAGTGGGAATCTGAGTCTTCGGCTTCGGTGGAGGCGCCGTCGTCGGCCTCGAGGTTGTCTAGGTCCTCCTCATCCGAGTCGAGGAGGTTGGTAGGGATGGCACCGCCTTCTTCATTGTCGGACTCTTCTTCCTCGGAGCTGCTGTGGTATGCGGCGACTTGTCTCTGCTTTTTGTTTGGTCTTTGTGCCTTGCCCTTGGGGCCGTCGCTGAAGGAGCGCTTCTTTAATGATGATCCTGCCATGGTGTGGGATGTTGTTGCGAGTCAATTGCTGCAAAACCAGTGATGGGGTGAGGGATGATGCGTGTGATTGACAGTCCAGTCCACTCGTGAGAGGTGGTGCAGAGAGTTCCATGTCCGGGCGGTTCCCCAGAAATTTTTGGCGGTGAGTTGAGGCAGGAAATATGCCCCGCTAGTGATGGGGTTGGTGTCCCAAGCTTCCTGCCCACCCACTCTTTCAAGCTTCATCCTGTGGCACTCAAAGTAGGGGCATGTGAACTTCACTGGCTCATACCTACCTACATAGTATGGCACGTAGGGATGTTCATTGGTCCTTGCAAGGACATCTCACTTTATTTAACTTTAGAAATATCATCTCATAACTTGCCGCGTTCCAGTGCTCTTACCATCCTTGGAATGTCACCTTCAGCCCTTCACCTTGGCTCAGTAAATGGCTTCTCTTACAACAGCTACATACATACCTTACCTTAGGTCGATGTGCTTTTCATGCCTCGCCTGCGGCCCGGTCGCCGAAGGCTCAGCAGGGTTTCTGATCCTTCCATGGTGATGCTCTGCCGTGTTAACCGGATGCTGTCTAGGTAATGGTTCACCAAGACCAAAAGAACCCTGCGCCAAGATGGTAAGGCTCACTCTCTGAGGGACTATTGGCTTAGTTTACGGGCATGCCCAGGTAGGCATGTTTACATACAATGGGCAGTGGGCAGTTCAAATACTCCTCCACGTCCCATGTTGCAACACAACAGCCGCATGCTCAACTCATGAGTGTGCGATCGCTATCCTGAGAACAGCGAGAATGGAAACCCTCCCGGCAACCACGACGGGTGTCCTCACCCTCAACCCGGCTTGCTTCACGACCACCAACCTATGGATGGATGAACTTTGCACACGTCCCGCTTATGGTAGTGGACGATGTACTCGGTACAATCTAGGCGCTGATTGCTCCATCAGGGTTGAGGATAGAGTGGCCCTCAGTGACTGCCCGGTTGGCATGACCCCAGCTTGGTCATTCACAGGAACCGAGTTGCAAGATGTCTCCCTCGCCACCAGCTACTGTTGCCCGACCGGATTTGACTTTTCTGTCTCCACCACCTCATGGCCAGGCGGAGGAACTCTACGAGCTACCTGCCTTGCTGAGTCGATTGAGCAGCTATCGGGCCAGACTATTACCCTGAGCCAGGCTACGTATCGGGTAGAAACGTCTGTTAGATCAACCGTCACCGTTCGGGCCACGACCACGACCGCGGCATATGACTATGAGGAAGACAAGGTTTTTGCAGAAGCAGCCAGTGAGTGTTGACATTGTATTGATCTTTGATCCCGGTTACGCTGACAATCTCGCTTTAGCCATCTGGAAATACATCTACCCCGGTGCTGAAACCACATCAACATGCTATGGAATTGCTTGCAACCCGAGCAACCCCCTCCCCCAAGCCCCAGAGAAAACACCCCCTCCGTCCACATTCACCTACACGCCCCCTCCCCCTTTCCCAGCAACCCAATTCACCCCCGACCCTTCCTGCCTCGCCGAATCCAACTTCTGGCAGGTCTCAACCTACTGCTGGATGGAATGGCCCAACCCCTCCCCGGACTGGCTCCGCTGCACCCACACCGGCTTCGGAGAACCCAACACCTACCTCCACCCAGAATGCTTCCCCTCCGCCACCGTGCCCCCCCAAGAAGCCAAAAACCCAGACATCAAAACCTGGTACTCGGAATGCCCAGTAGGCTACTCCGTCGCCAAGACCTTCACCACCGGCCCGTTCAACCTCCCCACCTACGTCTTCAGCGAGCCCTCCCCCACAAAGACCTACGACGTGACCGCCACCGGCCTCGCCTGCTGCCCCTCGGGAAAATACCACTTTGAGTACCGCCGCGTCGACACCTCCGTCACCGTCCGGAACGGCGTGCCAAACACCGTCTCCCTCTACATCATGCCCTCCTGCATCGCCACCAAGGTGTCGGCCCTCTCCGGGAAAGGGATCGCCATGAAGGAGTGGTACAACACCGCCGTCTACGACAAGAAGCGCGACCTGTTAGAGGGTAGGCAGGCGAACCACGACGCGGAGGCGACTATTACCGATGCGTGGGACATGGACAACACGCTGTACGCGCAGGCTATTCACCTCGGCTACACGGTGTTTCAGGACAGGTACACTTGCTACGACGACTACCCCAACACGTACTGCGCGGATTACTTTTCTGGGTGGTTTAGGGATAATGTGCCGAATACGTACAAGACTTGGAGCCCGCCGACGACGACGACGACGACGACTACTTCTTCGGATGGATCGTCGCCTACTGGGGACGGTAGCAATGGTGGAGACGGCGATGGTGATGGTGGAGAGAATGGAGAGGAAGTGGTGTCTAGCAGTTCGCTGGCTGGTGCTGAGCAAGTGGGACGTTCGGGCACTATTATGATTACTTTGGTGACTGTGGTTACAGTTGTCATGGGTTTGAGTGCGTGAGGAATGTGTGGATGTGAGAAGTGTGATATATGATGTGATACCCTATGTATATGCGATGGATGATGTTTACGATGGACAATATGTTGATATAGTAGTTTTTGAAGGGCTTTTGCCCTGCCGAACAGTATATATATATACGTTATTAAACACTTGTCATGCAATCAGTGGCTGTAATCAATAAGTATATATAAATGTGTTAATGTGCTAAAGAAAGTATGCACTCCGCCACTTACCCACTCACATTACACTCCCAGAATCACACATCAACAACTACAACACCAAAGTAGATATCCCAAATGATAATCATTAATTCTATTCCCCTTAACCCTTTATTAAAAAGCATTACCAATTACCTAGGAGAGAATAGCCCATGCTTGCCGAGCCCGTCCACCTTCAATGCATCCTCCTACTCTTAACCTCCATCACCCACAGCAAACCGTCACATCCTCCACAGCCTCATTCCTCTCCTCCAACTTGCCATGCCGTTCATTGGTATGTCTGTCTCCTCAACATAACGTCAGCCTTATCTCCTTTCCCCTCTTTTTCCCATCAAGTACTTACGTCCCAAGTCTCGTCCACTGAAACAGCAAAAACCCCAAAAACACCCCCAAAAAGATCGAAAACAGCACAAACCCATTGTAGTACATCCCAAGTCTTTTTTTCCACCCCCACCCTACCAGTCAGCAATTCTTGTTCAGTTAAAAGTCAGGATAGGTGTCAAGAAAAAAAAAACCCACAGCATAAGCAAATACGCCACCACAAAATTCACCAAATGCAACACCGCCCTCATCAACTGCTCCCAAAACCCCGGCCTATAACTCCCCTCCCCCCTCCCCTTCCGTTCCGGCTCCCCCCCCAAACCCCCAGTATGACTCTTCCCCCTCTGCCTCCCCAGCCTATGCCCCAACCCCCCTCCCCTCCCCCCCCTCTTACCCGGCTTACTGCCACACTGCCCATCCACCTGCCCTATCCCCTCCTCATGCGGCCCGCTCAACGCCGCGGCGCTCTCCCGCCTGACATGCTGCTCCACCGTCAACGGCCTCGCCGGCGTAATCCTCCTCCCCACGGGAGGGGGGGGTACAGGTTCCGTTTCCAAAAAGACTACCTCGTCGTTGTTGTGGCCGCCACCACCGCGGGGATGGTTTCGACGGGTGTGTCGCCGGAGGAGGTGGCGGTCGTATTCTCGGGTTAAGCGGCGGAGGCCTTCCAGCAGAAAGGCGAGGAGGAGGACGCCGATGCAGGTTGCTGCCATTTGACCCGCGTTTTTGACCTGCTAGGACTCGGAGAGAAAGCAGGAGTTGACGGTGTTCCAGTTCCATGTCATCTAAATTATTGGGACCGAAAGAGGTTAGTGATTGGGAGAGGAAAGGGGAAAGGGGGGGAAAGGGAATACTTTGATGAGACATCTTGGGGGTTTTGCGGGGGTGGGGAGGTTGTTGTTGTTGTCGGTGCTATTGATTGGGATGGGGATTGTGCCTGGGAGCGGGGTTCCGCCGCCGGGGAGGGTGCCGTCGGTGGACATTGTGGGCTGTGGATGGTGTTTTGGTGGAGATGAATGCTCGCCGCTCCGTGGACGGTGATGTGATACTGGGTGAGGTTGTTGCTTTGACAAGAGGGGATGATTGTTCGGCGAGAGATGGATGCTGGTTGTCGTGTCTCGGAGGTGATCGGACAGGGCTATATTGATGCTGGGTGGCGGTAATAGAAGACACAGGTTGCAAGGCAAACAAACGATAACTTTGGAATCCGAGTCTTCCGTAACGCGGAACTGAGCATTGTGTCCGGTCTCAAAGTAGTTCTTGCCATGTTTGAACTTGACCCTGAAATGGAATGAGGATGACCGAGGCGTGCCTTCCTACCGGCATTATAAGGACCGCCATCTGCCTGGCCCAATTCACCGGATATAAGCCGCCGAATGATCGCATATCAGGGCAGGTACGATACAAAGAGAACGTTGATCAGTTCAAAGAAAATGCGATGAATTGGCTGTCTTTGATCAACCATCTAGCAGACAAATAAGACACCAACAGTAAGAAATACTACGCATAAGTGGTATCACAACATATCCAAAACCTCACTCTCCCGCTCACTGATTCCCAACCACATACCTCGCCGTAGCAATCCTCATCCTCTTCCCCGCCCACAATATCGGCACAATCAGCAACGAAAACACCCCCATAATGACGGTAAACCCTCCAAACGGAATCAAATACCCATCCTTCTCAATCCACTGAATGACAAACAGTAGCCAAATAAATGGCACCGTCCCGCGCAGAATGCAAATCATGACGAAGCAGTCACTGGCAAGCTGGTTGTACGCGTCAATGAGCTGTACACATCCAGTTAGTTTCTCATTCCTCATCATGATCACGGCGAAGAGGGATACTCACATAACTAAACCACAAACTCGGCACCTGCGTCAACGCAAACGCCACCATGCCATACGCAACCTGCAGCCCAATCCACTGATACTCCCCCGGATACTGCGCGCAAAACCCAAACACCAACAGCCCGCCCGTCCCCAGCGCCAGAGCAGGCAACATGATCGGCAGCCTCGTCTCTGGCTCAGCATACCCATGATCCTGCTTCTTTGCAAAAGCCTTCAGTCTGCGGTCTGCCGAGAGTGCGGTGGTAGCAGCGCCGAGAATGATACCAATCAGAGCACCAATAAACAACAACCCCGTATCCGCACCCCAGCTGTAAGGGGGAAGGATGAGTAGCTGAGGTCCGATGGTGGAGATCACAGCCACAGCACCGACCAGGCCGCCGTATTGCAGCATGGCAATCCATGTGGCCGGGAGACGGAGGGTGTACCACGGCTTCATGAACTGGTACTTGATCCTGCCTCTGTACATCCCGAATTTGAGCGAGTCGGAAAAGGTGTAAGGGTGGTAGTTGAAGTTTGCCACGCCGGTTCCCCTGGATGAACGGACTTGTTTAGACAGACGGGTTGGCGTCACGGCTGTGGAGCTGAGATCACCAGACGATGATGGCTGGTACCATGTATAGGTAGGGTCCAACTCCCCAGTGTATCGAAACCGAGACGGTAGCGTCATTCTCATCGACGGCAAGGTCACTAGACTGAGATACGGCGCAGGTGTCCGGGGCCAGTATCTCGAGGGCCGGGGAAGGTTTCTCTGAATCGGAAGGCAGTGTGCTCCACGTTCGTAGATCGTCTCCGGTACGAACAAGACCGCACACAAAAATGTGAGACCGGCCAGCACGGCGCTGACCCAAAAGACTTGGAACCAACCCATCCGAACGGCGA
Organism: Cercophora samala; assembly: GCA_030512305.1. NCBI lineage: Eukaryota > Fungi > Ascomycota > Sordariomycetes > Sordariales > Lasiosphaeriaceae > Cercophora > Cercophora samala. The sequence goes on along the minus strand of JAULSY010000237.1, from coordinate 7,430 downwards.
TGTAGCCGCCGGATATACCGCCAACCACTGACCCGCTTGCCAGTGCTGCTGTGTAAAAGGCCTATTTTCTGTGTGTTAACAACAAGTTGCTTTTGAGACGGCGCAGAACAAAACATACCATCCACTTCCCCCTCTCATGCACAAAATACATCTCCCCCACCACAGCCGGCACCACCGTCTCGGACGCGCTGCTCCCAAACCCCTGAAAGCACCTCACGATCAAGATCCCCACAAAATTGGACGTCGTCGCCCCGACAGCCGTGGAAATGAACAGAATCAGAGTCGAAATCAGCACAATGACCCTCCGGCCAAAGATATTCGCCACCGGCACCAAAAAGACATTTCCAAACCCGAGCAACAAGATATTGTACTACCACCCCCGTCAGTCAGTCTTGATCTTTAGTTCCCCTTCCCTTTGGATATGGAGTTCATCTCACCGCAACAAACTGCATCAGCTCCTCCACCTTCCTCTGGTCATCCGGAAACTCCAAGTTCCACACCGGCAGCGCGGGCGCGATGCAGGCCGAGATGAAGTTGCTCACAAACGCGTACAGCGACACCGAGCTGATGCACGCCAGCTTCCTCCACGGCGCCCAGTTCAAGGGGTCGGCCGGGTCCGGCGTCGGGAGGGGGTACCTGGAGAACCTCTCCGCCTGCGCGGGGACCCCTTCCTCCGGGATGGTGGCGGCGGGCTCGATCAGCCGGACGGTGCCGGGAGGGGTGGCGGCCTGGACGGCTTCTCGGTTGAGGGAGAAGGCATATTTCCAGCCGGGCATCCTAGCTCAAAAACTGTGGGATTGGGTAAGAGTGAGGGTAGGTAGGTAGTCAGAGAGAGAGAGGGGAAGGGGAAACGAAGGACGGGGAAAAAGAAAAGAGAAACGAGCGACGAGCGGCAACGACTTCCGAACGAGCGAGAGCCATTTTGGACGAACAAACATGGCTAGGGAGGGCGAAGTCTTATGCGAGGGCATGTGGTGTTTAGTTGCTTCCCGAGCACCCGAAAAAGAAAAGAAGAAGATGAAACCGTCCGAGGAAAGGTTGGGAGGATTGAACAGATGGGGAGAGAAGCAGGGACGGGAAAGGCGCTTGTGCAAGGCCCGGATGATAGTCAAAGTTTATGTGTCTGGGGGCGACGGTGCTGACGAAGACGCTAATAACTGGGAAATAGTACTGAAAGACTAGCTAGTAAACGAGGCTAAATAAAGCATCTTTTTCTTTTTTTCTGCTTTTTAAAAAAAAGTGAGTGGTGGCCAAGAGACTTTGTTGAAAAGATAAATACAGAGCAATCTGAGAAAAAGATTCCGTCATGTTGAATGATAAGTTACCAAAGTTCCCGTTCTCCTCTTTGCCGACCCAAGGTTCTCATAACAATTCCGATCCTCATCACCCGACACAATCGCTCAGGTCAATAAAACCTCACGACCTGCAATCATCCGTCAAGTGGCCCTGGTCATTGCACGAAAGACACCATGTCTCCTCCTTTGAGTGGGCAAATGGGCAGCGTTCGCCCATGCGGCACCCAATTCTTGTACAGGTTTTCGTCTTCCACTTCTTAAAGTTCTGCGTCGGATAATCCCGAAAGCGAGCCATTTCCTTGTTCGTATGTATATAACCACATTCACCCCCGGCGCCGCAGTGCTGGCCATGGGGACAACGTTGAGTTCCACGTTGAGCACGTCCGTGGGCTTTTCCTGGAGGAGATCGAGACTTCACCTGTTCCCAGCCTTCTTCGTCGTCGGGGTTTCTTCCCAAGTTCTGAACCTCTTGATCTCCCGATTGTTCGTCAACCCCGGGGGCATTTCCCGGGGGGCTTTGGCTCTCCTTCTTCGTGCTGGGAGGGGGGCTGGAGGATTGACTGTCATTTTCCAGCGGTAGAAACATATTGCTCGTCTCAACTACCTCTGAGATATCCTTGTTGAAACGACTTGAATAAATGGGCCATGACATGATTTTGGTTTTCTCGCCGAACAGTTCTCGTGCTTGAATGATGATGGCCTCGATGTTCTTAACCCCGGGGAACTCCACGATCATCTCTGGTCCACCTTTTGAGAGTCTCGTATAGAACAAACGTCCCGACTGAAGAAGAATTCTCGCCACAAAAGAGTCGTTCCAGGTTTCCTCGGCGAGATCCTCTGGCTTTAGGATCACAATCGTATAGGCGGGAACGACCCTGGTGGTTCGGGTAGAGCGGAAGTTGGTAAATGACACTTCGCGGAAAATGTTGTCCAGAAAATTGACCGACAAGCAGTCGTTAGTATTCCTTTCCTTCAAATACTCCTTGGCCATTCCGGATTTCCACCCCCAAAGCTCCACTCGGATGCCACATTTCAACACCTTTCTGATTGGGGGAAGCATGTCGCGGTCTCCCGTGATGACGATAAAAACCGTTCTCTTTTTCGTCTCTTCGGCCGCTTTATCATACTTTGCGCTGGCCCTAAGATCAACGGCCTCCTCAGTCATATCCGCCGACATGGAGTTATCCACCTCCTTCTCTTTGCCCTGTGAACTGCGATCGTATATCTTTGTTTGAAATTTGAACTTCTCATATTGCTTCCACACCATGTCATTAGGCGGGGGCCGGGAACCGTAAATGTATGATTGGCGCTGGGTTCGGCCACTGCAAAGCGTATTGACAAGCTTCCCTATGTTGATCCTGAGACGCGGGTCGTGGTCACGGCCTGTGAGCTTGGGCATATGTGAATTGCCCGAGGCGGCGAACTTCTGAGCCTCAATCCACACATTGGAATCGTCAACAAATAGCAGACATTCGTCATTGTCGTTGTCCATCCTTGCTGGTAGGGTGTTTTCAACGCGCAAAATGAGATTAAAGCAGAGCGTTACGCACAACTCCTTGTAAAAGTGGTGAGAGTAGAGTTGACATATATATCATCGACAGGAAATGGGCCTTCCCTATTTATGAGTATTGTCCTCTGTTGTTGTGTGCGTGGGTATCTGTATCGTTTGACACCCATGAAACCGGCGGCAGATGCACGTTGCTTGATTCGATTTCGAGGCTGTTCGATTGAGCCAATATGCCCCAGAATCTGAACTGTTGCAACCGCTGTGGCAACCCTTCCCCGCCATCCATAGCCTATCATGGCCAGTATGCCTCGCCATTTTCGGCCACCTGCAGGCCTGTTTTTGTTGACCTCCTCAGCATGCGCTGCAACGTGGACCAATGACGCTGTGACGACCCAAAAGGCGGCAGAAGCAATAAGGAGGGCGCTTCTAGAGCCTCGCCTGCGCTTCCGGCGGCTCGTACGCAGCGTACTTCTTCAGGTACTCGCACTGAAGTGTCACGTGTTGGGTCATTCTGACCACCGCAAAAGAGCTTTTTGGTTTCATTTTGGTGGGCCTTTCGAGTGATAAATTGATTCGTTCTTGAATTTTGGCGATGTTATATAGAGACTTCCCGATGATATCGTCATCCAGTCTCCCAATCACAGAACCCATCCGGCGGATCTCTGATATACCCCGGCCCTAGTCCTGCTCCTGTGTTGTCTCTACTCCTCATCAAAGAGTCAAAGAAGGCCATATCGACCCCTTGAAAAGCCCAATCATCCACTCCCGCTGTGAGAGCAGGATAGAGATATGAGTCGTGTCCAGACTGCAAGTGGCCAGCACCATGTTGAGCTGAAAGTGAAGAAAAGTCAGGGCCTCCAGTGAAGAGGCTGTGAGAAGTCTGTTGACTCTGCATCATGTTGCTATAGAATTGTTGGTCCTGGGTAGGCGCCTGAGAAGGCTGTCGCTGGAATTCTGACTGCGGCACCAATGTCGCAGAGGATGGAGTGTCGCGTCCCAGTACCGGGGCGGCGGGAACGGTGGCCTTAGATGTGACCGCCTCCTTGGAAATGACTTCATCGGTAGCCACGATTTTTACTACTCCATAGTAAGGGATGAACACACGGAGGACGTTTTGACGGCTCGGCGTGGTGACGGACTCGGAGCTAGATCGGTGAACCGCTTGGGTATCGTACTTTCGCCGCCCGTTGGCCGCGTCAGCTTCGATGGCCATGAGCCGGCGTATCAGACCGGCACTCTTCTCGCTTAGCGCATCCGCATTGACTTTGTTGAAAGTGTCCATGTTCTCGAGATACCCCTCCACCAACCCTAAATCTCCAAGTCTTTGGTGAGCAAGGATGCTGTGGTCGGGGGGCTGACAATGACCTTGGAGATGTGCCAAAAGAAGCGTCATGGCAGCCATGAGAGCGTAGAAGTCGACGGCGCGACAAGAGAAGGCGACATGGTCTTGGGCTCGGAAGAGCACAAAGCGAGTGAGCAGCTCCCTCGAGGCGGTGACGCAGACATCACGGCTGTAAGCAGCATTGCTCGGGTCGAGAGAAGGTGTGCTGGATCGTAGTAACATGTATGGAAGATGAAGCTGGTTTAACAGGTTGTAGTGGAATACTTGCCGCATCAGCTGCCACATTCTCCCAAGCATCTCTCTCACGTCATTACCAGCCCCAGCGAGACTGGGCGGCAACCACCATCTTCCGGGCAATTCCCTTGCCATTTTCTGCAACTCCAGATCAATAGCTTTGGTAGATGCATACTCGTGGAAGCTCGGATCAGACTCATTTCGCTCCAGGATCCGAGCTGCGACACCCATCTGAAGACGTTCCAGTTTATTGACAGGAGTGTCGTCGCCCGGCAGATGGACACGTGAAGCCATCGCTGATTCCATGGTTCCTTGCGGAAGGCCGAGCATCAGGGATACAACGCCATCTGCACATACAAGGCGGTGGAAGAGGTGTTGGGGAGTCACTGGCATCGAGGGGTCGAGAATTCTCAGGGGCCGGTGCTGGTAGCTTCGATGGATACCCATCAACTGGCCGACCGTTATAGCGCGCCGAAAGGCCAACCAGGCTCGGCGTAGGTTCCCGCAGTTGGTCTGAAATAGTCCCTCCAGCAGTATACAGTGCAATGACTCAATCGAGCTAAGCATTTCATCGTTGGTAGTAACGAGCCGGATTGCCGTGTCCGCTAGCCTCCGCATGGTGGTCCGTGGGTGTTCGCAGTCAGCTGGGAGATCTGTGTATGCATTCGTATGCATGTATTGCAGAGAAAGTGCAAGGATAAGCATATGTCGAGCTACCAAGACTGGATGGAGATCTCGGGGGGGAATTCCAAACACAACCCTCGGGTCACCGTTGCCGCCGTTACCTGCTGCAGGGTCGGCGCTGGATAATGCCAAGGCAAACAAGCCAGCCTTACTTCCGCCGAGTTCGCTGATAATATCGAGGTCCTGCTGAGATGGGTATGCCGAATGCAATGCTTCGGAGAGTTGGCAATGCTTGCCATCGTCCGGTCGTAGTTTAGCGAGACAATCAGCTGGATTAGGGCATTGGACGCCGAGGATTTCATCTTCAAGATCTAGTCCTTCCTGCCGAGTATTAATAATTTGTCATGCAGACCAGTAGAGTAGTGCATCATACCTGAGGAGCATCAAGAAGACCAAACTGTGGACCTGATTCTGAACCAGTTGACCCATCATCCTTGACTCCAGCAGAAGCATCTTTAGGTTTCAACAGTGCCTGAACAGCAGAGGAATCACCTCCAATCTTCTTGACTAAATGCTCAATCAGTGTCTCAACCCGAATGATTCGGTCTCCCATCTGACGAGTTCGGTCTGCTGGGGTTGAAGGTTCCTCAGGAAGCTCCTGGCTTCTGCAGTCGGTGCCCCTACGATGGCATCCGATGCAAACGGCATCACTTGGGGCAGCAAAAGTACATCGTATCTTCCTCCGTTTGCATTCCCAGCAGCTGTGCGTCCCTTTCCGAATTCTGCGGGCCCTCAGCTTAAGTGCATTCTGTGTGTCCACAGTCCGTGGTAAGAGGGTGCTGACAGGCGAACGAGCCGTTTCGATTTCCATATTCACGCGCCTTAGAGCCGAGAGCTGTGTGGGTGTTCTGACGAGATAGGATTGTGAAAGGTATGGCAGAGGTGTAGGAACCGTTGTGGCCGGCGTTCTTGAGTGGTGTAAGTCATAGGAGGGCCGCAGCGGCGGAATTGTATGGGCAGGTGGTAGTTTTGGGTGTTGGTATCTTCCGCCGCATCGGCGGTCCAAAACGGCGGTGGTTCCAAGTATTCGGCACCGAATTTGTAATCGATATATGTGGGGTTGACCGTCTTACTGGTTGGTTGGTGACGATAGCGTAGGCAGCATTGCGGCACAGCGGGCAAGAGCCTGCTAGTGCTCTGGATTAGGTTGTTTCCGTAGAGAGAGCTCATAGGTATACACTACTACGCCTGTCGGGAATAACTTTCTTTTCTGAATGGGATGTCCAGGATCAAAGATGGGTTACATAAAAGCCCCTTGAATGCCTGTCAGCGTTGGTGCCGCCCAATCTTCTACGGCCACATTTCCTTGCAGAAAATTGACCATATCTCATGATGAAAGAATCTTGAAATATTACCTTACCCATGATTTCCTTGAAATATCACCTAGATATGGGTTGGAACTGCCCGACTTGAGAGGTTTTCTGGCTCTAATGTATTCATGATATTTCCTCTCAAGTTTGCTTGGCTTGATGCTGTTGCCATGGCAACGAATTTACCCCTGAGTACCCTGAATATCTACATGGCTGCTCAAAATTGGAAGGAAGACGGGATTGCCAACATGAAGATAAACAGTATCTCAAAGATTCTTCATTTCAAGTTATTATTCTATTATTTGATAAAAGCTACGTATCATAATGACCACTCATCGGTCGATGCACACACATGAAAACCCCTTTTGAATCGTGAAGCCCGCCCAAACCCACCTAATTAAAACACCTCGCCACGTTCGTCTGAATGCCTTCTAAAATGCCTCCAATGTTCCCAAGCCAGAACTCCCACCCGCTTATTTTGGTATATTACTCTAAGATCCATGAAAAATCAAAAGAAAAGTCATAAGTAAAGGCGTGATCTTTTGCCCCTCGTAACGGGTCCGTAAGTGTCTTCCGTACGTAAGATGAAAATGTAATCTTTTAACTTCCTATCTTTTCTATACGTAAATTTACTTATAAACTAAGTCTTATAACGTTAGTCCTATATATTTAACTCTAGCTAATTAAATACGCTTTTTACGCCTTTTAAAACTCGGAAGGTCTTTTAAAGTTAAAAAACTCTATAATATTTAATTTCCTTCGGACTTTAAAACTTTAGTATTTTACTTATAGTTTATAAACTAAATTAACGCTATAATATAGGGTTTAAAGTAAGGCTATAAGGTATATATATAATACTTTCGAAGTACTTTAAATAAAAGTTTTAAACTTTTAAAAACCTTTAATTATAATCATACTTTTTTATTATTATTACCTTTATTAATTAAATAAAAGCTTTTAATATTATTAAAAAACGTAAATATTTAAAACGTAACTTTTTAAAGGTTTTAATTCTTTTTATTATTATTATAATTATATTTAATATACTATATATATTA